>JAMJFZ010002188.1:0-83581 GCA_026225945.1 Cricetomys ansorgei
GTGGAGAGGTGCCAAAGATTTGAACTTAGTCTCTTACTTCATAGCAAGTTCTCTACCTATAAGCTGTCTGCCAGAACAGGTACAGAAGATTTAATGAAGAAAGAATAGGTTGGATAAAACTTAGAAGGGAAACAAACAGGCAGATGCATCAGTACATGTATTTTGTCTGTAATCCTAGTTATGTCAGGGATTAAAGGGCTACTTCAACTTAGAGGATGGCCCAGGAAAAACAGCAAGACCCTGTCTGTCTTCAAATCTCAAACTATGCTCAGCAAAGTTCTACAATGTCTTTGCTAAGCCGAGTTTGTTTTATGTACGATCCATTTGTGGGCATCAAGGAGACTCCTAAGAGAGAATTTTTTTGGGTTTTAAGGATATAAATCAGAGATCTTTCCTCAAAACTAAAACTTAGGCTGGGAATCCTGGTGGTCAAGAGGTAGAAGAAGGTGATCTCTGTGTGTGAGTTCAGTCCAGTACATATTGGGTTCCAGGCTACCCAGAGTCATACAGTGAGACCTTATCTCAAAAACACCACAAACACCAAAAATCCCTATAAATCAGCCATGTGTGGTGATGCATACCTGAAACTCCAAAGAGTAGAAGCATGAACAATAGAATTAACTTTTAAGCCAGTCATAGTCCCAGGCCAGCCAGTGATACAGAGCAAAATATTATCTCAAAAAATAAGCAAATGAACAACATAAAGAAGAAATACCTACTATGCTTTTCCTGAAACACAGAGTAAACTACAAAGAACAAGTTATTTTATTTTGGTGCTTTTTTTGTGTGTGTGTCTGATTTTTACTGGGATAAGAACTTGTTTAAAACAGAGTCTCACACTGGTACCCAAGCTAGCCTGCAACTTTCAGTAATCTTCCTGCTCCAGTTTCCAGAATGCTGGGATTACAAGCATGAGCCACCACAGGACAAAACTTACAATGGATTTTTCAAAGGGACTTATAAGGACTAAATGATTTTCTAAATGTAATGATTACAAGGAAAAGAATTAAGACTTAGCAGGAGTTCTCAATCCTCCTAATGCTTTGACCCTTTAATGCTGTGGTGATGTAAAATTATTTTCATTACTACTTCATAACTGTAATTTTGGTACTGACATGAATCATAATGTATATCTGATATGCAGATGGTCTTAGGCGACTCCCTGTGAAAGGGTCCTTTGGCCCCCAAAAGGGATCATGAAATGTTAGTAACAGCTGCTAGTAAGAAAAAAATATGTGTTAGGCAGTGGTGGTGCATGCCTTTAAGCCCAGGACAGCCATGGCTACATAGAGAAACCCTGTCTCGAAAAACCTAAAAAAAATAATAAAATTTCAGTAGATAAAGGTACTTGCTACTAGGTCTGACAAACTAAACGCAATCCCCAGAGACCTTCCCTCAAGTGATCCTCCAACTTTTTACATGTATACCACGGTACACTGTCTCCCAACTAAGTAAACTAAGTTTTTTTCTCTTTAGAAAATCAGATGCCCTTTTCTGGCTTCCACAGGTACATGCACATGGCACACATACATACATGCAAGAAACACTCATACACACAAAATAAAAATAAATGTATCTTTAAGAAAAAAAATAATAAATTAAAAAAAATCCTGGTGGAAAAATATTCTATCTGGAGTAAGCACATTTTTGTCTTTTTGAGTGACAGCTGCACTGTGGAAAACATGCAATTTTCCTAAAGCTACTGTAGAAAAAAATGATTACAAGAGATTAGGTTTCTATTTCATTGCTATTTTGCAAGCAATCTTGTTAAAACCATCACAACAGATATTTGGTGGTAATCATTAGGCTAGTTCCATCTGATTTCAATGCCTCCAGGCCAAAGAGGAACTGATTACAACTGTGTGTGTATATTCTGAGATATAATATAAATAAATATATATTATATTCTGAGATAGGGTCCTACTGTATAATCCCTGGCTAACCTAGAACTCACTATGTAGACTAGGTAGGTCTTGAACACTTTGAGATTCACCTGCTTCTCAGATTAAAACATGTGCCACCATTCCTGGCCAAAATCTTTTCTCAGATTTATTTATTATTTAGTGTATACATGCTTTGCTTGTATGAATGTGTGTCCAAAGAGCCCACAAAAGGATGTCAGGTCCTCTAGAACTGGAATTACAGATAGAACTAGAGTAGCACAGAGCTGTGAGCTGCCACCTCGGTCCTCAGCAATAGCAACAAGTGCTCTTAAATATCTAACATGGGCTTTAATCCCAACACCTGGGAGGCAGAAGCAGGTAGATCTCTGTGAGTTTGAGGACAGCCTGGTCTTCCAAACATAGGTACTTCCAGGTAAGCTTGGGCTACACAATGAGGCCTTGTCTCAAAAATAATTAAGTAAATAAGCTCACAAGCTGGAATTGAACTCAGTGAATAAGAAGTCAGAGTTAGAAACAAAGAGTTACATAATATGATCTACTCAAATGTACTATATTATATCCGTTTGCAACAAACACATCTGATCCCACCTCCCAAATGCTAGGATGTTGTATAACAATATCCTCAGGGATTGAAACACTCTTATCCTGCAGGGAAGCCCATGAAACAGAAGGTAAACAACTCAAATAAGCTTCAGGACACCCTGAAACTAATCAGATTCAATAGGCCCCTCCCAAGGGTGAAAGATAAAGACTGATGAGAGCTACTCTCAGACAAGCCAACCTGCAAAGACTCTCAGAGACCAGTGATCTGCCTTGAGGGGCTTAAACCAATTGATTTGGAAGGGATACACTCCAATCTGTTGAGCTTTTTGCAGGCTGTGCAGCAAGCTCCAGATCTCCAGCTTTTGTAAGCTGTTACCCATGGTGGAGTGGGCTTTGGTGATTCAGCTGTCTTTGAGAAACTTCTATTCCTTTTCTGTAAGTAACCCTTCACCCTTTAAGTAACACCAATAAAACTCATTGGTTTGCTGGCCAGTAGTGGCGCACGCTTTTAATCCCAGCGCTTGGGAGGCAGAGGCAGGCAGATGCTTGTGAGGCCAGCCTGGTCTACAGAGTGAGTTCCAGAACAGCCGAGTTACAACAGAGAAATCCTGTCTCGAAAAACCAAATATATAAATAAAGCAAAACAAACAAACAAAAATCACTTAAAAAACTCATTGGTTCACCAAGTTGAGCTTTAGTGATACCATGCCTGTCTGTCACAGGCTCCCTGTCAGGTCCAATAGAAACTTGGGACAAATCGCTAACTGTGGTGCCTATTTACCAAAGCACATGCTGGCCTCCAGGCCCTCAGCACAGCAAATACTTGTTACAGTTCATCCTGGCTGCCCGCCCCACCCTAAACTCCAGCTCACGGGCTCCCTTACCTAGCGTATCGTGTCCTATACAACCCTGACATTTTAGGCAGGTTGCTCCCTTGGCTCTCACTTTTTCATCTTCCCCTCTCACTCCTCTTGTGCCCTGTTCCACCTACTGGCCATGTTTAGTCTACTGCTTTCTCTCCCTGCTCTGGACTCTTCCAGACATGTGTGTGTGCTGCATCTCCTCAGAAAGTTCTGTCACACAATATGGGATCATAGGCCTGCGGCCACATCTGCTTCATGCAGGGCTGGAATTAAATTTAAGAACTTCGTAAGTGCTAGGAAAATCCTTTATTGACTGAGCTACACACCCAACCCGTCCTATGTCTTAAATAGAAAAAAAAAAGATCTTTTCCTCTTATTTCTAAGTCCATTTTTTTAATTTATATTCAAAAAAATGAATTCTATATTCAAGAACATGAACTCACCTTCCTTCACTGTCTTTACAGTAGGGGCAGGTACATGCTTCCCGACGAGTCCTCCGACCAGCTTGAGGTTGGGGATCAGGGCTGTTCTCTCCTTCTTCTCCACCTGCTGTCTCATCATGTATCCCATCACCACCAGATCCATGGAGGCCAAGTTGAGCTCCATGATCACCTGAAAGAAAAAGAAAAGGAGAAGGTGGCAGTGTGTAGGACAGAACAGCCACAGAAACCTCCCTGACGCACTCACAGTACCATCCTTTCTTTTAAACTTTTAATTACTATTCTTTCTTCCACGTGCCATCTCACTAGCCCAAAAGGCACCACTTCTTCAAGATCTCTCTCTCTATATCTCTTTCTCAGTTTTTCAAGACAGAGTTTCTCTGTTGTAACCCTGGCTGTTCTGGAACTCACTCTGTAGACAAGGCTGGCCTCGAACTCACAGAGATCTGTCTGCCTCTGCCTCCCGAGTGCTGGGATCAAAGGCGTGCACTATCACTGCCCAGCTAATATCTCTCCTTTTTAATCTGACATAGGATTTTGCTATTTTTGCCCAGGTTGGCCTTGAAATCCTAGGCTCAAGCTCTAACTCAATCTCCCACATACCTGAGGGACACCCAAAGGACTACAGGTTCAAGTTTCCATATTAGTTCCAGTCTAACCTTGGAAGAGTAAGACCCATCTCAAATACAAAGGCCAACATGACATCAACATCATACTGGAATTTGTTACCCACCCCTTTTAATAACAGTTTTAGAAAACAACAGTTTAATCTTAAAACATGGTACTAGTTTAGCAATGAGATAAATTAAAGATTGGCCTTCCTGTGATGAAAGTATCTATGAAACCAGAGGCACAGTTTAATGACAGTCTTGGCCAAACCCAGCTGTTGCCTCTAGCATCATTTCTTAAATAACTATGAAGGTTAGAGATCTTTTCAATTTCTTCAAAGTAAAGAAGTGTGGTTAAAGCCTTGACCTTCCAAGATCGTTCAAAGTCAAACCTTATTCTCTGTGAAGAAAAATACTTGAAAACTTGAGAATTGCTAAAGCACAATGAAATTAAATGTCAGTAACTTTAAAACAAAACAAAACAAAACACCATTCTAGGAATCAGCTGAGCCCAGGGTCTCCATATAGTAGGCAAGCATTCTACCAGTCAAAAAACTAGTTTCCATATATTTCCAAAAAATTCACGCGGGCTTCTGGTTTCCTATCTGTCATCTTGCTGTGATCAATGCCATGCCAAAAAAAAAAAAAAATCGTGAAAGGAAAGGGTTTATTACACCTTCCAACTCTTAGGTCATATTACATTATAAGGACATCAGGGCAGGAACTACATCAGAAGCCATGGAGAAATGCTGCTTATGGGTTCAGTCTCCAAGGTTTGCCCAGCCTGCTTTCTTATACCATCTAGGACCACCTACCCAGGAGAGACCTAGCTCCCAGTGTGCTAAGTTCTTCCATTATCAAGCATTGATCAAGAAAATGGCCTAGAGACTCGTCCACAGGCAATCTAGTGAAGGTATTTTTATTTCAGATTCATTCATGTGTATGAATGTCTTGCATGCATGTGTGTCTGTGCATCAAATGCACACAGGGTACCTGAGAACAAAAGACAAGAATGGGCAACTTAGTAAACCTCCCCTCCCATACCAACAAAACTGTAAAGAGACCTAAGGACACATACGACTCAGTGGGAGAGCAAGCACTGAGGTCTGGGAAAAGCAAACATTTGGGCATCCTAGGGACGAAAAATAGGCATGGGGCTGGAAAGATGGCTCAGCCAATAAGTGCTGCTCACAGTTATCTGTAACTTAGTTTCAAGAAATTTGACGCTCTACAGGCACCAGACATGCAGGTGACTCACTGTGATGACTTAAATGTACTTTACACATACTTAAGTCAGCTCTCTGGCCAGGTGTGATGGTGCATGCCTTTAATCTCAGCACTCAGGACTATCTTATATTTTCTGCTTTTCTATTTTCTGTAATGTCTCTATGTAGTTAAAAAAAATTTTATCAGTGAAAACATACACAGAACCAAAGTTTAGACTCTCTCCCTCTGGTATGTTACTTTATTTTTTGGTAGACTTAAAAACTGCCTTGAGCTAAGTAATCAGCAAAATGGTGCTAAAGGCTGTCACCAGTAGATGTCACTGTAACTAAGTAGTAGATGGAATTTTAACCTACTACCCTTCTCCACAGGAGGTGTAAGACAAAAAGGAAAAGGGGGACTGCAGGAATTTTAGGAACATAGAAGATATTTTTTCGTTTTAAAGATTTATTTATTTATGTACATGAGTGCTCTATCTGCATGTAAAACCATATGCCAGAAGAGGGCATCAGACAGCATTATACATGGTCATGACCCACCATTTGCTGGGAACTGAACTCAGGACCTCTGGAAGAGCGGTCAGTGCTCTTAACTGCTGAGCCATCTCCAGCTCCAAAGAAAATATTTTGGAAGTCTCTCCATCAAATCTAAATATTAATTTCAGTTTCAGTAATGTTTCCTAAGGCTCAAGTTTTGTAAGCCATTATGAATCTAAGGGTACAGATTAGATAACATGGGTCATGAAACTGAATCCCTGTAATTCTAACACTCACAAAGTGCAGGAGCATGAATATGGTCTGAGATCTTTGCCACATAATAAATTTGATGTCAGCTTGAGCTATACAGATAGTGTCCTAAACCAAACAGAATAAAACAAAGTAGAGATCTGCGACACCTTCTAACTGCCAGCATTATATATAGGCATGTGCCACCATCCCTGATATTGTGTACTTTCAGTATCAAACTCATTCTCTCTCACAACAGTGAACACTAGAAATAGTACTCAAAGCTGAGGATGGGGGCAAATGCCTTAATCTCAGCACTTGGGAGGCAAAGGCAGGCAAATCTCTGTGAGTTTGAGGCCAGCTTGATCTACAGAGCAAGTTCCAAGACAGCCATGGATACAGAGATACCAAAAAAATACCAAAAAACAACAAAACAAACAACCAAAAAACCACCACTACCACTACCACCACCACCAAACAACAAAACACTTCTAAAGAAAAATTCTAAACAGAAAAAACTACTGCCATTTTCCCAAGCTACCCTCTATAATTTTTTTCTCTAGGTACAATCTTAGGCATGCTAAGCACAGTATCCCCGAACAATATTTCATTGGTTCTTGGAATATCTTGCTTTCATTAGAGACATCATGACACATCATTAATAGTCCTTCAGTAAAAATCTGATTAGAGGCTTTTAGTGGACAGAGGGCCAGAGATCTGACCTGCCATGGATATCAAATTAAACTCTATCTTCAAACCTCTGAATAAAATGGTTTGGTATCTTTCTTTCTCCCTCTCTCCCTCTCTCCCCTCTCTCTCTCTCTCTCACACACACACACACACACACACACACACACACACACATACACTCCTCCTAGAGAAGCATTTGATATAATGCTACCTATAAGATTAGAGCCTTAGAGGAGAAAAAGAAAGATTTCCTTTTCTAGTTATTATTTTTAATTATGTGTTTCATTACCACAGACCAGAGAGGAGTTGGTTACCTCTGGAATTGGCGTTACAGATGGTTTTAGGGACATACTCGTCTTCAAGAGAAACCGAGAACGTGCATTCAATTCTCAGCACCCACATGGCCACTCATATCATAAATGTCTATCACTCCAGTTCCAGAGGAGTCCACAATCTCTTATGGCCTCCAAGGGTCTGCATACACGCAGGCAAAACACTCATAGACATGGGGGAGGGGGGATTAAATACATAAATGTTATTTAAAACTTTTTAAAAGGGGGGCTGGAGAAATAGCTCAGCAGTCAAGAGCACTTGCCACTCTTGTACAAGAACCAGGTTTGATTTCCAGCGCCCACAGGCAGCTCAGAAATCATCTGAAACTCCAGTTCCAGGGGATCTGAAATCCTCTTCTGACCTCAGGCACCAGGCATGAATATGGTGTGCACACACATACAGTTAAGACACTCACACACAATCAATAAATAAATCCTAATAAATAAATAACAATTACAGTGAAGCAAATGAAGAAGTTACCTGATGTTATTAACCTCTGGCTTCTGCACATTCATTCCTACACACCAAAGGAGAATGGAAGTGTGCTGGAGAGACGGTTATACAGCTAAAGAATGCTTGCTGTTTAATCCTGAGGACTGGCATGCAGATCCCAGAACCCACATAACCAGAAGAGTGTCCTGTGCATGCCTTTAACTCCAGCTCTTAGGGGACAGAGACAGAGGATAGTTTTCTCACTTCCAGACTACCTGACAGAACAAATACAAGTTCCAAGTTTGGGGAAGAGACCTATCCCAAAGGAATAGACAGTAACAGAGAACACTCAGCACCTACTACTCTGGCTTCAGTGAATTTGCATGCACACTCACATAGGCACGTGTAAGGCTTATACACTCAAGCATTAAAGAAGAAAAGAGGCCAAGTGTAGCATGGTAGTACTCTGGATTCAAAGGCAGGCAGGCAGCTCTGAGTTCAAAAGGCTACCTTTGTCTACTTAGTGAGTTCTAAGATAGTCAGGGTTACACAGAAGCCCTGTCTCCACTTCCCCCCCCCAAAAAAAATTTGTTAACACCACCTCCATGGGGTTGATGCCTCTGGACTCCAAGGGGACCTGCACTCACATGCATATAGCTAGCTACATGCAGACACCTGCACCTACACATAACTAAAAATAAAAATAAACAAATTAAGTCCGGCCTGGTGGAGCATGCCTTTAATCTCATCAGAGGCTGGAAGATCCCTGTGAGTTCCTAGCCAGTCTGGTTTATATAATGAGTTCCAGGCCAGAAAGTACTACATAGTAACTCCCTGTCTCAAAAATTAAAAAAATTAAAAAAAAAAAAAGTGAATTGGAAGCTGTTTCATACGGTGGCTCATGCTTCTGTTTCCGGGACTCAGGAGGGTAAAATAAATTAATTACAAGTCAGCTTGGACATGAGATCCAATCTCAAAAACCACCGTAATTGCTAAATGTGGCTATATACACCTATAAGCTGTAGTGATATACGCTTGGGAGACAGGAGCAGGAGGATCCGGAGTTCAAGGTCTTCTTTTGCTACCTCTCAAGATTAGGCTATGAGACAGCTTCAAGAAAATAAAAATAAATTAGAAACGGGTTAGGAAAAGGGAGACCTGAAGGCAATATCCAGAATCGAATGGAAAATAAAGAATGAGATAGTTTGTTGTACAATAGCTTCTCGGGGAGAAAATAAGAAGGATAGTCAGAAGTTGGTTTGTAGAGTGCTTACTTAGCATACATGAAGTCTTGAATTGATTCTCAGTACTGCATAAATTGGGCACCACAGTGGGTGCTTATAAACTCCGCACTGGGGAGGTGGTAGAAGAATATCAGAAATTTAAGGTCCTAGGACTAGGGAGACAGATCACTAGGTAAAAGAGATTGTTATGTAAACATGAATACTTGAGTTCAAACCCTCAGCACCCACATGAAAAGCTATACGTGACTACACGTGCTCATAGCCCCAGCACTGGAAGGGCAGATAAGCAAATCCTGGAAATTCAATGGCCAGCCAGTCAGTCAAGCCAAAAATGTGAGCCTCCAGCTCAGAGGGAGACCCTGTCTCAAGGCAACAGGGCTGACAGAGATAAAGACACCTGAGGTCTTGTTAGAATCTCTATATACAGGCACATGAGCACGTGTGTATACTTACTTGCACGTTCCATGTAACACACACACACACACACACACACACACGCGCGCGCGCGCGCACACAAATTCAAGGTCTTTATCAGCTACACAGCGAGTCGAGGCTAGTCTGGACTACATGAGACCTACCACTGGGTTTTCATGTTCAATAGTGTGTAGGGAGAAGAGTGCTAAGGGAAGAAAGGTAGGAACTTAAAACAAGTTCCCTCATATCTTAAAAAGCAAATCTTTGGGGGCTCAGTGGTTAAGGGCACTTATTGTTTCAAAAGCCCCAGGTCCCATTACCAGAACCCACCTGGAGGTTCATCACCTCCTTGAGCACCAAGCACACAGGTGATACATAGACACACATGCAGATAAAACACTTATACACATAAAATAACAAAAATAAAGCTTTTAAAAAAAAGTGAATCTTTGTTGTGATCTATGTATTTCCTGTTTTAAAAGTTTCATAGTTCTATCATTTATTTTGCACATAGGTGAGAAGGCAGGTGCACAAAAACCAGATATGCAAATCCAAACTTGTATAACAAGTAATACTGCCCAGTTTCCATAAACAACTCAAAGCCTTTAAAAAAAAAAAAAAAAAAAAAAGGTGGAAGCTCATGTAAAAATTCAAATTATAATCGAGATCTGCAACCAATTCTCCAAGATTCCTTAAAGCTTTCTACAGAAACAGTTTTCAGTTACCCATAATCCCAGCAACTTGAGAAGTGGAGGCAGCAAGATCAAAAGTTGAAAGTCAGCCTCAACTACTCAGCTAGAGGTCAACCTGGAAACTATGGAACAAGCAGGAGGAGAGAATAGAAAAACTAGACATCTTCAGGTCTTCAACTCATTAACAACACAGCTGAAGAAGATTTTGAACACCAAATCCTCCTGTCTCCCAGGTGCTTTGGATTGAAAGCTGTGCTACCATATCTCTGCTCAGTTACTTTAACTGAGTTAAAATGGCCACGGTACATGCATAAGGCAACATGACTTAACAATGATGTCACTTAGACAAAGCCACTGGAACGGATAGGGACAACGGAAACCAAAGACTCTGTCTTCTCATATCCCACTGAGTTTCAAAGCAATGGAAGTACTTAGATTTAAAGACCTATCTCTTTAAACAGAAATCACCATTTAAAAAGCACTACCATCACGCTAATAAACAACTGTACTATATAGAAGACAAGATTCAGAAACATGTTTAATTTGATAAACTATATTATTTTAAAATAGAAAAGTTTCCCATATGACCTTTTGTACAAAAACGCTAATTCTGGCTGGCTGGGGGATGCTCATAGCTGTAATCCCAAAACCACTGGCTGGCTCGAGAGGACTGCCAGAGTCTGAAGCCAGCATGGATTTTTTTCCCCATGTGCATTAGTGTTTTGCCTGCATGTCTGTCTGTGTGAAGGCGTCGGTTCTCCTGGAACTGGAGTCACAGACAGTTGTGAGCTGCCATGTGGGTGCTGGGAATTTAACTCAAGTCCTCTGGAAGAGCAGCCAGTGCTCTTAACTGCTGAGCCAACTCTCCAGCCCCTGCCAGCCTGGATCACAGTGAGTCTGAAGCCCATTTAAGCAACAAAATAAGACTCAATCTAAGAAAAAAACCTTTTTGAAAACATTTTTACAATCTAAGCTTAATGATTTCTAATATTCACATGCGCTAGTCTATAGCATAACTTTTTAAAAAAAAAAAAAATTAAGTCTCAGCAATCTGACCCCAACCTGAGTGAGACTGCTGGCAAACCAATCCCAGTATCACATTCAACTTAACTGTAAGATAAAACATTTTCCTGACCCCAATAAAATTTAGCAGATGTACAATTTTTATTTTTAGTGCCTGAAATTTTCTCATGAGTGAATTATAGACATCAAGATAATCTGTTCTATTTTCATGCCAAAGCCCAGCCCTGCATTCCCTATTTGCATTCTCAAGAAATCAACCAAACTCAATTATCAAAGCTGTGCCCATGTACACCCAAGGCAAGTTTTCAGTGTCTGAAAGAGGTTAAGGGGGCAGAGATGCAGAAGACTACAAAATTAGAGAAAAGGTTGCTGATAAAAAGGAAAATGGTGTTGATTAAAAAAAAGTTATGGATTATTTTAAAACAAAATAAACAAAAAACAAAAAAACAAAATAAATGAAACAAAACAAACCAACTATAGGAACTCATGTATCATTTCACCTTTGGAAACTAACCTCAGTTAACAGGGTGGTCCCTTCCCTCACTACCACCCACCAAGAGCAAAGGCCGAAAAACACAGGACACAGAAGTAGAGTGTTTATCTTGGTTCTAAACTTATGCCTTTGCTTGTGTATTCAGCATGAAAGTGAAGGGTAAAAATCAACAGGAAGCCTTAAGCAAGCATTTTAAAAATAATGCAAACAGACTGAGTGAATGAATGAGGGTTACTACAGCCCTCTCTGTGTCTCTTTCTCGTCTGTCTCTGTCTCTCCTGGCTGGCTTGCTGGCCTGGGTTTATCGATTCAGGTTGGCCTCCAACTAAGAAATATGCCTGCCTCTGCCTCCAAAGTACTGTAATTAAAGGAATGAGCCACCAAACTTGGCCCAAAGCTGTAGTTCCTAACCTCATCTTAAAACAGAAATCAGAAGACGGTTTAACATTCAATGGGCTTTCTACTGTATTGTGAAGAGGTTGAAATATTAATATTTGAGTTTCCTAGAATACAAGTAATACTGTATCAGAAAAAAAGGGTAAAATAATCTGTGACAACTAAACAGCTGGAAGTCTAGTCTCTTTCATTAAAGATAAAATCGGAGCAATTAAAGAAAGAGGGAAGCTTTACAAAATTATGACCAGTTTAACTAAAAAAGGAGACTTAGGAGTGAGGAATGTAGCTCAGTTGTTAGAGTGCTTGCCCAAACATTCATGAGCCCCTGGGTTCAAGGCCAACAGCACCTAATAAAATCAGTATGCTGCACACCTGGAGGTGCAGTCAGGACGATCACAAGTTCAAGGTGAGATTAGGTCTTTAAAAAGAACATGTTTCTTCAAAAGCATGTTTACAAAGAAACAATCATAAATGAAAAATGACCTTTCCCGGTCAACAAGATGGCTCCTCGGTAAAGATGCTTGTGGAGCAAGGCTGGCCGGCCACCTGAGTCCAACACCTAGCGCTTACTTAAAGGCGGAAGAGAATCCGTTCCACAAAGTTGTCCTGACCTCCACAATCATCTGCACGCACATACCCTTTTTAAATGTTTCAGTGTCTCATTCTTTCATTTGTAATTTCAAACTTGATGTGGGACATCAATCACGCATTTTCTTGAGGTCTCAGTAACAAACAACTAGATAGTTCTAACCTATGACATATTAAATGGCAACTTCCCCCAAAGCATGACTGAGCAATGGAAATCCTTCATAACTGTTCTCTAGAGCCTAAATTACAAACCTTTTAGAAACTGCAAAAATCCAAATTACTAGCTGGAACAATTCTACAGTATTGCTCTCCTCTAAATATAAGAACTCCTAATTAAATCCCAAATACAAGGCTGGGCGGTGGTGGTGCACACCTTTAATCCCAGAGCTCAGGAGGCAGAGGCAGGTGGAGTGCTGGAATTAAAGGTATGCACTGCTACTGCCTGGTAACTAGCTGGCATTTGAACTCATGATTCTCCTACTTCACCTCCCAAGAAGTGGGATTACAAGCATGGGTCACCATATCTATGTGACCAATGGTTACTCAGTTTGCACATTTCTTAGGGTGTTAAAGACTAATCTGGAAAGTCATGTGTGCTAACATGCTAATCCCAGCACTAGGAGACAGAGGCAAGCAGATCTCTGTGAGTACAAGGCCAGCCTGGCCTACATAGAGTTCAAGGACAGCCAGGACTACTTAGTAAGAGCCTGCCTCCAACAAATGAACAAACAAAATGAAACAAAACATACAAACAAAAACCAGAAACTCATCTTGAAAATTTCTGGGGCTGGTTAAGGGCACTGGCTGCTCTTCCAGAGGAGAACAGTTGTGTTCCCAGCACTCATATCAGGTTGCTCACAAACACCTGGAACTCCAGCCCCAAGAACTCTTGATCTCTTCCAGCCTCCTGGAGCATCCACCCACCCAAACTGCATAAACACATAAAGAAAATTTTAGAAACTAAAAAAAGAAAAGTCTTTCTGGAATTCATTAAGTCATTTCCCCCTCAATTATGAGTTACAACTCATAAAAAACTGTTCAAGTTGAGTCATCACAATCTGCACCCCATGCGGCCTGAAGGCCAAAAGAAAGCCATAGAGCTAGTTTCCTGAAGTAAGATGTGAGGAGCTGCTGCCTCTGGCTCCTGTCACGACAGGAAGGAGGTGCTACCCAGTTGCCACGCTTTCTCCACCAAGATGGAGTATATTCAACACAGTTAACTACATTAAACTGTCAAATAAAATAACTCTTCCTTAAAGGACAATGAGAAAAAGCAGGGTACATCGGTGCACACGATCCAGCACAAGGAGGCAGAGGCGGGAGGGAGGATCTCTGTGAGTGCAAGGCCAGCTGAGTGTACATGGTAACATGTACTTCCACGACAGCCAAGGCTATATTACACAGAGAAATCCTGTCTGGTGGGGAGGGGGGAAGAGGGGAGACGGGGGAAGACTGGGACAAAGGAACAGGACACTGACTGCTCTTCCAAAGGACCTAGGTTTGATTCCCAGAACCCACCTAACAAGCTACCAACTAAGGGAATTTGATGACTCCCTATTCTGGCCTCCAAGGGCACCACCACACATATACATGGTACATAGACAAGCAGGCAAAACACCAATATACATAAAAGAGAGTTAAAAAACAAAAAGCAAAACAAAACAAAACAAAAAACAAAGAAAACGAGAATGAAGATGAGGGAAACCCTAGAGTTAAAGAGTGGTTTTACAATTTTTATTTTTTAACTTTGTGGTGAGATTGGTCATGGTAGCACCTTCCTATGATCCCAGTGCTCAGGACTAACCAAGTTCCAGATCAAACTAGGTTACACAGCTGAAACTCTATCCTATTAAAAACAAACAACAGCAAAAGACAAGCCATTTTTTTTTTCTGTATGGTGGAGATGAATCCAGGGTCTACACAGTCTAGACAAGCATTCTACCACTGAACAGCAGTCCCTAGTCTGAGTTTCATATTCGTTTTTAGATTTAAATTTATTTTATGTGTATCAGTGTTTGCCTAAATATACTTCTGTGCATCACATTCATAGAGCGCCCAAGTGGGCCAGAAGAGGGGGGACTTGGATCCTTTGGGACTTGAGTCACAAACAGCTGTTTGTGCTGGGAATTGAACCCAGGTCCTTTGGAAGAGCAGTCAGTGGTTTTAACTGCGGAACCATCCATCTCTCCATAGCCCAGGCTGTCTACTCGAACTATGTAGATCAGGCTAGCCTTGAGCTCACAGAGATCACCTGCCTCTGCCTCTTGAGTGCCTCTCAAGGAGTTTCTTTTTCTTTTCTTTTTTCAAGACAGGGTTTCTCTGTTGTAACCCTGGCTGTCCTGGAACTCACTCTGTAGATTAGGCTGGCCTTGAACTCACAGAGATCAGCCTGCCTCTGCCTCACCACCGCTGCGGCCCAGCCAGTTTTACATTTTTAAAAGGGTGTTTTGAAAATCAAATTGCACCTTGAGACAGAGGTAGGCAGATCACTTGAGTTTGAGGCCAACCTGGTCTACAGATCAAGTTTCAGGACAGCCAAAGATACGAGAGAAACCTTGTCTCGGGGAAAAAAAGTAACAAATTACGAACCAAGGGGCTGGGGAATATATCAGTGCAGAAAATGCAGAAGGCCATAGGTTCAATCTCTATCACTGCTGGATAAGGGGAAAACCAAAAAGAATATGATATATGACTGAGAATACATATGGATCTCAAGGCCTAAACTATTTACTATCTGACTCTTTGCACAAAATTCACCAAGTGTTATTTTGTAGCACCAAGACACTGGGAAGTAGAGACCACAGGACACTACCCAGAAATGCTCCTTTCTCATCAGAATAACTTAAGTTTCTACTGTTTCAGCTCCAAAAGCCTTAAATAACATTTTACTAATACTCTTGCCTGAGTGATTGGTCCTTGAGGAAACATCTCCTCAGAAGGTTCTATTTTCCCCTTTAGATTGAAAAATTTCAGGGAAGAATAAAAGTTAGTTTGTAATAAATGCAAATGAAAGGATGTCTTACCTGGAGCATTTGCTATAGCCAAAGGCAGGCCAGGAAGCTGATGCACCTGGATCCCTGAAGTACCCAATGCACTGAGGTTAATGGTCTGGAGGCCTGGCATGGAGGAGAGCTGAGCAGCATTCACAGTGACTGTGCCAGCAGGAATGGAGGCAGCCGATGCAATGGGTGTAAGTGTGGTATTGCTGCTGCTAGTCTGCCCCAGGGAAACACCCTGCATAGGGGCCAAGGTGATTGTCTGGGCTTGTGGGTTCTGAACTTGAAGATTCTGCAGCTGAAGAGTCTGCCAACTGACCTGTCCATTGGGCCCCACTGTCGGTGTCCGAATGATGATAGGACCAGAGTTCTGAACAGCCTGAAGCTGGAGGTTCTGGAGGGTTTCCTGGGAAATAGCTTGAGTTGTGAAGGTCTGCCCTGACAATGGTGACTGGAGGGCCTGAAGAGCTTGACCCCCTTGAACTAGCTGAGGCTGAATAAGAATCTGTTGTTGTGCCTGCTGACTCTGTTCTCCCTCTTTTTGCTGACTTCCTTGCAGTGAGCCTCCTGATGTCTGGTTTTGCTGGATGTTCAGAGAATCAGACCCTTGTAGCCCACTGACCCTCTGGGGTGTCTGGCCTTGAGAACTGGTCCCTGATGATCCACTGGTGGTAAAGTTCATAATTCCCATGTTGCTGGTGGTAGTAGTTGTGGAGTAACTATTGGCATTGGTGAAAAAGGAGCTGGAACTAGCTTGTGATGACACCAAGCTGGCAGAACTGATGGCAGTCCCTGAGGTGACGGGCTGTGAGCCACTCTCCTGGGATCCAGAGCTGCTGATCGTGACTGCCTGAGAGCTGGGAGTCAAGGTAGCTGCAGAAACGCTGTTGACAGGTAGCAAGGTGATGTTCCCATTCAGGGCCACTGGTACATTGGTCACATACTGAGTCTGTCCTGAGAGCACATTGTTAGCAAGGCCTTGGAGGGGCACAGCCTGCTGGAGTAGATTTGGCATAGCAGCAATGATGTTGCCCCCACTTCCTCGATTTGTGATGATCTGTTGGTTTGCACCTGGTATGATCTGTATTTGACCAGAACCATCCTGCTGCACTTGGGCCCCAGTGGCAGCAAACTGCAGCTGCTGCCCATCAACAGTCTGGAACTGCGGGATTACTTGATACTGAATATTAGGCATCACTCCAGGTAGACCTGTCAGAACTTGCTGGTTCTGTAAGTTGGGGGTAGCAGCCACAACATACTGCCCACCAGAGACTGTGCGATTCTTGGAAGACTCACTGCCATTGCTGCCATTGGTACTGTTGCCACTCTGTTCCTTTGAGGTAGGGGTAGCCCCAGAGGAGGAAGAGATGATCTGCCAGCCATTGGCACCCTGTGAAAGTTGTGTGGCTGTGAGGTCAAGTTCACCTGTGCCCCCTGACTGACTCGGACCCTGGGAGTTGTTGCTGTTCTCATTGGGTGACTCAATTCTGCTGCAGGTTGCTGCCAGCAGAGCCAAAGGAGATGGCTGGGATTCCTGGCCAGAAGAGAGGAAAGGAGTTAGTGGCACCCAACAGCCAGCCTAGGGGGCAGTATTCAACAGACAAACAGCAACAATGCAGGCATATGAAGAGCAAAAACCAGAAACAAAATGCTGACGTTTGTGTATTGCTCCAATTTTCATATTTGGGGACCCTCTAGATCGCCTATCTTTCTGTGTGAACTTCCCTACTGTAGGTCCCCCACCCAAGAGTTTTTGGTTAAGGAAGTTTCTAAGAATGTTTACACCCTCTCAACACCTTCCCTTCCCCATCTTTGATTATCACTCACCTGCCCTCCTCCGCCACCACCGCTGCTGCTGCTGCCCGTGCTGCTGCTCCGAGGCTGAGAAAAGGCGGAACCGCCACCATTACCGTTACCCCCATTATTGCCACCAACACCTTTTTCAATCTTCACCACAGCTGTCACTTCATCCATGGAGTGATCTTGGTCTAAAAATAATTACAAGACAAATAACTTAAGGTGGAGTAAATAAAAACCACTCTATCATTTGAGATAAGCAGCAATGGCCAATAGTGTGGTTGAAAGGTGTCAGCCTAAAGGAAATAGGGCCAGATGTGGTGGTAGGCCTGAAATCTCAAAATCTGGAAGTGGAGACAAGAGGAATAAGGAATTACAAAGTAATTCTCAGCTACATTGTGCGATGGGATGCCAGACCCTAGCACGCAGTTGGCTCAATGGTGTCCAAAGCGGGCCACTATTTTCCCAGGCACAAAACTAAACCCAGACATCACTCAAAAAGAGCTCTGGAAGCCAGGTATGGTGACTCACACCTGTAATCCCAGCACTTGGAAGGATGAAGCAGTTGGTTCACCAGTTCTAGGTCTGTCTGGGCTAGAGAGGGAGACCTGGTCTCAAACGAGACAAACAGCACTTTTGGGAAAGGGAATTTGAGGGAAGTGTTTCACAAGTAATAAAAAGTTGCCTCTAGTGTTGGCACACCCTGAAATCCCAGCACTCAGGAGGAAGAGGAAGGAGGAGAGCTGAAAGTCTGAGGCCAGCCTAGCCAACGAGCACCACACACACCCATTCTCAAAGAATGAAAAAAACGCATCCAGGGGGAGAAAAGGGGACCCAGCACGTGGGTGGACGGGAGGTATGCTGAAATTAAAGAGATGGAGAAGGATCAAGTGTACAAGTGAGGACAGGCAGGGCAGGGTCGGTCTTAAGCGCGAGGGGGCCACCTCTGCGAACACAGGTAAGGCGCTAACGTGGTCTAGGGTTTGGAACCGAGGACTGGGGCCGAGAAGGAGGGACCTCGAAGGAAGGGGCGGTTTCGGGGTGAGGGGCGTGGAGAGGGCGGGTCGGATGGGGGAAGGGAGAGGTGCGGGGGTGCGGGGGAGGGCTGGGGGCGGGCGGCGACCGGAGGGCGGACCGGGGAGGCGGTTGGCCCAGGCGGGGCCTGCCCTGGTCGGGCCGCCCCCGCGGCGCCAGCCCCCGACGGGTGGAGCCTCAGGCGGCCGGCCGAGTAGTGGGGGGTGAGGCCCGTCCCCCGTGGCCGGGGCGGGCAGGGGGCGGGCGAGGCCGCGCTGCCCCCTCCCCCGGGGCGGGTGGCCCATCCCCCTCCTCCTCCGAGGCCCCGCCACTGCCCCTTCTCCCTCCCTTCCCTCCGCCCCGGGCGGGACCAAGGCCGCGGCTGCCGCCTCCCGCCCGCCCCCCCTCACAGCGGGGACCGCCCGGTCGGCCCTCGCGCGCGCCCCCTCACTTCCCTCCCACCCCTAGGCTCGGAGTGGACTCATCCTTACCGCTCATGGTGGCAGCCGAGGGGCGAGCTCAAGGGGGTCCTGTCCGGGGGGGTTGGGGGGGCCGGGGAAAACGCGGACGCTGACGAGGCAAGCGAACCCGGACCGGACAGGGAGGGGGGGGTAAGGAGGAGGGAGCAGCGCGCCACAAGCCCGGCCTAGTCCCCGCCCCTTATCTGCTGCCCCGCCCAATGAGGGAGGGAGAAAGGCGGGACTTGCAGAAGACAGGCAGGCAGCCTGCCCAATGGCAGGACTCGTTTCCTCGCTAAGGCGTGTAAGACCGAGCTGCGTGCCCGGTGTCCGCCCAAGAAGACCGCCCTCTCGGGTTTAACAGCGAATGAAAGATTCAGGAAGTGAGGAAGGGCGGGATGTGACGACGATCGACTTGGAGCGGAACCAGTCAACCGCCAGGCGGGCTCCGTGAGCGGTGGGGATAGGAAGAGCTTAGCTAGGAATGACAGGACGATGACCAATCAGAATCTTGGGCATGCCTGGGCAAAGTTCGTTTAGGAGGAGAGTGCGAAACAGGCCGGAATGGGATAGGATCAAGCTGTGTAAGCCAATCAGAATTCAGGCGGGCAGTTAAGAAAGTTAGGATTGGACTAGAACTGAGAAGAGCCGGAACAGGACGCATATTGACATGATCCAACAGCCAATTAAACGCCGAATAGAAAGTGAAGGCTGGAACTCGGAGTGGGGAGAGGAGACCTGGCTTCCCCCTCACACACGCAGGCCAATGAGGAAGCGAAAGGGGCCCGGCACCGCCTCTAGCTTGGCCAATGGTTGTTACTAGGGCCGCCCATCGTGAGAGGGAACCGGGCTGTGCCAAACGGAGCTGGCCGCCATGTTTGCCCTCCTCGGGAGCCTTCTTGACGTCCCGAGGTGGCCCGCTTCGGCGGACCCCGCAGCGCCACAAGTGTCCGAGCCGAGCCCCCCGGGCGCGGGGGGTCGCGCCAGCCCGGGCTCGTCCGAGTTCCCCTCCCCGCGCCTACGCAGCGCCCCTCACCCGCCGGCTGGGCGGGCGGCTCCCCCTGGCCGTGGGTGGAAGGCCTGCGGCGGCGGGCGGGACGAGAGCCCGTGACGGCACTCGAGCGCAGTCAGCCTAGCTGACCAATGTGCAAGGCTCTCTGGGAACGCTGGCGAACGCCATTTTCCTCAGCGTCCCCAGGCACGGCGTCGAGGGCCGGGCTCAGCTTCCCAGAGCTCGTCTTTGAGGTGGACGTGCGCAGCTTCCCGGAGCGAGGCAGAAAGCACCGGAAGCTCGTTCCTCCTGCCTTTTGCAATCACGAGGGTTAAAGGTTTCGCCGGAGGTACCTGGATCCCCGGCCTCCATTTTGCCTCCTTCATCCTTGTTGAAGTGGAGGCGGCCTTGATAGTTTTGTCAAAGGCGTCACCGTATTACCTACAATCCGGCAATTCGTCGTGTGTCCTGTAATACGAGCTGGAGCCTCCTTAAAACATTTTAAGCCAAAAAAAAAAAACTTTTGTTTTATATTTATTTACTATTTATTTTGAGTCAGGGTTTCTCTGTTGTAACTGGCTGTCCTGGAACTCACTCTGTAGACCAGGCTGGCCTCGAACTCACAGAGAGCCGCCTGCCTCTGCCTACCCAGTGCTGGGATTGGATCAAAGGCTTGCGCCACCACTGCCTGGCCAAAAAAAAAATTACTTTGAAGATAGCAACTGAGGGCTCTGTAACTTCGGAAATGGCCTGGGAAACGTGACATGTCAGCTACCTTACCTGTACTGGATGTCCCAGTTAGATAGGCATTTAGCCAGGCTCACGACAAGCTTACAAGAAAATTATTGCCGGGCGTGGTGGCGTGTACCTTGAATTACAGCGCTTGGAAGGCCGTGGCAGGCAGAGTTCCAAAACGACCAGGCAATGCAGAAATACTGTCTCAGAACAATTAAAATTTAAAAAAGAAAAATATTAACCATCACAAAAATCATCACAAATATGTATTTTAGGGGAATTTTTTTTCCTTTTTTTTTTTTTTTTGGTGAGTCAGGGTTTCTCTGTTGTAACTCTGGCTGTCCTGGAACTCACTCTGTAGACCAGGCTGGCCTCGAACTCACAGAGATCCACCTGCCTCTGCCTCCACAGTGCTGGGATTAAAGGTGTGGATTACGGCCACCCTGCCAGGGGAAAGTACTCTATAACCACAGGGTGACTCTTCCTGTTATTCTGTACTTGAGAGGCTGAGGCAGTCTTTTGGGTTGCTGAAAGATTGAGACTAGCCTGAGCTACAGGCAATAATAAAAATTCTCTACAAAATCCTTTTTTCTTCTTTTACCTTGTCTTTTGGGAACAGAGTCTTACTATGTAGCCCAGGTTGGCCTACAATCAGCAATCTCCCTTACGAACGATGGGAATTCCAAGTACTTGCCACACCTGACTGAGGGTGCTCGCTTCTATTCCTGTTGGAGGGGGTGTGGAGTCAGCTCTCTCCTTTATGCTGCACTAAACACCTGCAGTCATCTCAGGCTGGCCTGTGACATGTTGCTGTTTGTTTCTTAAAGCAGGACCAGTTTGGTAGAGCACAGTGCGACCCCAACGTTATACTGGATAGTGGCTTAAATTGGAGGATCTTAAGTTCAAAGTTAACCTGAACTACAAATAATTTGTCTCCAAAATAAATGCATGTAATATACACACAAATACAATAAAATTTAATTAATTTATTTTTATCAGAGTCTCCCGATGTAGCCCTAGCTGGCCTGGAACTTATTTTGTAGATCAGTCTGGTCTTGAACTCACAGAGGTCACGTCTCCCAAGTGTTGGAATTACAGGCAGGTGCTGGAAATAACAAAATCTGGACAGAGGAGGTAGTTATAAGGGTAACCCTTGCCAACCCAGCCTGAACACATGAGCTATAACAGGAATCTACTCAGTAAGAGAACTCCCAATGCTCAAATCTGCCCTCTGACCTATATACAGTAGCTTGTGTCTCCCCAAAATAAATGTAATTTAAAGGGAAAAAAATAAAGGGAAGAGACTGAAGAGAAAAAAAGCTACAGGACGGAAGAAACTTCCTGGAAGGAAGAGACTACATTACTCATCCTTGTAAAGCAAGCTCTGAGAATTCTGACAGCTGTGCAGGGTACTCAGCACCAGACCACACCTGAAGGGTGGAGGGAAACTAGTGCTGTTGGTCAGTATTTTAACTTCATCCTTTCTTTTTAAGACAAGGGTCTCACTCTGTAGCCCAGACTTTCCTAGAATTTGTGGTGATCCTACTTTTTGTCTCCAGAGTGCTAGGGTTAGAGGTCTTTACCCCAGGCCTACCTGCTTCTGCCTCTGGAGTGCTAGAATTACCCCCCCCCCCCCCCCCCACCCCCACATTTTTAAAAGAACTTTGGAGGCCAGGTGGTGATGAATCCTTGTGATGCTAACACTTGCGGGGCAGAGACAGAGAGGCAGGTAGTGTGCTGCAAGTTCAAAGCCAGACTGACCTACATTGCTGATTCTAGGCCATATAAAGCTTCACAGGGAAACTGTCTCCAAAAACCAACAGAGACAAAGAGTAGGAGGCCAACCTGGGCTACACCTTATGCTTAAAGCAAATCTAGGCTAATGAAACCCTGTTTCTAGACCAACAACAGAAAAAGAAAGGAAGAAAAAAAAAAAAGATAAAGCCCCGTTAAAGCAAAAATTGAGTAGCAAACAAACCAAAGGGGGCTGGAGAGATGGTTCAGCGGTTAAGAGCACTGGCTGCTCTTCCAGAAGACTCGGGTTCAATTTCCAGCACCTACATAGCAGCTCACAACTGTCTGTAACTTCAGTTCCAGGGGATCTGACACCCTTACACAGACATACAAACCACCAGGCAAACCGCCAATGCACATAAAATGAAAATAAATCTTTAAAAGAAGAAAGAACTGTAGCAAACCAGACTTTTCAGTTTGGGAGTCACAGGAACTTATGAGAACCCCAGAACTGGCTGCAGACAGTCTTTGTAATCATTTGTTATTTTAAATGGACCCATTCTGTGCATTTGCTGTCTTTAATTCTTTACAGAGAAGCACTGTGACTCATGCGAGCCTAGACAGGGCTTAGTACCTAGTACTAAGCAGGCTTTCAGTCCTGGAGTTGGTTAGCTGGTGGCCCCGGTGGTATTGCTGGTCTCTCTCTGAGGAAGAACGATTAGGGGCAGGAAGGGTTGAGAGCCAAGATCAAGTAAACAATTTAAGGCCCATCACGATAACACAGCCCTTTATTCTTAGAGGCAGAGGTAACTGGGACTGACTGTTCAAGGCCAGCCTGATCTACAAAGCAAGCTCCAACCCAATCAATGTTATGTAATGAAAGCCCCAGCTCCATAAAAACAAGGAGAAATTTAGGGGAATCAGCTCAGTTGGTCAGTAGAGTGCTTTCCCTAAATTCACAAAGCCCTGGGATACAGCCACAGCACTGGATAAATGGGTTATGGTGGTGTTTGCCTGTAATTCCAAGCCTGGAAGTCTGAGGTAGGAAGATACGCAGTTCATAGATATTCTGCCTGGATCCAGGCCAGCCTGAGGTACCTGGGAGCTTGTCTTAAAAAAACAAAAAACAAAACAAAACAAAAAAAAAAACCCAGGACTGGGGAGGTGTCCCACACCTTTAATCTTGTAATCCCTGCACTAGGAAGCAGAGGTAAACTGATCTCAATAAATTCAAGGCCAGCCTGGTCTACATTGCAAGTTCCAGGCCAGCTAAGTATACATAAGGAAGCAAAAACAACCACGAACGGTGTTCCTGCTTTCTGGAGCTGAACTCTGGTCTAACCACAAACAAATATTCCCTCTTCTGGGAAGAGCAGTAAAAAGGCTGACCTGATGTCAACCCGCAGATGGTCTCTGAAACCAGAGACCTTTAACAAATGAAAGTGAGAACAGGGACTGGGTATGTGAGACCCTGTCTAAAAACGCAACCACAAGGTAAGAGGTGACTAATGGTAGGCACAGCAGGCATCTCAGCTCAGTGGTGGGAGGTCAGGGCAGGAGAACAGAAAGTTGGCTGGTAGCATAGGTTACATAAAAAGACCTTGTTACTAAAACCAAATCGCTCCCTATTGAGACTTGGTAGGGAAGATAGTTGCTTTCAATTCCACAGTTCATCTGCCCCCTCCTTTTTTATGGGGGGGGCGGGTGTCTATGTAGTCTTGGCTGTCCTAAAGCTAGCTGTCTACACCAGTCTGGCCTTGAACTCACAGAGATCCTCCTGCCTGCCTCCTGCCGGCTGGAATTTAAAGGCACGCACACCAACCCGGCTCCTCTCTGCATTCTTGAGAACTTGAAAAATCAAGCAAAATTCCTGCACTCGAATGAGGGAGTGGATAACCTGGGCTACACAAGACTGGGAATTGGGGAGAATGGTAAGAGATGGCCTAAACCGGGAACTAAGCAAATACTGCTTTCCCCCGCCCCCCCTCAGAGAGTCTAATTTGGGCCGTTACGCAATCAAAGCGTTTTAGTTCCCCAAATACCGAGCCCACACCTAGGACGAGACAGCGAGCGAAGTCTCCGGTCGCGGCCTGCACCGGAAGGCGGTGGGGTCCTGCCTGAAAGCCCTTTTTATGTTTATTCCACCTTAACCAAAATCGGAGCAGCCGCTCCTTTCTCCTTCCTCTCCTGGGGCAACGTGCCCGGAGTCCTAGCCAGAAATCCAGGGCTGACGCGGTTCCCCAGGCTGCGAACACAGCCGCCGGGCCGCGAACTGTCAGAGCGGCGGGGTGGGGTTTGCGGCCGGGTCCGGCGCCCGGGGCGGGGCGGGGCGGGGCCCGCAGCGCTCCGGTCCGCGGAGGCTGGACACCTGCCTTCCTGGGATCCTGTCCCGGAAGAGTCCGCACCCCGGGAGCCGAGCGGGACCGAGGGCGGGTCCGTCCGCACCCCGGGAGCCGAGCGGGACCGAGGGCGGGTCCGTCCGCACCCCGGGAGCCCGGCGGGACCGAGGGCGGGTCCGTCCGCACCCCGGGAGCCGAGCGGGACCGAGGGCGGGTCCGTCCGCACCCCGGGAGCCGAGCGGGACCGGGGGCGGGTCCGTCCGCACCCCGGGAGCCCGGCGGGACCGAGGGCGGGTCCGTCCGCACCCCGGGAGCCGAGCGGGACCGAGGGCGGGTCCGTCCGCACCCCGGGAGCCCGGCGGGACCGAGGGCGGGTCCGTCCGCACCCCGGGAGCCGAGCGGGACCGAGGGCGGGTCCGTCCGCACCCCGGGAGCCGAGCGGGACCGAGGGCGGGTCCGTCCGCACCCCGGGAGCCCGGCGGGACCGAGGGCGGGTCCGTCCGCACCCCGGGAGCCCGGCGGGACCGAGGGCGGGTCCGTCCGCACCCCGGGAGCCGAGCGGGACCGAGGGCGGGTCCGTCCGCACCCCGGGAGCCGAGCGGGACCGAGGGCGGGTCCGTCCGCACCCCGGGAGCCGAGCGGGACCGAGGGCGGGTCCGTCCGCACCCCGGGAGCCCGGCGGGACCGAGGGCGGGTCCGTCCGCACCCCGGGAGCCGAGCGGGACCGAGGGCGGGTCCGTCCGCACCCCGGGAGCCCGGCGGGACCGAGGGCGGGTCCGTCCGCACCCCGGGAGCCGAGCGGGACCGAGGGCGGGTCCGTCCGCACCCCGGGAGCCGAGCGGGACCGAGGGCGGGTCCGTCCGCACCCCGGGAGCCCGGCGGGACCGAGGGCGGGTCCGTCCGCACCCCGGGAGCCCGGCGGGACCGGGGGCGGGTCCGGTAGGGGAAGGCCCTGAACACCACGTGAGCTCGTCGATCTCGGGCTGAAGGCCTTGGAGACGATGGCCCGCAGGAGCGGTTCGCACTGCCAGCCTGCGGGGTGTGGGCTCCACGGACCCCGCCCCTGGCGGGGAGGCCACCCTGCGCGAGGACAGGGATCCCGCCCCGGAGGCTTCGTCATCTTCTTTCGAGGATGGAAGACCCGGACGCCTTTAAGCCCAGCACTGGGGAGGCGGAGCCAGGGGTTCTCGGTGGGTTCGAGGCCAGCTTGCTCTACATCGTTCCAGGCCGGGCAGAGCTACGTAGCAAGACCTTTCGAAAAATAAAACCAGAGTATGAAAGAGATGCGGGCCGTTGAGAAGCCCAAGTCTTTGCAAGGTCTCCAGACTCCCTCGCTTTAGTCTACAGGCGTCAGTGGCAAACCCTAAACCGTGGGTACTTCCACTGCGGGGATATAGAATCTAACTATCTGTCGGGTTTTGCATGCAGCGGAGGATGGTGGGTGGGAGGGTGTTGGCTTACTTTTTGATACTGGAAGGGGCTGGAACCCTTCCACGTGCTCTGCAAGTTAGCTACACCTTCCAACCCCTTTTTAAAAAATTTTTAATTTTTTTTGGTGGGAGAGGGCAGTGCTGGGTGGCTTTGAACTGATCCTCAGTTCGACTGCCTTCCACTGTCCTTGTTTTTAACTAAGACTTACTTTTGTTTACTGTTTTGCTTGGGGTTTTGTTTTTCCAGAGAGGGTGTCATTCCCTCACCTGAGGCCCATAAAGTAGTGGATAACCCACAAACCATCTGCCACAAGTGTGGGAGTCAAGGACTGAACTTCCTATTCTCCCTCCAGCCCCTCTGTTGATGGAGCCTGCTCACCTTGAGCCTGGCACTGGCCTTACTATCGCCGACCTATCCCTGCCCATCCATCCCTGTGACTGACAGCTACATCTTTTCTCTCAACCCAGACCCTCCTCTGGCCTGATTCTGCAACGGCAGCATCGTTAAAGATTTTCATTCTAGCCTTCCTGGCCCATATAGCAAGTACCAGGCAAGAAAGTAGGTGGTGGGAATTATTTGGCAAGGTGTTGCCATGGCAACTTGTGAATTTGTTGTTATGCAATAAATTTCAACATTGTAAAAAGAAAAACATGGTGTTTGCCGAGTGTACTCACAAACATTTATTTTGGGGTACATGAGAACCAGTCTGATACATTCTGGCTGGCCTTTTTTGTGTACGTATCAAGGGATTACCTTGAGCAGGTCTGGATTCTCTAGCCCCATGAATGCTGAGAATACACAGTTTGGACCCCCAGGACTGGCTCTTCAACGGCCTTTACTTGTTCAGAGTATGTGTGACTGCATCAGTGTGCCGAGGCTCCCGGGTAGAGTGGGCTCTCGCCTGCCACGTGGGTTCCAGGGTCCAGCCGAGGCTTGCTGGAAGGCAGCTCTACCCACTGGGCTGTCTTTTGTGCCTCTCTTCTTCTTGAGATGTGATATTCTCGTTCCCCGGGCTAGCCTAAAACTCCTGAACTCAATCACTCACTCTCCTAGCTGTAACTCTAGACACTTCGCCAGGAATGTGTGTTTGCTTATTCAGTGACTAAGGAAAAGGAAGAACTGTACATCAAACCCATCATCTCACAGGAGATCATTGTCAACATGAAGGGAAATAATAGTGCACTATAGAACAAGCTGGGCCTAATTACGGTGGAAATTATGAGGCAGGATGTACATGTAGAGTCTAGGGAACCTCTGCAGTTGTCCACGGGGCTAAGGATGAGGGGTATTAAGTCCAGGGGGGCGGGCTAACCTTAACATCCTTTTTGTGCTTTGTTTCACATTTGTTGTGTGTTCCTGTGTGTGCTTTCCAGCGTACGCGTGCAGCGATGTGCGTGGAGGCCTGAGGACAACCTGCAGGAGCCGTTTCTCTCTATCGAGGAGGTCCTGAGGATCAGACTCCCTTGTCAGGCTTGGTGGCTGATGTACCTACTGAGCTGTCTTGCCATCCTTAGGTGATCCTTTAAATTACCTCCAGCACTGACCCTTGCGGGTTCAAAAGCGGAGGCCTTTCATGCAGCGCTCAGGAGGCGGAGCCAGACAGAGCTCAGTGAGTTTGAGAACAGCCGAGCCTATGCAGTGAGACCCTGTCTAAAAAAAACTTGCGTCCAAGGCCAGTGTAGGATACGTGGAGACCTTTTATCTTCTTCATTCTTGTTTTCATTTTGTTTTGTTTTGTGGTTCTTTGAGACAGGGTTGCTCTGGCTGTCCTGGAACTCACAGAGATCCCCCTGCCTCTGCCTGCTGAGTGCTGGGATTAAAGGCGCGCACCACCACCCGGCATTCTTTTCTTTTTTGTTTGAGACGAGATTTCTCTGTGTAACCCTGGAACTCGCTCTGTAAACTAGGCTGACCTCAGACTTAGGTCAGCCTCCCTCTGCCTCCACGGTACTGGAATTAAAGGCTTGTACCGCCACTGCCCAGTTCAAGTATGGTTCTGTGAAATGCTTTCTTAGCATACTGGAGGCCAGAAGCATAATCACCAGTGCCTTTAAAATAAAATAGAAATTAAGCCAGCTGTCAGGTGGGTCATACCAGAAACCCCACACTTAAGAATCCAGAACTAAAGAGGAAGCCATCTGCTTCGGCTGCGGAGAGTGCAAGACAGACTTTCTGAACATATTTGCAATGTCCCCACCTATCCTGGGAAATGGTGTTTGATTTGGTCTCCTCATCCCTGCTAGGGACAGAGCCTAGTTGGTTAACACAGGCAGTGACATCAGCCCTGACCTTAACCCACATATGCCCACACAGGCCAGTGGCGGCAGAGGCCGGTGAGGTCAGTGAACAGTCAGGGCCCAGATCCTGGCTCATCGATGGTTGGCTACAGACACCCCTCAGGCTAAGCCTCCTTCAGCTGCTTGAGAAACTGACTCACTTGTGTCTGACGTGGCCCTGGTATGATGCAATTGGAAGAACACCGCCTTGCCTAACAAACGCTCTTTTCAGAATATTAAGCTTAATGTAGGCGAGAATTTAGATTAATGTCCAGTTTGCAGCAAATATGGAGGCCAACATAGTAAGGTCACTGAAAATAAAGAAAGGGCTGGCGATGTGGCTCAGGGCGGAGCGTCTGCCTAGCATAGCGAGGCTTTAGGCTCATTTACAGCAACGCCGTGGCTGAGGCGGTGGCACCACCGAAATCCTAGTCCTTGGTTGAGAGGACAGAGAGGGAAGGAACTCGGCTAGACTCGTTACCAGGGACAACCAGGGTTCCTTTGCGGGTCCTAGTCTCTTTGATACAAGGATCTACAGATGGTTTGATCCCGGGGGCTCAAACAGAAGGAGCCACGCAGGTGCCACATCACACACACACGTGTGCGAGGATCCTGAGTAAAATACTAGAGAACTTAAAAACGTATTCAGAAAGATGCTCAAGAACCGAGGCTGAGAAGCTGAAAACTTCTGGGGAGAGGGCGATGGAGAAGAGAGAAACCACAACTTCTTAAGTGGACATGGGGGCCATGGTCTTCAGAAGAGCAGCAGGGAATTCTAGAGTGTCAGGGATCTGATGGGAACGGTAACACTTTACAAGGTTGCTACCAGCCGGGCGGTGGTGGCGCACGCCTTTAATCCCAGGACTGGGGAGGCAGAGGCGGGCGGATCTCTGTGAGTTCGAGGCCATGGTCTGCAGAGAGACCTACAGTGGTCTACAGAGTCAGCGAGGAGTACAGAGGAAAACCCTGTCCGAAAAAAAAATGTTACTAAAGGGTTTCTGTTTGTTTTTATTTTTTGAGACAAGGTCTCTCTATGTAGCCCTGGCTGTCTCGGAACTCCCAAGGCTGACCTTGAACTCACAGAGATCTGCCTACTACTGCCTCTGAAGTAGTGGGAATAAAGGTATGTACAACTACACATAGCTTTAGAGATTTATTTCTTATTTTATGTGAATGAGTGTCCACCTACATCTATGTGTGTATACCAGATAGGTCTCTGGTGCCCAGGGAGGCCAGAAAAGGGTGTTGGACCCCTGGAAATGACAGATATTATATATTGTAAGTCCCAAATCCAGTCGAGAATAAGACCACCACAATTGAGCCAAATCTGAAGCAAGCGAGTTTTAAGTAAATTAATTAAATACTGGCCAGGAAGATGGACTCTGACCAGGTCCATTCTGAGGTTCTCATGGAGTGAACCTGTCACCTCCTGAGCTCCCACAGATTGGCAATGAGACTTGTGACACAGGTGCTTAAAAAGGCAGAACTCATAAGGCTACACACTTCCCACCAGGTCCAATCAGTGGCAAGCATCTATCCTGATGTACTTCCTGTCTGGGTTATCTCCTGCCTACAAGGGACCAAGCACATCCAGTGCATTTGGACCACATCTGGTGCAATAGGGTCAACTAAATGGGATCTAGACAGTCCCCACCCAACATTCCAGGAGATTACAGAATTATGTCTTTCTGTAACTCACTTGAACAGCCCCATCCAGCACTCCAGGAAGTTATGTCCTTGTTCTATAGATCTCTTAAGCACAGTAATTAAAATTTAAAACATAACTTTTGCTCTGACAACATGTTCCCGTGTTGGTACCGGGAGCCTGACTATGTCTTCTGCAAGAGTGGGAAGTACTGTTACACTCTGAGCCGTCCCTCCATCTCCAGTCCTACTGTTTATTTATTGGGGAGAGGCTGGATACACAAGTACCACAGTACGTGTGTGGAGCTCAGAGAAGGGATTTTGAGAGTTGAAGCTCTCCTACAATGGTAGTTCTTGGCTTGATCATCACAGGCTTGGTGGCAAGAGCCTTTACCACTGAGCCATCTTGCCCGCCCAAACCACAGCTTTTGAGTTAGAATTCAGAAAAATGAGCAGGTTCAGCAGTGCTTCCTCTCAGAAGCTCTGTAAGCAACTGCGTGAGGGCGGGGCTTCTGGGAAGTATAGGCGCGTCATTCATTAAGAGGATAATTACTCCTTCCGCTTCCTAGATTGTCTTTAGGTGAATCAGCTTTCCTTAACGTGGGTCTCCTGACCAGGTGATTGACAGGCCCAGCTAGATTAACTCTAAGGGAGGAGATGATCCTTTGTAATGTAATAATCTTTGAAGCAGATCAGAATGTCACGTCTCCACCCGGGGCTAGAGGTCAAACTCAGATTCCATTCTTTTGACCAGGAGGAAATAGCTTTCCCTTGGGCTTTTTATCTGGTATTTAAATCCTACAGGCAGGCAGCTGTGATGTTTCCCTTTCTAGTGTTACTGGGAAGTAACACTAGAACAAGGAGTAGTACCCATCCTCAATAGACAAGACTACTAATCACTGTCTAGCTGCCTAACATCTATCCCCCAACAGTTGGTACCCTAAAATCACTTTAGAAGCTGGGTATTGAGTTGATCTATTTGCTAATGGCTGAAAACGAGGCATAAAAGGCTCCTGGTATCCACTCTGGCTGACTTTCAGGCCTTGGAGGGTAATAGAGGGTAGAGTTAAATAGTTGCAAGACCATCTGAGTAGGAATGACTGTAAAAAAAGAGATAAAATAAGACAGCAATTGAGTGAAGACCCAAAAATCTATAGCATTGCTACTAAGAATAATATAACATTCCCACCATGAAAATCCAGAGACCCAATCTGATTGCTGTCCATACAAAGGAATGGGTGTCTGCACTGGAGTTGTGCTCCCACCTGAGGAATATCAGACAACTATATAAAAGGAGAAGAAAGAGAAGGAGAAACTAGAACCCCTAAACAGTTCTCCAATTTCCGACTACTGGCCAAGGACAAGAATTGAGGTCCCCGTCCCTAAACTGTTTGCCGGGTTCTGTCTTCTGTTCTCATCAGTTTGAGGCCAAATTGGTCTGAGTAGCACATTCCAGGATACTTACGGAGGCTCTGTCTCAACAACAAAGGAAAAGAGAATGGAACATTGGCTGTCATCTCGATCAGGACCAAGGTCACCCCTAGCCACACAGCGACTGAGACAAGCCTGAGGTCCGCAACTCCTGATCTGGGTAAAGACAGCAAGCTAACGTAACTATTTAAAAAGAGAGGGAAGAAAGCAGGCTGGAGAGATGGCTCAGCGGTTAAGAGCGCTTACTGCTCTTCCAGAGGGCCTGAGCTCAGTTCCCAGAACCCCTGTGTGGAGGCTCACAGTCTGTAACTCTGGCTCCAGGGGATCCAATGCCCTCTTCCGGCCTACTCCTGCATCTGAACACACATGACACACACATACATGATTTAAATCAGAGCAGGCATGATGTCATAGGCCTATTAAAGGCCCAGCACTTGAGAGACAGAGGAAGGATCTCTATAAATTCACGGCCAGCATGAGTGAGTTCCAAGACAGGCAGAACTAAATAGTGAGACCCTCCCTCAAAAGTAAGTAAATACATAATTAATAAAAATAAATGGTGGTGCTGAAGAGAGATCGCTCAGCAGTTAAGAGCACTTGCTACACTTTCGTCAGACCTGGATTCAGATCCCAACGCCCACATGGTGACTCACAACCAACCCTCTGTAACTCCAGTTTCAGGGGACTCAACTCTGACCACTGCAGGTACCCAGGCATACCCATTGTATACATACAAACACATAGACTTTTTCTTCTTTTTTTTTTTGAGACAGGGTTTCTCTCTTGTAAATCTGGCTGGCCTCGAATTCATTCTGTAAACCAGACTGGCCTCGAACTCACAGAGATCCACCTGCCTCTGTTTTAGCAGTGCTGGGATTAAAGGCGTGCGCCACCACTGCTGGCTCAGATTCAAGCTTGTCAGAGCAAAAGTTAAGTTTTAAATTTTAATTACTGTGCCTAAGATCTATAGAACAAGGACAGTTAACTTCCTGGAGTGCTGGGTGGGGCTGTTCATGTGAGATACAGAAAGACATAATCTTGTAATCCAGCTAGCCCAAGGTCAGATAACCTCCTAGAATGTGGAGTGGGGACTTTATAGGTTCCATGTGGTTAATCCAACTGCACCTGATTTCCTCCAAATGCGCCAGATATACTTAGTCACTTGTAGGCGGGAGATAATTGATGATTGGAAGTCCGTCAGGATAGATGCTTCACAATGATTGGATACGGTGGGAAGTATTTAGCCTTATGCATCTGTTCCATGTGACTGGGCACCGTTTCTTAAGAACCCTGGAGTGGAGAACCTTGGAGTGGTCCTGGTCAGAGTTCATCTTCCTGACCGGTATTTAATTAATTTAATTAAAGCTTGCTTCAAATTAGACTCAATTGTGGTGATGGTCTTATTCTCCACCAGTGAGATTTACGTACTCATCCATAAAAATAAAATCTTTATCTTATAAAAATAAAAATAAAATATGGGGCTAGAGAGATGCTCAGTAGTTAGGGTTTATACAAACCCAGGTTTGCTTCCCAGCACTCCAACATCCTGGAACTCTACTCACACAGACACTCAGCCTACACATAAACATTTGTTGTTGTTATTGAGACAGGGTCTCAGTATGTAGCCCAGGCTGGCCTGGAACTCACTCTGTAGCCCAGGCTGGCCTGGAACTCACAGAGATCTGCCTGCCTCTGCTGCCCAAGTGCTGGGATTAAAGTCATGTACCACCATGCCAGGCTCTTTAAAAAAATATTATTATTATTATTATTTTAGTTTTTTTTAGTTAAAAACAAGTTGGGGGGTGGGGCTCAAGAAATGACTTAGCAGTTAAGGGTGCCTGTTGCTCTTGCCGAGGACCTGGGTTCCATTCCCAGCACCCACATGATGGCTCATATAGATGGCTATCTATAACTTCTGCTCCAGGGGATTCAGTGGCCTCTTCTGATCTTTGTGGAAGACACGTGGTGTGCATACAAGCAGGAGAACACTCATACACATAAAAATAAATCTCAAATAAATCTTAAAACTTCCAAAAAAATAGAAAGCAGGAGAAAGAAAAAGCTGTTAAGTACAACTCAGTAGTAGATTGCCAGCCCAGGGTTTGAATCCCAGGTTTTAAGAAAACAACCAGGAGCCACCTGGGAGGCAGAAGCAGGTGGATCTCTGTGAGTTTGAAGGCAACTTCATCTATATAATGAATTTCAGGATAGCTAGGAGTACAAAGAAAACATTCTCCAAGTCTGGCAGTGCATGCATTTACACCTTTAATCCCATTGCTAGGAAGGCAGAGACAGGGAGATCTGTGAGTTTGAGGCTGGTCCGGTGTACGTGGTAAGACTGTGGCTCGTGAATAAGTTGGCACAGTTTTAAGTTCACTTTCTTATTTATTTGTTTTGGTTTGCTTGAGACAGGATCTTCTGTATCCGAAGCCAGACTTGAATTCAAAATTAAGGGAAGGTAACCTTAAAGGCTGCCTCTACCTCCCAAGTGATAGGGTTACAGGCTGCCACACCTAACAGGCTCCCTTTTTTGAGGCAGCCTAGATCTTGTTACATAACCTAGAATGGCCTGGACACCTCAATCCTCCTGCTGGAGCTACCTCCAGCCCCCACCCTCAGGCCAGGATGATGTGCATACACACCAAGAGGCAAGAAACGGTTAGAAGTTTTGGACAGAGTGATAATAATTAAGACTCTCCCTAGCTCCCCCTCCTCTTGCAGCCACAGTCTGCCTCTGGCCTGTTTCTCTCTGTGCAGGAGCTCAGCCCCTTTAAAGCGGGCTCTTCTGTTGTCACCTCAGCCTTAGGTGTCTTCCCAAAGGCATGCCTCCTCTTGCCATCCACCTCAAGGTTTGGTGATTTGAGGAGAGAAGCAGAAGTGGGAAGCCTCTGACACAGTGTCCTTACGCTGTGTCTAGGTAGGGCAGGATGTGGGTAAGACCCTTCCCTCACAGTCCAGATAGTACCCTCGCACGCACTGTGGCCAACCTGGAGAAGGAAGACTCAGGAAATAAACAGCCTCCCTAGGACAGACTTCAGACGGAGGCTAAGGTGGCAGGCCAGAGGATTTCTAATCTCATCTTTCTGTTGATGGCTCTTTTGGGCCTCCTTTGCTCAGGCCCGCTTCAAGCTTGATCCGTGCTAAGGCTGGTCTTGAGCTCCTTGCTCCTCCTGGTTCCAAGTGCTTGGATTACAGGCCTGTGCCAACAACCCTGCCTTCCGACCTAGGTTATTGTTTACACTTCTACCTCAGACTAAAGCCTCTTCTCCATTGATAGTTTCGCTTGTTTTTTATTCTTGGTTTTGTTTTTGTTTGTGGGTGTCTGGAGGGGGGAGGAGAGAGGAGTTGGAGGTAAATGTGATCAAGATAGATGATATACATTACGGAATTGTCAAAGAAATAAAAGATATTCTTAGAAAATCCCTAGCTCTCTGGCCTCCACTCGTTTGTCTTTGTATGAATTCAGTGTTGTGGGACTTGTCTTAGTGTAATTTTTTTTTTTAACCTTTTTTTTGGTTGTTGCTGTTGTTGGTTTTGTTTTTGGTTTGTTTGTAGTGATGGTTTATATTGATTACTTTTTCTGTTGCTGTCAAACACCATGACCAAAGACACCTAAGAAAAAGTTTGGCTTATGTATTCAGAGGGATACGAGAAGTCTATTATGGCAACCAGGCAGGCATGGTGCCCAGAGCAGGAAGCTGAGAGCTCACATCCTTTCATGAAAGCAAAAAGTGAGAGAAAGCAAAATATAAGCAGGTGAGGCTATAAACTCCTAAAGCCGTCCCCACCTTTCCCCCACACCCCATGACCTACCTCCCCAAACACCACCACCAACTGAGGACCAAGAGTTCATCGGCCTCAGCCTGTGAGGGATCTCTCTCTGTCTCTCTCTTTTATTCTTTTGGCTTTTCGAGACAGGGTTTCTCTGGCTGTCCTGGAACTCACTCTGTAGGCCAGGCTGGCCTCAAACTCACAGAGATCCTCTGCCTCTGCCTCCTGAGTGTTGGGATTAAAGGCGTGCGCCACCCTGCAGCCGCCACCACCACCCAACAAGGTTTTATTCTCGTCCAGTGGGTTTAATTGTTTTACTTTTCATATTACATTCTTTAATATTTATCTAGGAGTTGAAGAGATGGCTCAGCCGTTAGGAGCACTGGTTATTCTTCTTGAGGGCTTGGGTTTGATTCCCTGCACCCACATGAGTGCTCACAACTCCAGTCTGGCCTCATGGGCACCAAGCACACATGCAGTCAAAACACCCATACTCATAAAATAAGACAAAGGGTTTATTCAGATATATGCAAATATATCATTGAAATGTAATTCCCTTAGAGATGGAGAACTAGTTTCCTGACAGTGCAAGCAGTCAGAAATATCCTCATTTTTCTTGTTTGTCTTATTTATTTAGTGATCAAAGGACTTTATTCAGAGGTGTGAAGGTGGGGGGGGATGAAGAGGTCAAGCTCTCACCTTCCTGGCAGGGCAGATCTCCCTGGCTTCCTCCTTGCTAAAAATATTAATTTTGTTTGCTTTTGAGACTGGGTCTCATTGTGTTGCTCTGGCTGTCCTAGAACTCACTCTGTAGATCAGGTTGGCCTCGGATTCACAAAGATCCCCCTATCGTCCAAGTACTGGGATTAAATGCCCAACTATATTAATTTGTTTTTGAAACAAAGCCTGGTGTATCTCAGGTTGACCTCAAACTCACTAGGATGCTCTTCATCCCCCACCCTCCTCCCTCCACCCTCTCCTGGATTTTAGGCTTAGGCCACCACACCCAGTTTGATCTACGTTTTCTTATGTCATGCTTTTTTTTAAAGCCAAGTTGAGGTCTAATAAAGATAGCTTAATATGACCTTGAAACTCAATAGTTAAAAATGAGAGAGGCATTCCAAAGAGAGCCACACCAAGAGCATGGTGCGGGATTGTCTCTGGGAAATGTATTTTTTCTTCTCCAATTTCCCACCATGTAGCTCTGAGTGGCCTGGAACTTGCTCTATAGGCCAGGCTGATCTTGAATTTGCAGAGATCCACCTTCCTCTGCTTCTGGAATGCTGGAATTAAAGGTGTGTACCACCACACCCAGCTTTATGTAGTTTTTTTTTAGAACAGGGTCTCTTGTAGCCCAGTATGGCCTCTAACTCGACTTGTACCCAAGATGACTGAACTCCTGACCCTCCTGACTCCCTCTGCATGCTGGGATTAAGAGACAGTGCTATCCCTTAAAGTTTTATCGGCCCTAGGGATGGAACCCAGAGCTCCCTGCATGCTAGGCTCATCCTTCTACCAGCAGAGCTTCGTCCCCAGCCCCAACTTCTTACAACTCTTGAAAGAAACTCGAGATGCTCAGTAATGCCTGTGGATGTGTGGGAAGGATCCAGACCATGTTGGCTCCAACTGGGGAAGCCAGTCTCGTCCTCGTCCCATTTGATAGCAAAGCAGGGAGTGTTTATCTGTGTTCTCTGAACTTATCTGCTTCATTCCTTCCTGAACCACTTTCCCTAGCTCTCTCTCTCGCTCTCTCCCCACCCAAATAGGGTCTCTGTATTATATAGTCATGGCCCTGGCTGTCCTGGTACTGGACAAGGCTGGCCTTAAGTTCACAGAGATCTGTCTGAGAACTGAGAGCTTGGCCTCAACTTTAGTATATCCAATTTTCAAATCTCTATGCAGTGCTGCTTCCATGTTCTAGGAGGGGAATCCAGTGCCTTACGCATGCTAAGCAAGTGTTGCTCTGCCACTGAGCTGCAGGCCACCGGACAGAGTCAAGTAACTCCCTAGTTATCTGACTCCCAAGGTGTGCTCACTCATTATTCAAACAGACTTCCAGAGTCATCACCCAAGTTTACCAGGGTGTCTTCCAGTAGTTTACATAGTCCCCACACACACACACTTGTAGGACAACCCTGGCACACCATAAAGGCTTCTGGAAATGTCATTAAAGGAAGAAATACAGGTGGGTAGGAAGTAGATAGGAAACTTTGGGTTCTGGCCTAGGGAACAAGACACCTTCGGACCTTTGTCAAGTGCCTCTCTCAGCTAAGACTGTGAGAAGGACTAGAACCATCACCATATATTTCCCCACCCCCGCCTGACAACTGACAACTCCCCTACAGAAAAGCCGCAGTTTGCTGCCCCTAAGTCAGGAGGCTCAGAGGGTGAGCTTCTGAGCGGCTCACTGCTTCCACCTGGTGGTGCAAAACGACATTGCTGGTACTCTTCTCACCCCGGCTCTAGATAGATCTCTTCTGGAGAAAGATCTTTGCGCACTGCCCTGTTCCCTAGGATTTCTTTGTCCTGAGGCATTCTTATTCACAGAATACTTTGGCATTCCTGATGTTCCAACAAACTGAGCTGATATGGACCAAGTGATTTTTTTGAAAACATTTATTTGTGTACTGTGAGTGTGTACGTGCATATTTGCCACCGGGTCTGAGGATCTGAGTTAGAGCCCTAGTGGAAGGAGAGAGCAGCCACTGAACCCTGAGTTCACACGTGCATCATGGCTTAAACGCACACTAAACAAATTAAATGAAAATCCTTTTTCTAAAAAGAAAAATCAATTTTATTAAAGTTGCTGTGGTTTTATTACCCTTGCTGTGCTGTTTAACGGTGGGTGCCACTGGGAACAATGGAGGGGGGTACAACAATACAGCTGCCCCCCACCCAGGAGCAAAGAATCTTCCTAATGCAAGCCTACAGGCTCTGTCTCATCCGTGAATTGCTGTATTATATGAGTTGGTCTTGCGCAGGAGTCTACAGTACAACAAAAGATGATAACCATTGTTTTTCAAACAGAGTCTCACTATGTAGTCTATCCTGGCCTTGAAATTGTGGCGATCTTCCTGTCTCACAAATGCTGGGATTACAGATATATACCACCAAACCCTACTTCTTTTTTGGTTTCTATTTGTTTGCTTGTTGTTGTTTTAGTTTGGGTTTTATTCTGCTTTTTGACACAGGGGCTCACACTGTAGCCCTCACTGGCCTGGAACTTACTATGCACTCAAACTTACAGAGATCGCCCAGCCTCTGCCTCTATGGTGTTGGGATTAAAGGCCTGTGCCTCCCAAACCTGGCTTCTTGTTGTTGAGATAGGATCTCATCTTGTATCTCAGACTGGCCTCAACTCAAAATCCTCTTGCCTCAGCCTCATGAGTACTGGAGTTACAGACACGTGCCATACCAGAGTAATGGTGTTCCCATCTTACCTGACAGGGAGGGCGGATGGCGAGTCAGGATGGTTGGTAACCCCTCTCTACCTTGTCATAGTACCTTTCATTTATTTATTAATTTTATTTATTTGTATGAGTGCTCTCTTTGCATGTACACCTGCGTGCCAGTAGAGGGCATCTGATCCCATTACAGATGGTTGTGAGCCATCGAGTGGTTGCTGGGAATTGAACTCGTGATCTCTGGAAGAGCAGTCTGTGCCACTAACCCCTGGGCCATCTCTCCAGCCCCATAGTTTCCTTTCTTCCTTCTTCTTTTTATTTTATTTTACTAGTTTTTTTGAGACAAGACTGCCCCGGCTGTCCTTAAACAGATCCGCCTGCCTGTCTCCTGAGTGCTGGGATTGGAGGCATGGGCCCATGCCCAGCTTTCTTCTTGGTCTTGTTTTTTTCAAACATTCTCTCACACAGCTCAGGTCTGCCTTGAGCCTGGGATGACCCTGAATTCCTGATCCTCCACCTCTATCTCCTGAGTGCTGACCTGTGTCTCTGTAACTTTTTCCCCTCTTTGTAAATTAGAATGTATCCCCAGCGCCAAGAAAATGACTTCAACTCTATCAAAGATCTCAGAGTTACAGTCTCTACCATTTGTTGAATCCTGTTTTTTTAAATGTAGTTTATGAAGAATAACCACCTTGAATTGAATTGAATCCCTTTGTAACATCTACTGAATTGATGTGATTTTTTTTTCTTATTCAACGTATTAATAAACCCAGCACAAACCAAAACAGAAGAGTGTAATGAGTTTTGGGCAGGTTGACTAGTTTTTCAGTTTTTCTTGTGACCATATATTCCCTGATCCTTACACAGTAACATGTAGAGCCAAGACTTTTGGAACTTTCCACTTTCACATACTTCCTCTGAACCAATAAGATGTTTCCAGAAACACAGGCTGTGTATCTCCGTCCCCAGCTTTTCTGTATCTCTGTTCCAGACTCTATCCACAGGTCAAACTGTAAGAGACAAACAGAGGAAAGGCATAGTGATAAACACCTGTACTCCCAGCACGTGAGAGGCGGAAGCAGGAAGGTTAGAAGTTTAAGGTCATCCTTCCCCATATAATGAGTATACAGGAGATCATGTGTCAAAACAAAAGAAAACAAAGCCCCTCAAAAGCAAGACACCTGGATGGCATGTGGTGCACACATTTAATCCCTTCACTCGGGAGGCAGAGGCAGGTGGATCTCTGTGAGTTTGAAGCCAGTCTGGTCTACAGAGTGAGTTCTAGGACAGCCAGAGCTACATAATAGAGAGGCTCTGTCTCAAAACAAACGAACAATAACAAAACAACGGGATGTCACATGGCGGTCCACGCCTTTTCTTTTTTTATAATTTATTTATTTGCATTCTGTTTGCATTAGTGTTTTGCTGCATGTATGTCTATGTGAGGGTGTCAGACTCCCTGGAGCTGGAGTTACAGACAATTGCGGGCTGCCATGTGGGTGCTGGGAATTGAACCTGGGTCCTCTGGAAGAGCAGTTGGTGCTCTTCCCTGGTGAGCCATCTCTCCAGCCCCAGGTGGTCCACGCCTTTAATGTCAGCACTCAGCAGCCAATCTCGGTGAGTTTAAGGCCAGCCTAGGCTACATAATGAAATCCTATAAATAAACATCACAGGAACAGCAAGATGGAGGAATGGTCTGTCACCAGGGAGGTTTCTTGATTTCCTGTCTGTCCTTGAGAGTCAGCCTAGAGTTCTCCCGCAGTCCCCTAGAATTCCTGCAGCTGCCCGTTTTTGTTCTTTCTTTGACCCCAGTTGTTGTAAGTAAACCTTGTGGATACCCTGCATTTCTGTAGGAATGGAAACAACTAGAAGGGGTTCTGAGAGTAGCGCCCAAGGGGAAGCTTCTTAGACAGCATCTTATTTCTCAGGGTCCAGGAGAGATGGGTCAGGCCTAACAGCCTAACAGCCACCCAGAAGAGGAATGGGATACCAGCTATTGTGTAGTAGGGCACTTAGATGTCCCAATATATCCCCTTGGTAATCTACTGCCTTCCTGTGGTACTATCCCAGTATTTTTGAATCCCTAAGGTCTCCTTATGAGGCAAGGAAGGTCTAAGGGGACGTTGGAAGGGTGTGGGGCAGGGTAAAGGTAGCATTTGGTGATATCTATGGGTGTGTTGACTTTCTAAGACTCAATCCTGTGGTTCCTGTGTCGCCATGAATGCCCATGGGTGTAGGGCTGTGGTGCGTGTCTATGTCAGTCTGTGTGTCAGGGCAGGGACTCCCTGTGGTGTGCATATGCGATGGGAGGGGGTGATGGTGAGAGCCTAGCTCCTTTGCCTCCACCCCCATCCCTGCTCCCATCTGGCCTTGATCAGCGGGTCCCTGGGGAGGGAGCCGCGGTTTCGGATACAGGAAAATGTTCCAGGAAGCGGCCACTGTGCTGAGCCCTGCTTGGGCTCCCCCAGCGGAAATTGTTCCAGGAGGGAGGAGGGGAGGGAGTGTTGAGATAGGATTAAAGATGGAGGAGGGTAGCTCTTGGCTTCCCTTTGGATGGGATAAAGCTGGATAAGAAGCTGACAGGAAGCTCAGGTCAGCCAGGATCCTGGATGCTACTACCTCAATTGTTTAATACAGAGGAACTGGGAACGAGGGAAACAAGGGTTCCCTTCCCTACTTTTTCTCTCGAGATCCTTTTTATAGCTCTGTTACCATGAACACATGCTGGGGACCAGCATACCTGGGTCTTGCCTGAAGATGACTTGGCTTGGTGGGGGGCAAGAGAGTCAGCCCCCTCTCCTTTCCACACTGAAGGGGCTTTGAAGCTCATGTCCAGGACTGGGAGGGATGCCTAATTGGGATAATGGAGGTTAATGGGGCGCCTGGAGGGGTGGCCACGCTCCTAGATCAAAGAGGCCAGCTCTTCCCAACCACCACAGCTGGAGGTCACAGCTGGGGTGGGGGGCAGGGGCTTAGAGCCAGCCAGCAGGGGGTGCTCTGGCCTCGGGACGCTCGTCCTTTGGTGCCTCTGGCTCCTCCTTGGATCTGCTTTTGCCGGGAGCGCTTCTGAGGACAGTGGGATCAGAGCATCTGGAGCCCTGAGCTTCTGTCCTGTCTTTTGGGTGCCGGGGAAAAGGGAGAGGCCGGCAGGCAGTCAGTCAGTCAGTCCCGGGTCAACAGGATGTCAACACCGTCAGGTTGCTGCAGAATCCCCAAGTACCAGATTTAGATCCAGGTTGGAGAGAGCCGAGGCTGGGAGGCTGGACTTCTAGAAGGGCTGGGCGGGCACCTGGGGGTGCTGGCTAGGACGGAGGGGAGGGGGCACGGCGCCCCCCAGCTCCCCCTCCCGGGTTGGCGCTGCCTCTCGGGCTCTAATCGGCGCGGCGGCCGCAGCGGGCAGAGTCAGCGCCGCCAGTCTCCGGGACGCGACTCCCAGCAATTGTGGTCGGGACCGCAGATATGCAGCTGCCTCCTGCCCGGGCGCCTGGCCCGGCCTGCCCCGCCCGCGCCCCGCCCCCAGCCGGCCCCCCTCCCCGGCCGGCCGCAGCGGGACCCCGAGGCCTGCGAGCGAGAGAGTCCCCGGCGGCCTGCGGAAGCCACTCGGCCCCTCCGGCTGCATCCGTCTCCCCAGCAGCCGCAGCTGGAGGCTGACACTCACTCCTGTCCTCGCACCGTCCGCCTGGCTTCCAGCTTCCACGAGGGAAGGGTCAGATAGCGCTTCCGAGTCAGAGACAGCCGGCCTCGGGGGGCGGAGACGGAGGGGTAGCGGACTCCAGGGAACGCTCCTAGGCAGGAGAGAAAAGGAGCGATGGGAGACGCAGGGCTGAGTCCCAAAGGGTCGGGAAATAGTTCTTCGGAGGGACCTCAACGGAGTTCAGGGAATCCTTGCTATGATGCTCACAGAAGACCCTGAGCCGTTGCGTGGGCCCTGGCTCACTCGGTTGACCAGAGCCGTCCGCAGAACTGAGCTTTAGCACCTGCGTGCTGCTCATCCCTCCTGACCAGCCAGGCTGGCCATCCTCTCCACACCACCTCCCCAAACACTTCGACTCAGTCTGTTGCCTCAGAGCGCATCTCACCTCTGGCTTGCTCTGACGGCACGAACTGGTGTCCTCATCTCCAGCTTGGTCCTCCACCAACCCATGACAATACTAACAGGTATGGTTTATGAAGCAAGCACTAAGTGGTGGACCCTGTTCGTAGAGGCGTAGTCCAACAGTAGAGTGCTTACCTAGTTTGTGTGACATTGATTGCACAGAATTGATCTCGGGCACCAGGTGGGAGGTTCAGCACACATTTCTAATCTTTGTGAGGGGGCACGCGTGTGTCACAGTGCATGTGTGTAGGTCAAGGCTAACTGTAAGGAGTCAGTGCTTTGCAGAATTCTACCCTGCGGGTCACAAGGATGGAGCTTGATGGCAGGTAGTTTTACCCACTGGGCCCCATTTCAAATCTAGGAGTTTACCGTGTCTTGTTTCTCCTTTCTGCAGAAGAAGAATCTTAGGCACCATAGGTTAAACAGTTTGCCCAAACTTGCACATCAAACTAAATGGCTGATTGACCCAGAACTGTTGAATCTAAGACCCTGTTTCATTCTCAGCTCTGCAGCCGGGACATCTTTCTAATACACAAACATTTCTATATGTTGTCCTTGTCAAGTTCAGATATCTTGCATAGCTGATGAGACACCAGGCGCGCGCGCACACACACACACACACACACACACACTTTCCTTTCTCTCCCAGGAGATTCCTGCTTGTGAAACATTCTACTACCCCACTGCCCTTTGTGTGTGTTACAGAGTTTCACTAAATTGCCTAGGCTGGCCTTGGGCTCGCTCTGAAGCCAGGCAATCTTCCTGCGACAGCCTCTGCAGTGCGCAGGAATACAGGCCCAGTGATCCTCTGCCACAGCCTCTGCAGTTCGTGGGAATACAGGAGAGCCTCCTGTCACAGCCTCTGCAGTGCGTGGGAATACAGGCCCAGTGATCCTCTGCCACAGCCTCTGCAGTGCGTGGGAATACAGGAGAGCCTCCTGTCACAGCCTCTGCAGTGCGTGGGAATACAGGAGAGCCTCCTGTCACAGCCTCTGCAGTGCGTGGGAATACAGGCCCAGTGATCCTCCTGCCACAGCCTCTGCAGTGTGTGGGAATACAGGCCCAGTGATCCTCTGTCACAGCCTCTGCAGTGCGTGGGAATACAGGCCCAGTGATCCTCCTGCCACAGCCTCTGCAGTGCGTGGGAATACAGGCCCAGTGATCCTCCTGCCACAGCCTCTGCAGTGCGTGGGAATACAGGCCCAGTGATCTTCCTGCCATAGCCTCTGCAGTGCGTGGGAATACAGGCCCAGTGATCCTCTGCCACAGCCTCTGCAGTGCGTGGGAATACAGGCCCAGTGATCCTCCTGCCACAGCCTCTGCAGTGCGTGGGAATACAGGAGAGCCTCCTGTCACAGCCTCTGCAGTGCGTGGGAATACAGGCCCAGTGATCCTCCTGCCACAGCCTCTGCAGTGTGTGGGAATACAGGCCCAGTGACCCTCCTGCCACAGCCTCTGCAGTGCGTGGGAATACAGGAGATCCTCTGCCACAGCCTCTGCAGTGTGTGGGAATACAGGCCCAGTGATCCTCCTGCCACAGCCTCTGCAGTGCGTGGGAATACAGGCCCAGTGATCCTCCTGCCACAGCCTCTGCAGTGTGTGGGAATACAGGCCCAGTGATCCTCTGTCACAGCCTCTGCAGTGCGTGGGAATACAGGCCCAGTGATCCTCCTGCCACAGCCTCTGCAGTGCGTGGGAATACAGGCCCAGTGATCCTCCTGCCACAGCCTCTGCAGTGCGTGGGAATACAGGCCCAGTGATCCTCCTGCCACAGCCTCTGCAGTGCGTGGGAATACAGGCCCAGTGATCCTCCTGCCACAGCCTCTGCAGTGCGTGGGAATACAGGCCCAGTGATCCTCTGCCACAGCCTCTGCAGTGCGCGGGAATACAGGCCCAGTGATCTTCCTGCCACAGCCTCTGCAGTGCGTGGGAATACAGGCCCAGTGATCTTCCTGCCACAGCCTCTGCAGTGCGTGGGAATACAGGCCCAGTGATCTTCCTGCCATAGCCTCTGCAGTGCGTGGGAATACAGGGCCAGTGATCCTCTGTCACAGCCTCTGCAGTGCGTGGGAATACAGGCCCAGTGATCCTCCTGCCACAGCCTCTGCAGAGCGCGGGAATACAGGCCCAGTGATCCTCCTGCCACAGCCTCTGCAGAGCGCGGGAATACAGGCCGGCCACCAGGCCTCAGCCTCCACTCTAAGCTGCAGTCATTCCCACTATCAGCATCACACAAGTGTTAATTCCTCCAACCCTGGGACACTGCACGTTTGCAATACTTGTATTTTGTTATTGTGTGTTTGTTTGGGGCACAGAGTCTCAGGCTGTCTCCTGCCTGGCCTGACTTCTCAACAATTTTCTTGCCTCTGCCCCCCATTCCAAGTGTTCTGAGGTTAGCGCGCCCACCATGCCCAGCCGGACCAACTCTGATTCTTACAGAGCCTTTCTTCCTTCCCTCCTTCCATTTCCTTCCTTTTTCCTTTGGTCGAATCTTACTACGTAGCTCAGGCTAGCTTTAAGCTCATGGCCCTCCTTCTACCTCTGCCTAAGTGCCAGGATCACAGAGTCACCACATCCAGCTTTCTCTGATTTCCTTATACAGTCGCATTTCCTTTTAGATACGTTCCTCGGTTCCTCCAATACTGACTTAGACTAACCATGTCTCCCATAACATCTAGTACTCAGCCTAATTAAAACGATTCCTCTTCTTTTGTGAGCTGCTGGTTTGTTTGTTACAGCTGCAAGCTTGAGCCCAGCCCTGTGTGCTCCCCATGAGGCAGATGCTCTTTGGGTGTTTGTTCAGAGTCAGTGCTCTGCAGACTCATCATTCCACGTCTCACACATCTGTGATCCCAACACTCAGGGCGGTGCTTGTTCAGCGTACAGGAGACCCCCCGGTTTAATCCCCCCCACCACACCCCAAAGAGAAAAGAAGGAAGAAAGTTAAAGATTGGGAGGTAGTCCAGATGACGGAGTGCTTGTTCGGACGCAGGAATATCTCTGGGTATGATCCTCAACCTTGCATAGCCTGGGCATGGGGGGCACATTTGTAACCCTAGCACTTCGAAGGCAGAAGGAAGGCTGGCAATGAAACCCGCACACTGTGTGGCTCAAGTTGACCTTAACTGAAGGTGACCTCAAATTACCTCAGCCTGCGCCACCAGAATGCCTGGCTTATAGTCAGAATTTAATTTTTTTTTTCCAGACAGAGTTTCTCTGTTGTAACTCTGGCTGTCCTGTTACTCACTCTATAGACCAGGCTGGCCTCGATCTCACAGAGACCTGTCTGCCTCTGCTTCCCGACTGCTGGGATTAAAGGCGTGAACCACTACCACCCAGAGAGATTTATTTATTTTTTATGTCATATGTATGGGTGTTTTGCCTGCATGTATGCCTGTGTGCCATGTGCATGCAGTGCCTATAGAGGCCAGAAAGTCGGATTTGCTTGAAACTAGAATTACAAATGGTTGTGAGCTGCCACATGGGTGCTGGCAATCAAAGTTGGGTCCTCTGGAAGAGCAGCCAGTGCTCTTAACCGATGAGTCATCTCTCCAGCTCCTAAAAGTATCATTTCTCCCTCACTGCAATCCCCAGCCACCCCCCAACTGAAGACCCTGAACCCTGATGCACTTGCTAGGCAAGTACTCTACCACTGAGATAAGTCCCCAAACCCAAGTGTCATTTCTCTAAAGATGCCTATATATATTTACTTTAAATATGTGTATATATATATATACACATATATATATATATATCTGGGCTTTGTGAATTTGAGATCAGCCTGATCTATGTAGAGAGTTCCAGGTCAACCAGGCCTATGTAGAGAGGCCAAACCAAACCAAACCAAAACCGAGATGTATGTATGCATGCTTTTATTGATTGTATGTGTGTGGGTGCAAGAACATCACAACACACATGTGGACATCAAAGGACAATTTGCAGGAATCTTTCTTCTGCCATGTAGGTCCCGGAGACTGAGTTTAGGTCAGCAGGTTTGGCAGGAACTGCTTTAACTCACTTTAATCTCACCAGCCGTCTCAAAAGAAGGATTTATTTTATTTTTAACTATGTGTCTGTGTCTGTGTGGATGTGTGTGAACATGAGAGCAGGTGCTCTGAAGAGGTCAGAGGCTTCAGATCTGGAGCTGGAGTTACAAGTGTTTGTGAGCTACCTGATATGAAAAACCAAACTCAGGTCCTCTGAGAGAGCAGTGCATGCTCTTAACACAGAGACATCTCTCCAGCCCTAAAGATGCTAATATATTTCAGGTAACAGATTCCAGGGCATACTTTTTCTCTAAAAATAAAAACATGGAGTACTTCATGAATTTGTGTGTCACCCTGGCACAGGGGCCGTGTGCATCTCTGTTGTGCTCACTTTAATATATGTGCTGTTGAAGGGAGTACTCCGGGGCACATTTTAACCAATGGGCACTTCCCAGAGACCAACAGTGTTTTAGTTCAATGCTGATCTGTGTATGAAAGATACCCAACCAGGGTAAGTTCCTATGTCCCAAGGTTACAGCTGTTTTCCTGTTTCCTCTCTGTCCCTGTTCCTTCTCTCTCCTCTTCTCACAGTACTTTCTGATTCTGACCTATCTTCCCAGAAACTGCAGCTCAAATGTCAGCTCAGGAAGCTGAGATTCAGAGAACCAAGAGTAGAGTCTTACAGCTGCTAAAAGACAAAGTGCGAAACCTGTATAGGTGTATAAGTACTTGTTGGGGTGGGGAACCCCTTTGCCAAGATGTCCTGTGGCAATCCTCCTGCCTCAGCTTCCTGAGTGCCGGGATCACAGGCATGTGCCAGCACACCCAACATCTTTTCTCTCTGAGATGTGGTTTCACCATGCTGCCCAGGCTGGCGTTGAACTCACAATCCTCCAGGTCAGCCTCCTAGTGACTGAGATGATGGTCTTACACCCTTGTGTCTGCCTCCTTTTGTCTTTCTGTTTTCCTACCCTCTAGATTGTGTGTCACTGGAGTCACCACTGGAGGAGGGCTGGGTCTGGGTGCTTGGGGGCGGGTGGTGGCCAGACTAGGGGCCCGGGACATGAGCGCAACTTTCCAAGCTTCTCTTCCAGGCCCCTGTGGTTGGGGAGCTCCACGGAGGGAGAGATGAGTCAACAGGGCCACAGAGCAGGGGGGCTGTTGGGGTGGGGGTAGGGATGCCTGGGGTTCCCCAGGGCCAAGGAGTCTGCTTAAGGCCATCTGAGTCTCTGGACCCCTGTGGCTGTGGGTAGTAAAGCATCAAAGGTCCCTGGTGGTTTCTACCCTAGTAAGAGGCAGAGGTGGCCACACGTAGGGCTGGCCACGTCATGCCTATCCTGACTGTTGGTTTGCTCTTTGAGTCTGTCTCATATACACCAGGCTAACCTTGAATTTGCTATGTAGCTCAGGTTGACTTTAAACTTCTGATTCTTCTGCCTCCGCCTCCTAAGTGATGGGATGATGACATTTGCGTGTGTAGCGAGGCTGTGTAGAGTCTATGCGGGTCCACAAGAGGTGTCAAGGTCACTGAATCTGTACGCATGTGTGTGCACTTGTATGCATGTGTGCTGGTGTGACTGGGAATCAGGGAGCCTTAGGGTAAGCACTGTGTGTCTAGCGTACCTATGAATCAGTGTGTGTTAGAGTGGATGTCTGCACATTTCACAATGTGAATGGGTTCTGTGTTCTCCGGGAAGTGTGCTAGTATTGTACCTGATTGTGTGCTATTCATCAGGCATGTGGGGTTGCGTGTCAATTTCAGGGGTTCCGTTTGCTCTCTCTAGTGAATCTTTCTAAGCAGCCAAATCTATAACATTCTAGGAGTCCCCTTGGATTAAGGATTTCAGAGTGCACAGCCTAAACCTATGGGCACAGGCAGAGGTTGTGAAAGAAGGTAGCTCCCCTCAATGGGGTGTAAACCCCCCCATTCTCCCCAGGTTTCCTTCTCCCTCACCTTTCCAAAGAGATCCAGACTCGTTAGAGAGAACTGAAGGCAGGTTGCAGATTCAACCCCTCTAGCCTAGGGAAGCCCACCCTGAATCTCTCAAGGGAGGGAGGAAAGGGAGCGGTCCCTGCGGTTCAGCCCACCGCTGGCATTAGGAGATCAGAAAGGCACCATCCACTCTTTCAAGGGACGTCCATCTCAGAGCTCAGAGTCTGGGTGGCCATGGGCGGAGGCTGAGGGGCCCCCAGGGTGGTGGGGGGGTGGTGGATAGAAACCAGATGCCTAGGGGGTTTATACTGGAAGGGCCAGAGCCGCAGCCTCTACCCGCCCCTGCCACATGGCGCCTCTGCCTGGGCTGCCCCACCCCCTGGGAGGCTGGGCTGAGGGAGGCCTGTGAGGGTGGAGGTAGGTCCTTGGTAAGGGATTCCAGTTGTTGCCCCCAGCCCCCGGGGCACTGGAGAGGCGGGTGGGAAGCAGGACCCGGGAATACCAGGTCCACAGCTGGCTGGCCACACTGTCTTTAACAGACAGGAGTCAGAAACCAGGGCCCGAGGGCAGTGGGTGGAGGGGGCATCTCGGAGCTTCAGGCAGCCCCTGGCCTGGCTGACACAGACCTTGTCCAGGAGGCTTGTTGGTGCGCAGGGGCTGCCCACCCGGGTTCCTACATCAGAGCTCCGGCTCTCACATCCCCCTGTTCCTTTCCCTGACAGTCTTCAGATTTCCACTTCCCATGGGGAAGAGGGAAGGCTGACCCTTGTCTTATCTCTGCCCCCTTTGCCAGTCCCCCCCTTATCTTTCGTCCTTCCCTTTCATCCTCTTTCTTGTCCAATCAGGCTGGAGTCCCAGTCCCTCTCTCACTCTCTGTTTGCTCCTATTTCCCTCTTGCCTCAGTTCCCTGATGGTCTATCCTCTACTGAGAAAAGCTTCCTTTTCTTCTCCCCAGTTTCTTCACTAAAGCCCTAGAAATTCACCTAACACCGGCCTGGGACTCGTCCTCCCACCTCCAGGAGACACGAGGTCATAGGGACACCCCACCACGGGCACTTCCTTTTGGGCAGACGGGTGGGGTGGCCCGTGTAATCATCGGACACAATTATGCCCTATTTTTACTCCACCCCGCCCCCCACCTGCTGGCAGCGGTGCCCTCCTCCTCCTCCAGACCTGGCTGCTCCCCTGGCGATTTCCCTTGCCCTTCTGAAGCCATGGTGTCCGCCCATCTTTCTTCTCCTTTTAAGGTGGATTTTGTTGTTGATGCCTTTCCTTTCAGCTCTCTCTGGGTTTTGCTGTTTTGTCCTTTTCAAAGCCAGGTGTCGATTTTTTTGGCTTCCTCTTCTTTCCTTTCCTTTCTTTTTTCTTTTCTTTCTTTCTTTCATTCATTCTTCTTTTTTCTTCCTTCTCCTCCTCTTCCTCCTCCTCCTCCTTTTAGAGAGGGTTTCTCTATGTAGTCACTCTGTAGACCAGGCTGACCTCAAACCCACAGAGATCCTCCCGCCTCTGCCTCTTGAGTGAAGGAATTAAAGGTGTGCGCCGCCATGCATGGCTTTTCTATTTTATTTTATTTATTTGTTGAGACGGGATCTCATTTTGTATCCTTGCCTGGACTGGAACTTGACATGTAGACCAGGCTGGCTGCCTCTGCCTCCCAAGTGCTGGAATTAAAGGTGTGTGCCACCATACCCAGCTCCTCTTCCCTCGCTTATGTCCTCTTATGAAACCTCTTCAGTTTCTCTTGGACTTGTTGTGTCCTTTGCCCTGTGTGTCCTCTGGTCTTTCTGGGTTTGTTTGTTTTGTTTTTTTCCCTTCACTCCTTTGTCTGACAGCCACCTGATTCCCAATACTTAAAAAAGTTGAGCTCACAGGTTTCCTTTGGGAAATCATGAGAGAGAGAGAGAGAGAGAGAGAGAGAGAGATATGAAATTAAACCTGCAACATCCCTTATCTCTTAGCATGCAGTCTACCACTGGGCTACATCCTCAGCTCTCCTGGGGGAAATCCAGCGTGGAAGATGGGATCCAGAACTCTTAGTCCTGTCTGAAGTCCGCCTCTGCATGCCGCATCAATGTCGTGTCCGTCCACCGTCCTTCTCTCGGCTTTTCCTTTGAAGAGCTGTGAGGCCAAAAGGCACAAGAAGTGGGTGCTCTCCCCTACAAAGGAAAAATGAAGGCTGCTAGAGAATAAAGAGAGTGGGCAGGGAAGGCAAGGCTGTTGAGACAGAGGGTGAGGGTGGGGCTGATTGGCCCCCTCCCCCGGCAGGCACCTCTGTGGGACAGGTGCTGTTTTTACAGTTTGGCTGTCCAGTCCTCTCCCATGAACTTATCCTAGGGCCAAGGTATCAGTTAATACATATTTTAGGCTCCTCTCTTCCTTGATTGACATCCCTTCTCTTTTTCATTTGGATGGGAGGCCACAGTTGGAAGTACTGATTAAGCACTAGCTTAAGTTTTTTTTCTGTAGCAAGCAGAGGGGATTGCTGTGTGGCCACTGAGAAGGAAGTCAGGAGAGCCCACTCAGGAAAGCAGGATGATTTGTGAGAGGAACTACCTATTGAAGGATGGAGAGTAAATCTCTGGTCAAGAGGACATCAGGGATGACAGAGGCTACATGAATGAGTTGACCCAATGGCCTTCAGCTCTGACCCCTCACTCCTGCTTGCCTTAAATCTCCTCAGGTTCCAGGTCCTGCCCTACAGACTGAGGTGTGCCTACGTCCCATTGCCTAACAGTGACACTGGGGACCCTCCTCTGAACTGTGCCAGGCTCTTCCCGGGCTCCACCACTTGCTCCAGGCTGGCTCTAGAACCTAGGTCATTGACACTGAATGTTTGGGTGGTAGAAGTAACCACACTGAGCAGATCATCCCTCCTACTCCACACAACACACACACACGCACACACACGTGCACACACGTGTGCACAGATACGCAGTGCCATCACGATCTAGTGGTAGCTACACGAACAAGAAAACATCTCCGTCGCCAGTTTGGGGGGTGGCAGTGTAGGTACCCCGCTGTGTCGTCGTGTTGATTGTACGTGAGTCTGTCTGTGTCCATTCATCACGGTGACGGTCCTCATGCGGGTAGAAGTATGTACACGCGCGTGCATCATCCCTGTTTGTCCATGAGTGTGCATGTCAGTGTGTTCCAGTCTCTCTGTGCGAGTGTCGTCCCCAGCCCCCATCCCCCCCCACCAGATCTCTAATTAGTGGTTTGGGGTTTGTTCCTTTTCCCTCCTGTTCCTTCGCTCAGCAGCGCGGCGGCAGAGCAGCCTTGGTAGCGGCGGCGGCGGCGGCAGCGGCGGCAAAAGGAGCCGCCGCGCCACTGGGTAGAAGCAAGGACTCAGAGTAGGACTGTAGGATTGGAGCTGAGTGGGAACAAGAGTGAGCTGGCCCGAGAGAGGAACGGATCCCTCCCAGCACCCTGGCCACCCATTGCCAACAATCTTCGTGCCAGACCTCTTGAGAGGAGACGGACAGCCAACCCCTGGCTCCCCAGGTACAAATGCTGGGCAGCTCCGGGGGACTGTCCACAGATGCCTATTGGATTCCTGGGGTATGTAGGACACCTGGGGTCTACCAACCCTTTTCAACTTTCCTCATAGCACTCCCAAGGAAGCTCTGACAACTTGCCTTTAACCCTGCTTCCCACCCGCTCCCTGGGCACCCCCTTTTCTCTTTTCCCTCCCAAATCCCTTCTTTGGGGAGCTCAGCAAATGGAGCAGGAAATTTGGACCCTCTGCCTCCCTCTCTCGCCCTCCTCATTGGATCCGGAGTCTTCTCCGCTGGGAAAGCTGTAATTAGAGGGTGGATCCCTACAGACAGAGAGCAGCCCCCCCACCCCCACCCCCCAGTCCCTTCTAACTTTAGATCTCTTCTCTCCCATTCTCCCATTCTCCCTCCCTCTCCCTTCTCCCTCTCCCTCTGGCTCCTCGGTTCTCTCCATCTGCCTGGCTCCTTGGGACCGGGTCCCCAGCCTAAGGATGGCGTCCTCTCTGCTTGAGGTAACTGTTCCCTCCTCTTCCTAGGGAACCAGCTGTGATCTTCCTGGTCCTGATCCATGCCCACCCCACCCCCTCAGCTCACACGGACAGTAGCTGCCATGCTAGTCACTTCCAGGGTCCTTCTGATGAGGAGGGGCAAGCAGAGGGTAGCCGCAGAGGGAGGGAAAACAGAGTCAGGAGTCAGAGGGCAGGCAAAGGAGGAGGAGAGAGGGTCAGGTAAAAAGGGCAGGGGCCCCTGAGGTCAGCTAAGCCACTGTGAGGAGTGAAAAAGAGGGAGAAGACATGGGCGCGGGAGCCACGAGTGGGAACAGGTAGGCTGACAGCAGACGGTGTGAGTGGGCATGGAGACAGACAGAGAGAGGACGGTCTGAGTGGGCAGAGGAGCCTTCAGCCACAGTTCTTCGGGTGATGGGGGCCCCATGTCTAGGGCTCCGACTTAAGCAAGGTCTGGCCAGGTCTGTGTTGAGGAGGGAACCCAGCCTGCGAGCTGGTTGTATGGAGAGGAGGAGGGCATCTGCATGTGGGGGGCTGGCCAGGGGAACTGAGCCCAGGCCTGAGAGGGAACCAAGGAGGACGGACAGGGTCTGAGGCCGCTTGCCCGGCTCACAAATATTTAGCTTTCAGCCAAAGACAAACTTAGCTCTATTTTGGGAGTGGGAGGCTCCAGGGAGGACTGGGCTACTTCCCCTCCAGGCTAGGACCCCAGCATCCCTTGCCTCTGTCTCTGGGAATGGAGAGAACTAGGATACTGTATGAGCTTGGGGTCTTAGAAAATCACTAACTTTCTCAGGGGTTCTGGGGGACCCAAGGCACAGAGTTGGAAAGGGAGGACGCAGTCACTCAGGGCCTGAGTTCTTCCTGGTCTCTTAATGCTGTTCCTGTGTCATTATCTCTAGGCTGTTTTCAGGGTTTCTCTGAAGGAATTTGGGGTGAGATAATCATCTTTGAATGTCAGTATCCTCCAGTAGCCTCAAATTGTCCCTATTCTGGGGCCTTCAGAAGCCTCCATTTCAGCCCAGGGTCCTGGCACATGCCTTTAATCCCACGCTTGGGAAACAGAAGGAGGTGAGTTTGAGGCCAGCCTGACCTACAGAGAGTTCCAAGAGCTACATAGTGAGACCCTGTCTTAATAACAAAACAAAACCAACAAACAAAACCTCTGTTCTGGGTGCCTTAACTCAGGTCCCAGGAGTGAAGAGTCTTTGCTGATTGGCTTACCAGAAAGTCAGCTAGCTCAGCCTGTAGGAGGTGTGTGTGTGTGTGTGTGTGTGTGTGTGTGTGTGACAATAGGAGGCTTTGGGCACTTATATGTCTACTGGCCTGTGTATATGTGTTAGAGTGCCTACATTGCTGACTTTGTGAGTACAGGTGTGTGCGTGTGTGTGCGTGTGTGTGTGTACCTGTGCGTGTATGTATGCACAAGAATGCATGTATACACACACAAGTTGGACTATTTGAGTACTTAGTCCAAATGAGAAATGGCGTCTGAAGGCTATGACATAATGACTTTGTGACTGAGTTTGAGGGAATGGCGTGCAAGCCAGCGAGGCAGACATGCTTGATAAGCAGACGGGAATCCCAGGTGCAGAGGTCATGTGCACAGCGTATGTGCCCCGCCCCTTCCCCAGTAGATTCTGACTTATTTACTATTATGTATTTGTATGAGTATGAGCGTGAATGTGTCTCTGCTCGTGTGTGGCTGTCAGAGGACAACTTTAGGGAACCAGTTCTCTCGTTCCACCTTGGATTTGGGAATCAAATTCAGGTCAGCAAGCTGCGGATCTTTAATTTCATTATTATTTGTTTTACTCAACAGTCTTTATGTTGAGCCATCATTGAAACAATGGTTTTAAGGAAGCAGGAGGAAAAGGTGCACATAATCCCCGGGCCTGCCCAGGGTAGGGACATGTCAATCGGTATGGGCAGCATGCCAGCCTTGCCAGCATGGCACTGGTGTCTGGGGGAGGGGCAGCTTAGAGACTTTCTGGAAAGACACAGGACTGGGGAAACATTCAGCAGTAAGGATGTGTCATGGATGCTAGGCTTCCAATCCCCCTACTCCCTGTGAGCAGGAGACGCCTGACACAGAGACACCCGGTCCCTCCATTTCTCTTCCTTCCTTCCTTTGTTTTGTTTTTGTTTTTCTGAGACAGGGTTTCTCTACGTAGCTCTATCTGTTCTGGAGTTTACTATGTAGACCAGGCTGGCCTCGAACTCAGAGAGATCTGCCTGCCTCTGCTTCGCCTCCCGAGTGCTGGGATTAAAGGTGTGCCGCCACACCCAGCAGTCTCTCAGATTCTTTTACCTAGTTAGGGTCCTGGGTTTTTTACCTCCTCCCTAATGCCCTCTATCTGGCAGTAGTAAGTTCTCTAGCAGTGGGAGGAACCTGGGATTCGGAGGGATGCAGCAGCAGCTCAGGGTCAGACACTTACCTGAACTGAAAGAGAAACAGGGCAAAGGGAGAGATGGGAAGGGGAGAACACAAGGCAGGAAACTGGGAAGCCTGTGCTAGAGGCAGATACAGCTCAGTGCTTGCTCAGCAGGGATGAGACTTTGGGTTCAGTTCCTGGCGTGCTAAAGGACAAAAATAAAAATCATGATAGAAGAGAGTAAAATTTAAAAAATCGTAAAGCTGGGTGAACTAAGAAATAAGCTGTGAATCATAAACAAGGACCTTGGAGGTCAGTCTCCGCAGTCAGACCCAGCTGTCAGATGTATAGTGAGCATTCCTGCTGGGGCAGGCTGGGTACTGTGAGCTGATGGAAAGGGGGCTCCCCTTGATCCACTTGACATCAGAGCAGAAGCTGAGACCCACCCTAGCACGGTCTTTCTTCCGAGACCCCTCGTTCAGGATTTTAAGCCTTTTATTTTATATTTTATTCATTTACTTCTGTTTTTTGAGACAGGGCCTCACCATGCGGGTCTGACTGCCCTGGAACTCTAGTCCAGCCTGGCCTCGAACTCACAGAGATCTGCCTGCCTCTGAATGTTGGGATCAAGGGCTTTGTCACCATGCCTGGCTAAGCCTTTCATTTTAAAGGGTGGTGGGGACCGGGAAAACGGAAAGTGGGTATTCTGTTTACTACAAGGTTACACATACGTAGGTGACCAGGTACAGGAGCACGTGCTCAGAGCCCCGAACTCCTTTCCTCATCTCTCTCAGAGAGCAGCCAGAAAAGGAAACCGACGATGTGATGGAACTTAGTTAGCCTCCAGCGCTTGGCCCCCGGAGCAGTCCAGTAGTTTGCTTTTTCTTCTGGAGTCCCTGTTGGCCTCGCTCCCCAAAGTGGGGTCTCATGTCAGCCTAGGGTTGGCTGTCTTCTCTCACTCCTCCCTGCCTCCCCACAGCTGGGTGGGGTCCCTGGGCTTGGCTGAGGCCCTTGCGGCCACAGTGTGAGGGCCGGGCAGGCGGGGGACCGCGTCGGCGTTTTTAAAAATAAACCGACCGCAGGGAAGCCACCGGAGCCGGAGCCGAGCAGGGCCTCGCTGGGCGGAGGGGGAGGGGCAGCCGCTGGGGGGGTGGCCTGGTCTGGGGGTTTTCTGTGCCCATCGCCTGGTGGGTTTCTCTTGGGCGTGTGCCTTCCTCCTTCTCCCTGTCTCCCGTCTCCCGGTGTTTTCCTTAGCTCTCCTGGCCCAGGATCTCTTGCCACCTCGCCTTTGTTTACTCTGCTTCCCTTGCTCGGCCTCGCTTTTGTCTTCTAACTTTCCTGTGCTCTCAGCCTCTGAGCGCAAACTTCTCCCTTCGCGGCGTCCTTCTCTGTGCCTGTGGGCTCTGCGCGGCAGGTCCTCGGGCACAGCGTCTCCGGTGCCGTGGTTCTGGATCTCCGTGCGTCTTGGCCGCCCCTCCACACGGAGGTCTGAGTCCTGCCCCGCCAGCTCTGCGTCCTAACCTCCCCTCCGCTCTGGCCTTTAGAGGCTCCAGGGAAACGCTTGGCCCACAGGATTGACAGGACCTCAGGAAGACAGAGCTGGGCAGGGGTGCGGCATAGGGGTGGAGATGGCACACATCTTCGCGGGGACCTCGAGACGCCAGCCTCCCCTCTGGAATTTGATATCACATCTCACACACATGATTCTTGCCTTTCTTTGTAACGTTTACTAAAAAGACACCAGAAAACCAGACAATTGACTTTCTACTTTTTGGAGGTAGGGTCTTGCTATGCAGTCTGGGAACTTGGGAGCTTCCTACCTTAGACTCCAGAGTGCTTGGAAATTGTCTTTTTTCTTTTATTTTTATGAGACAGGGTCTCGCGTAGCCCAGGCTGGTCTTGAACTTGCTACATGGCTGAAGATAACCTTGAATTCCTGATCCTCCTGTTTCTACCTCCAACACGCTGGGATCCCAGGTGTGCACCTCTGCAACTGACTTCTAGCAATTTTCTTTTAAAAATGCAGCCGTACTGTGGTGGAACACGCCTTCAGTCCCAGACTAGGGAAGCAGAGACAAGCAGATCTCTGAGTTTGAGGCCAGCTTGGTCTACAGAGTGAGTTTCAGGACAGCCAGGGTTACACAGAGAAACCCTTTCTCAAAACACCAAAAGAAAAAGAAAAAAACCCAGGGAATTCTACATGGATTATTATTATTATTATTATTATTATTATTATTATTATTATTGTTAGTTTTGAGATAGGACTTATCTGTGTAGCCCTGACTGTCCTGGAACTCGCTCTGAAGACCACACTGGAACCAAACTCAGAGATCTGCCTGCCTCTGCCTCCCAAGTGCTGGGATTAAAGGTGTGCACAAGCAGGCCTAGCGCTTTTCTGTTTGTATTTTATGTGTATGGGTGTTTCTTCCTGCCTGTATGTGTGTGCGCCGCAGGTGTTCCTGGAGCCTGCGGGGCCAGAAGAGGCCGCTGGATCACTTGGGGAACCTAACCCCAGTTCTCTGGAAGAGCAATACGTGCTTTTGGCCGCCTAGCCATCCCGCCAGCCCCAGTGACTAGTTTTTAGAAGGTGGTGGTGGTATGTAGGTTATCTGTGTGAATACCACGTCACAGTACCACACCATAGTCATAGTCAGAGGACAACTTGTGGGAAGTCTCTCCTACCATGTGGGTTCTGGACACCAGGCTCAGTGGCAAACGCCTTTACCCGTCGAGCCATCTCACCGGCCCCACGTGGTCAAGCTTTTTATTTTCTCTGTTTTTTGCAAGGAGATTTGGTTGAACCCAGGACCTTGTACTAGCCAAGGATCCTGGAGTGAGTGCATTCCTCGCCAAGAGAAGTCTGACCGAAGGAGGGGTACCAGGAGCTCCTGAGGAGTGGTAGCTATGAGGGTGGTCAGATTGGTCATAGCGGATTGGTAGATACTCTTGTGTTTCTAAAAGACCTCCCCCGGCCCACTTTCATGTCTTCCGACGTTCACCGCGCTTCAGTGGAGCGGTGAGACCATCCCAGTGCACTACCCATTAGGGTACACTGAGCATGGGGGGTGAGGCTGTGGATCTTAACCAGCTCCCTGTCTTGGAGAGTCTTGAGGACTTTGGACTCTTCCATTGCCCAGAGGAATACTAGCTAGTACCGCAAAGCAGGAGGTGCCTAGCGCCCGCCTGGAAGACATTCTTGCTTCACCACAGTCCAGGCTTGGCCGCAGCCCTATTTCCTCTCAATGTCCCAGTGTTTCTGCCGCCCCTTCCTCCAGAGTCCATGCCAAGAGATTCCTTACCAGGGACATGTGGACTTGACCTCAGGGAGACCAGGCCACTGCCTTAGTCAGGAGCTGAAATAGAGACAGGAAATGGAATGGAGGTGAAGCCAGAAGATCTGGAATGGGGTCAGATATAGCCCCCGGTACTGCTGCTTCTCTCTGTGCCTCCATGCTGCTTTCTGTGCAGTGGGTATGGGAGAAGGTGTCCTTGCTGTGCTATCCAGGCTGTTCTCGAAGTCTCTGGGCTCCAGTGATCCTCCTGCCTCAGCCTCCTGAGGAATTAGCCTCAGGTTTTTAGTTTATTTTGTTTTTGTTTTTGTTTTTTTAAGACAAGTTCTTTCTACATAGCTCTGGCTATGCAGAACTGGAACTCACCATGTAGCCCATTTTGGTCTGGAATTTGCTATGTAGCCAAGGATGACCTGGGTCTCTGACCTCTCTTACCTCCACCTCCTAAATCGTGGGGTCACAGGTGTTTCCTGCCATGTTCAGGCCATTCTGGTCATCTTTTTCCTCTGAGCCCCTCGCTGTAGCTTGGCCTCTTTTTGCTTCTGATCTACTTTCCTAGGTCAGGACCCTAATTTTCACCTCAGCCAGCTGCTTCTTTTAGCTCAGCTCTTCCCCAGAGATGCTTGCACACCCCATTGATCCCACAGCAGGCTCTTCATCAGGTGTGCTACATGAGCATCAGGCTCGGCCTCTCCTGTCCGTTCATGACTTTGTCTTAGTTTTTCCCTGGTGCACTAACTGTGCCACCATGCTTCCGTCCAGTTCCCTTCCCTGACCTCTGTGCTATGTTCTCCATGTCTGAAGATCTCAATGCTACAGCTATACCTTTCACTCTATCCTCTCTTCCTCCCTTCTAAGCAGTGCATCTCTCTCTCTCTACAGGAAGAAGCTCACTATGGCTCCAGTCCCCTGGCCATGCTGACAGCAGCTTGCAGCAAATTTGGTGGTTCCAGCCCTCTGCGGGATTCCACAACACTGGGAAAAGGAAGCACCAAGAAGCCATACTCTGATCCTTCAGCCCCCAAAACCATGGGGGATGCTTACCCAGCTCCCTTTTCAAGCACCAATGGACTCCTGTCACCAGCGGGCAGTCCTCCAGCCCCGGCCTCTGGCTATGCCAACGACTACCCACCCTTTCCCCACTCATTTCCTGGGCCCACTAGTGCCCAAGATCCTGGGCTACTAGTGCCCAAGGGGCACAGCTCTTCTGACTGTCTGCCTAGCGTCTACACCTCTCTGGACATGGCACATCCCTATGGCTCCTGGTACAAGGCAGGCATCCATGCAGGCATCTCAGCAGGTCCAGGCAACACACCTACTCCTTGGTGGGACATGCACCCTGGCGGCAACTGGCTAGGCGGTGGGCAAGGCCAAGGTGACGGGCTGCAAGGCACACTGTCCTCAGGCCCTGCCCAGCCTCCGCTGAACCCCCAGCTGCCTACTTATTCATCTGACTTTGCTCCCCTTAATCCAGCTCCTTACCCAGCACCCCATCTCCTGCAACCAGGGCCCCAGCACGTCCTACCCCAAGATGTCTATAAGCCCAAGGCAGTTGGCAATAGCGGGCAGCTGGAGGGGAGTGGTGCAGGCAAGCCCCCCCGGGGTGCAGGCACGGGGGGCAGTGGTGGATATGCTAGTGGTGGGGCAGGACGTTCTACCTGCGACTGCCCCAACTGTCAGGAGCTAGAGCGGCTGGGGGCAGCCGCGGCGGGGCTGCGGAAGAAGCCCATTCACAGCTGCCACATCCCTGGCTGCGGCAAGGTGTACGGCAAGGCTTCGCATCTGAAAGCCCACCTGCGCTGGCACACTGGCGAGAGGCCTTTCGTCTGCAACTGGCTCTTCTGCGGCAAGAGGTTCACCCGCTCCGACGAGCTGGAGCGCCACGTGCGCACTCACACCCGGGAAAAGAAGTTCACCTGCCTGCTCTGCTCCAAGCGCTTTACCAGAAGCGACCACTTGAGCAAACACCAGCGCACCCACGGGGAGCCAGGCCCGGGGCCGCCCCCGAGTGGCCCTAAGGAGCTGGGGGAGGGCCGCAGTGTTGGGGAAGAAGAAGCCAGTCAGCCGCCCCGATCTTCCACCTCGCCTGCACCCCCAGAGAAAGCCCCTGGAGGCAGTCCGGAGCAGAGCAACCTGCTGGAGATCTGAGAGCGCAGAGGAAGGTCTCCAGCGCAAAGGTCCCCTTGCAGGCTCTCTCGGTGGACCACTGCTCGCCGCTCGCTCTTTCCTTTGCATGCTATACTTTGGCGCTCTCTCTGCCCTCCCCAGACATTCCTAGCCTGGCTCTCTGTTTGCACGTGTCTCCTCAGCTCGCCATTTGCCACGAGTCTTAGTCAAACTCCTCTCAAGCCCTTGCCTGTGCCTACTTCCAGTGCTCTGGCTTCTTAAGCTTTCTTCCTGTTCACAGCCTCTGCGTCCCTTTCTCTCCTTCCATCTTCTCCCAATTAGCTCCCTGCCATCGGTTCTTTCTGCTTCCCAATCCTGTTTGCTACTTTCCCGCAGCTTCCAGGGTGTCTTCAGGGCTGCTTTCCATTCGCCTCAGCTTTTTTTTTTTTTTTTTAAGAACAAACACGATGATGATGATGATAATTTATTGCCCCCTGGTGGTTCTTCTTCATTAGGATTGGTGTTAGTAACCTGGCTGGGAGCAGAGTGCCAAGAAAGGGACAGGCCAATAGGGACCTGATCCCAAAGATGGGGTGACCCCAGGGTCAGGGAGGCTGCCCCCAGCCTTGAGTACTTAACCCGTATGCACCAGGAGTAAAGAATAGTAATAATAATAATTCTATTTATCTAAGTTATGATGACGAGTCGGGTAGAGTGAGCTGGAGAGGGAAGGGATTTTTTTTTCTCTAAGGAAATTCTAGTCAAATGAATCTCTGTACAGACAAAATGATAGTGGCGATCTTGTTCATAGATTTTTGGGGTTTCTTTTTCAGTGGAGTTTTTAAACTTGGGTTGTTAGCTAGGCTTCTTTTAAAGAGTTTATGTGGTGTCTCTCAGTTAGGAGGTCACTAAGATCCCAGCCCCAGAAGCTGTGAAAATTCAAGTCCTACAGAGGGAGGACTGGAATGTACCCCAGCTCTCTTGACCTCAGAGCAGGTTCTTCCACTGACCCTCTCATACCCAGTGACCTCATCAGGCTAATCCCCTGTTGTCATGGTTATGGAGAGCTTGCAGCTGCCATCTTAAACATGTTCTTTGGGGGAAGCCCGCCTAACAGGAGGACTTTGGTTTGGAGGTGCCCCTCCTGAAAAATAGGTGGGGAAAGGCTTTCTCTGGGATCAAATTCAAATAAATCAAATATTTATTGAATGCCTACCATGTGCAAGGCCTGGTGCCTAGAAGCCATGAGAAAGAATTTATAGCAGGACAGAGGTCCCTAAACTGATTTGGGGGTACATACACAGGCCTCCAATCTAGGAGTTCCCACTCCTTCCTGTGACTTTTAAAGCCGCTTTGTGCCTTTGATGCCTTTCCTGAGACTTTCCGATCTTCCGGTTCTGTCCCCGCTCCCTGTAGGCCCCAGGATAAAGGGAAAAGCCAGTGGAGTCCGGGGAGAGCGGAACACATCGTTGAAGGGACTCATCCCCTCGTGGAGTCTTTCTTTTTTTAATTTAATAAAATTAAAGTTTGATTTGAAATTGTGTCTGGTGAGAAAAGGGTAAGAGGAGGGAGACGGATGGGCCACGGGACATTTCCTTAGCAAAGCGGGGACTTCTTACGGGGGACATGGAATCGGGCACGGCCGTGCCTCACGCCGAAAGTTAAAAAAAGACGACTTGGTGGGCTCCGTCGTGGCCCAGTCGGTCTGCGGAGTCGGTACCCGCGACCCTGGCGGGGCCTGGCCCGGACCCCGCCCCCTGCCCGGGGCCGCAATCAGCCGTGCCTGCCGCGCGGTAGGCGGGGAACAAAAGCCACTCTGTGGCCGCCGTCCCGGGCCACAATAGGGCTTTGTGCGGCCCTGCCCCCAGGTCCCCCGCTGGGCTGGGGCGCTTCCCGGGGCGGCGGCGTCGGGGCGCGGGCGAGGCGCGGACCCTCGGCCAGGTGCTCGAGCCCGGCCCGGCGCGGGTTCAGAGCCGCTTTGAAGAGCCCGGGTTCCGAGGGTCGGGCGCACGGAGGCCAGCCCCGGCGGACCCGGCCCGGGGCGCGCACGACCCCCTCCGAGCCCCGCCTCCGGTGCCAGCGCCCGCCCGCCGCAGCCTCGCGGTCCTCCCTCCCGGGCCCTCGGCGCCTTTCATCTTCCTGGGCTCGGCTTGGGGTTCCGCCGGTCTCCGGGAGATAAAAACCGCCTCAAATAGCGGCGGCGCGCTGCCAGGACAAACAGGCCGGGCGGGCCATGTGCGCCTGGTTACCGGCCGGGGCGCCCGGCTGGGCGGCTCCCGGAGGGGCCTCCCGCTCAGGTCGTGGGGACCGCGGGGGTGCCCGCCGCGGAGCGCCGAGCCCGGGAGGGGGCCGCCGGGGCCGTGTCCCCGGTGAAGTGAGCGGGGGAGCGTGCGAGGCCGGGACTTTGGCCTCCCCAGAACCCGCGAACTGTAAAAGTCATCGTACAAACTGCTAAGTTAGCAGTGTGGAAGAGGAGGGCCAGGACGGGCCGGAGCGGCCAGGCGGGGACAGGGCACCGCGCGGGTCCCTCACCCCAGGATGCCGAGCCTGGGGGAGAAGGGTGGGTGGTGACCCAGGGTCAGAGAAACACTGCCCGCGGTTGGCCCAGCCCTCTTCCGTCATTGTCAGTCCAGTTCTTTTCAAGCCTGCCTGGTTCCCCTCTCCCAGAGAATTTATCAAGTTAATTGGCTATTAGGAAGAGGTAAGAGCTTGCTCACTTAAAACAAGATACAAATATCCTAGAGCTTAAGGTCGGCCTGGGCTACATATGAGTTTGTCTTGTTTGTTTTTTAAGTCTGAGCAGTCATTTGAGCATTCTCTGGAACTGTAATTCTGAGACTCTAGATTGTTTGTTTGTTTTGAGACAGAGTTTCTCTGTTGTAACTCTGTAGACCAGGCTGGCCTTGAACTCACAGAGATCCACCTGCCTCTGCTTTCCGAGTACAGGGCTAAAGGTGTGCGCCACCACTGCCCAGCCTTAGATTAAAAAAAAAAAAAAAAAAAAAAATCAGCGGCTGCAGAGATAGCACAGTGGTTAAGCGTTCTTACAGAGGACTCAGGTTTGATTCCTATCGTCCACATGGAGGTTAACTGACTCCAGCTTCAGGGGACCCTACTCCCTCTTCTGCATGCAAGCGAAACACCCATACACATAAAAAAATCAATCAATCAACGTGGTGCTTTTTTTGTTTGTTTGTTTGAGACACGCTCTATGTAGAGAGATGTCCTGGAACTGGATATGTACGTGAAGCTGACCTTGAACTCACAGAAATATGCCTGCTTCTGCCTCTTGAGTATTAGGATTCAGGATTGTGCTACCATGTCCAGCAAAGCTCTTAAAGATTCATTTATTTTTATTTTGTGTGGTGGATCCTCTAGAACTGGAGCTACAGGTGGTTGTGAGCTGCTCTGTGTGAGTTCTGGGAACAGAACTACAGTCCTCTGGAGAGCAGCAAGAGCTCTTAAATGCTGAGCCAGCTCACCAGCTCCACCAGAAAATGTTTTAAAAATTAAAAAAAGAAAAAGAAAACCTTAGGTGACTCCCACATCCCTTAACATTTGAGGGGTACAAGATTAGAGGCATATCCAGTGTGGGGGTACACAACCCTAACCCAGCACTCAGGACACAGAAGCAGGCAGATCTCTGTGAGTTCGAGACAACCACAGCGAGCTCCAGGCCAGCGAAGACTGCATAGTGAGACCCTGTCTCAGTGAAAGAAAGGGAAACAGAATAGAGGCGAACCAACTGCCATATCACAGATGAGGTGTATTTGCAGGCGCATTCTGGGCATCTTTGTCTTCTGACCTGGGAATCTCTCCCGGAGGGACCTTTCAGACAGAAAGAAGAGGCAGACAGAAGCTCAGGACACAGGAAATAAGATTCCATTATCACCCTTACATTCTTCAGTGAGACCGGAAGTCTGGGGCATGGAGCCTCAGCCTTGATGCAGCTTCCAGTTTTTTTATTGTGTTTTTTATTTTTTGAGAAAAAGTCTTATGTAGACAGGGCTAGCACTCAAGTTCACTGTGTACCAGCCGACAGTCAAGGTGAATTAACCACTACTATCTGTAATTCTCAGCATTCAGCAAGCTGAGGCAGGAGGATCCCCAAAAATTAGAAGTCAGCCTCAGCCTGTCTCAAGACAAACAAAACAAAAACTAATCAAGCACTTACTCACGCTTCCCATTCTTTACCCCAGCTTCAGTCCACCCTTTAGATCTGCTTTTTCTGTAGACAAGGCTTTATGCAGCCAAGGCATGGTATGAACTGTGCTTCAGAAGGTAATCCTGAATTTCTGATCTCCAGGCATGGTATGGCTTGTTTATTTTTGAGATAGGGTCTCACTATGTAGCCTTAGCTGGCCTACAACTTTGTATGTTAGACCAGGATGGCTTTGGATTCACAATGACCCACCTATTTCTGCCTTTTGAGTGCTGAGATTAAAAGCATGTACCACTAGGCCAGGCTAATGTGTTCTGTTTTTCTTTTTAAATAATTTTTTATTTAGAAAACAAAAACTAAAAGTTTTTGGTAGTGGTGGGTAGTGGTGGCTGACGCTTTAATCCCAGCATTTGGGAGGCAGAGGCAGGCGAATCTCTGAGCTTGAGGCCAGCCTGGTCTACAGAGTGAGTTCCAGGACAGCCAGGGTTACAACAGAGAAAACCTGTCAATAAACAAATAAATAAATAAACAAACAAACCAAACCAACCAAAACAAGAAAAGTGCCTCCCCCAAAAGAAAACAAGACAACAACAATAAGAGAAAAACACTGGGTGGCAGTAGCAAACGCCTTCAGTCCCAGCACTGGGGAGGCAGGGGCAGGCAGATCTCTGTGAGCTCAAGGCCACTCTGGTCTACTGATTGAGTTCCAGGACAGCCAAGGCTACACAGAGAAAACAAAACAAATAAGAAGGTTGTTATTTGGGGTTAGAGAGATGGCTCAGTGGCTAAAAGCACTTACTACTCTGAAGAGGACCCTGGTTCTGTTCTCAGCATCCACATGATTCCCAGCCATGTGTAATCCAGTCCCAGCGTGTCCAGTGCCCTCTACTGGCCTCTGTGGGCACTGCATGCATGTCTATACAGGCAAAACACCATACACATAAAATTAAAAAAAAAAAAATCTTAAGCCACCTCTATAGCCCCCTTTTAATTAAAAAAGTATTTATTTGTGGCATGGCTGTTTTTATGTGGTGCTGGAGATCAAACCCAGGGCTGTGTGCATGCCAAGCAGTCTACTGACTAAGCTATATCTCCAGCCCGCATGTTTGAATTTACTAACAATTTTTAGGGGTTGAGGGTGTACCTTGAATGGTAGGTTTTGTGCTTAGCTAGCTAGCAGAGGCTTTGGGCTTTCTCTCCAGCAATGATAAATAAGAAAAAACGATGCCAGGCAGTGGTGGTGTATATATGCCTTTAATCCCAGCACTCTGGAGGCAGAGACAGGTAGATCTCTGAGTTCAAGGTCAGCTTGGGCTAGAGAGCAAGTTCTAGGCTGTGCAGGGCTACACAGGTAAATTCTGTCTTGAAAAACCAAAAAGAAAACAAGAAAAAGAAAGAAAAATGAATCAATGTCCAAGGACACCTAGTAGTCAGTTTCAGAGTTAGAGTTGTAGCTAGTAACTTCTGACATTTGTTTAGTACTTTACAATCTGCTAAACAGCTTCATTTCCACTATTCTACATGGGAAACAACCATATAAAATAAGGGCACTTACTGTTCTTCCCGAGGATTTGGGTTGGATTCCCAGCACCCACATGGCAGCTCACAACTGTCCTTAACTCCAGTTCCAGGGTATCCAACGCTTCTGGCCCTCATCTGGCACAGATGTAGTGTCTCCTGAGTGCTGGGGTTACAGGCTTGCATGCACCACCATGCTCAGTGAAAAAAACCAAAAGGGAAAAGTTAGACTCCATTTCAGAGGTTTCAGGTGAGGTAGAGCATCATGGTGGCAGAGGTTGCTCATTCCTGGTGCCCAGGGAGCAGAGAGAGAAAGTGTTAGCAGGAAGGGGCTAAGGCCAAGGCGTACCCTTTGAGGGCACCATTCCTGTGATTCTCACAATCCCACCACTTCCCTCCCAATAGTTTATTCAGGCTTTGATCCCATAAGTGAATTAAACCATCGATTACGTCATCTAATCATCTCTAAATCTCATAAACTGACAACTAAGAGCAACCGATGATCTCACTTCCCATTCCTCTCTAGTAGTAGTTCCTTCTTTCAGAGCTCTCTTTCTCTCTCTGACAGGGTCTCAGGAGGGCATGATGCTACATCTTTAATCTCAGCACTTGGGAGGCAGAGGCAGGTAGATCTCTTGAGTTGGAGGCCAGCCTGGTCTGCATATCATGCTCCAGGCTAGCCAGAACAGCATGGAGAGACCCTGTGTCACACACCAGAACAAAGCCAAAACAGAACAAAGAGAGGTGGTCTTGAATCTCAAGGTGGAAACCAACTACGAAGCGGACCTTGACCTTTGTACCCTCCCGTCCCCACCTCCGCAGTGCTGGGATGACAGCCAGGAGTCACTGGGATTTTGAGGCAGGGTCTTGCTCTGTAGGCCGGACTGACCTCGTCGTACCCTGCAACGTCCGGTGTGGGTATATCTAGATCCAATCCGTGTCACCTTGTGACCCACAGCTCAACGGTGCCTTCTGGGGTTACGGTGAGGACGATAAAGGCGTCTACGGCAAGGTTTCCCCTCAGGACCCCTCAGCCCGCGGGCTCGGGGCGCAGCAGGCACAGCCGTCGCGCAGAGTCCTCTGACAGCAGGACAGTCTGTATCCTCCGGGGGTTAATGAGGGTCCTTCCTAAAGCTGGCTGATTCGAGGCTTTTCCGGGGTCCGTGAGTGATGGAGACGCTGCCGGGGTTCGGAGCTGGAAGACACAGGCCGAGCGCTCTCTACGGGTGGAGCCGTGGGCGCGTCCGTGCCGTGCCGGCCGCGTCCGCCAGGAGGCGCGCCAGGGAGTTCCGGAAGTCCGTCCCGAACCTCCCGCGGAACTTTCCCCGTTGCACTTCCGGTGAGCTTCGCGCCGCCGTTTGTCCCGCGCGGCTACCCGTCCGCGTACGAATCTCGCCCGGGAACCGACAGTCGGGGAGCTCGTCGAGTCCGGACGCCCTCCGCAGTGGCGGGATGTGCTCCCTGGGGCTGTTCCCGCCGCCGCCGCCCAGGGGCCAGGTCACCCTGTACGAGCACAATAACGAGCTGGTGACCGGCGGCAGCTACGAGAGCCCGCCTCCCGACTTCCGGGGCCAGGTGGTCGGCGCTGGCGGCGGGCGTGGGCCCGCGGAGGCGGGGGGAGCGAGGTGCATTTAGGGCTGGCGCCGGCCTGCAGGCCGCCGGGCCTGCGAGGAGGCTCCAGAGCGGGTGGAGGAAGGATGAAGGACGCCCGCGGTCGGGGCTCGGCGCCCGGCGCCCACCCTGAGGCCGTGGGAACGGCGCGTGCCTCCCTTGGGCCGCGTCTAGCCGTGGGCTGGAGGTGGCAGGCAGTGGTGAGACTTGGACGCTGACTGCCCTCCTCCCCTTCCGGTGTAGTGGATCAACCTTCCTGTCCTGCACCTGACCAAGGATCCCCTCAAAGCCCCCGGGAGGCTGGACCACGGCACGAGAACTGCCTTCATCCATCACCGCGAGCAAGTGTGGAAGAGGTGCATCAGCGTTTGGTGAGGCGCGCAGAGCCTACGGATCCCGGAGGGATGGCGCCAGGGCCTCTGGGCCGCTCTTGGAAAGGCTGCTTTGCTCTGTCTTCATTCGCATCTGCACACCACGAATCGTATTAGATGGCCCATCTTTATGGTGACACTCAGGGCTTTACCAGAAGCTTCGTTTTATCCCTCATGGCTTGCCTTGAGCTCTGGCTTCATTTTACAAACCTGCTCTCAGTCCCGACCTCACGTCATTCCTTATTCCTTCTGAGCTTTTATCTGAAGCTCAGGAAAGTTACGTAACGGTTTCGTTGGTTCATCTCTACATAGGTCCCACTTGAGAGTCGACGCTGTGTTACCTGGTTGCGTGCCACCATCTTTAGCTTTGTAGCTGTTACTTAATTACTCTGTCCTAAAGTGAAACCCATTTTACAGTGTGGTGATTAAATGGATGCAAAGCATTTAGGGGCATGTCCTGGCACATATTAATTCCTCAAAATGTTTGCTATCACCATGATTATTATTAACATTATCTGTAAAAAGGAGCCCTGGAAATTAAGTTGCTGGGTTCATGTTCATTTGTTACTTTGTGAGTTGTTGTCAATTAGTTGTTAATCAAAAATTGTACATGCAGGCCGGGGATGTAGCTCAGGTGGTAGAGTGAGTGTTTGCCTAGCGTGCAGGAAGTCCCAGGATCTTTCTCTAGCACCACATAAAGCTGGGTGTGGTGGTGCATGCCTGTAATCTCAGCACTAGCAGGAGGATCAAAAGTTTATGGTCTTTTTTGGCTGTATAGCAAGATTGAGGCCAGTCTGGACTACAGGAGACTCTGTGGCAGAAGTTTATTTTTAGTTATATATAAAATAACTGTTTTATGTCCTGTTGGGTGAGGGCTTTCTAGGGCGTTTTGTATTGTTTGCAGGTGTTGGATTTCTGTGGGGAGGTTTGATTGCTAATGATCTGCACGTGCTATCAGTAGACACCTGAGGAGTTCTGAAAGACTACAACACCTGAGCTCAGGGTTCCACTGCCCAATATGGCACTGGCTGTGACCGTGGGTCCCTCTGCTGAGGTCTGGCAGGGCTTCCACGTATGAATGTGCCTCCTTCTCTTCCTTGCTGAGCCCACACAGCTGTGTGCAACTACAGCTCTGTCTCAAAACAACCGACTAAGCCAAAAAGCAAACAAAACAAGCTGGGCAATGGGATTGTGGTAACGGGTAACTGGACTGTGGAGGCACCTAGCCTCGCGGCTGGAGCGCTGCAGGCGTGTGCTGGGTGTTTCTCAGGGTGTGGTTCTCCCCTCACTGATGTCTTAAGTATCCCTCAAGTCTGTGAATTCTGCTTCCTAAGTTTTTCAGACTCGTCTCTTCGCTATCTTACAGGTGCAGGCCACTTCACCTTTTTTCTGAAGAGTCCTCAAGTAGCTTCTTAACTGTTCCCTTTCTCCATTCCGGACTCCTCTGATCTCTAAATTGCTCTTTCTGAGATGCTCATGTGATTATTTGTTTCCCTTGCTTAAGACACTTCCAGGACTGACATTTACTATCTGAAACAGGTTGATGCTTTTCTCTTCCTTCTTCCCTCCTCCTTTCCTTCCCTCCCTCTCCCCCTCCCTCCCTCCCTCCCTCTGTATATAACTCTGGCTGGAATGGAACTCACTCTGTAGACCAGGTTGGCTGAGGATTCACAAGCTTCTTCCTGCTTCTGCCTCCTGCGTGCTGGAATTAAAGGTGTACACCACCACACCTGGCCAGGCCCCAACTGACTTGTTCAGGAAGTCCACCCCTAATCCTTGAGACTTAGTCTCCTCAACTGTAAATGAACAAAGTGTCTTAGACTAGTGAGATAGATAAATGAAAAGACAGTATATAAAGTGCTTGATGTATAGTTGGCACTCATTAAAAATATAGAACTTTCTTTTTTTTTCCAAGATCTGTTTTCCCTGTTGCAGAACAGGCTGGTCTCAAACTCACAGAGATCCACCTGCATCTGCCTCCCAAGTGCTAGGATTAAAGACATGTGCCACCACTGCCCAGCTTTTTTATTTTTTTTTTAGTGAGATAGTACCTCATTTGGCCCAGGCTGGCCTCCAAGTCACTGTGTTTGTGGCTAAGGTTCCTGAAATTCTGATCTTCCCAACGTTGGGATTAAAGGCGTGTGCTGCCACATCTGATCTTACGTGGTGGGGATTGGACCTGGGCTTTACCAACTGGGCCACACCCCTCCCCCCAACGTCTGTCTTTAATATATGTTTGTTGAATGAACAAAACCTGTTAGGGGGACTTCTGACAGGACCGGAGTAACTCTTGTCTTTTTCTCCTTGTAAGGCGTGATGTGGGCCTTTATGGAGTCCTGAATGAAATTGCAAATTCAGAGGAAGAAGGTAAGTAAGTATGCCCCCTAGTCCCCTCTACTTGTAAGCTTATCTCCTCTTCACACTTTCCCAAACTTACCCCAACACCTGTTAGCCCAGCCTCTCTCCCTTCAGTCTGTTCTCTTTCCTGTCACCTTCTCTTCAATGAGCCCAGATACCCAGAGTGGGCACCAGGAAGAAGGTGCCAGCATAAGGACTGAAGAGTTTTGACTCTGTCCTCACCCTGCAGCATGGCCACTAAGAGCCTTGCGAATGATGAAATCAGAGCCATCTCTTAACCCTACAGTGTTTGAGTGGGTAAGGACAGCTTCCAGCTGGGCCCTGGCGCTCTGTCGGTGGGCATCTTCCCTCCACGGCTCCCTGTTCCCACACCTGTCGGTAAGTGTGACTTCCTCCCTGGCTCTTGTGGACAGGGCTGGGTGGGGCAGAGGGTGGGAGTGGTCCAGCCCCTCCGTGGGACTGCCGAGTGGATGGGCTCCCTTGGCATGGTGTGTCCATTGCGTTCTTACAGCTCAGGAGCGAAGATCTGATTGCTGAATTTGCCCAAGTAACTAACTGGTGAGTCACAAGCTCTGGCACCCTTGGGGGCAGAAGCCTGGAACTGTGAAGCTTCGTTTGGGGGGGAGAGAGGTCAAGGTCTCTTCACATTGTCACCCCCTGTCCGGCTAGCTTATCTCCACTTGTTACAAGCTAGATTGAGTCATTTGGAAAGAGAGAACCTCAATTGAGAAAATTCACCCACTACACTGACCTGGGGGCAAGTCTGTGGGGGTGTTTTCTTGATTAATGACTCATGTGGGAAGGCCCAGCTGACTGTGGTGGCCCTATGTGCTGTGAAGCAGACTGAAGTCTGATGTGCACGCCTTCAGTCCCAGCACTAACAGGCAGAGGCAGGTGGAGCTGTGAGTTGAGGCCGGCCTGGTTTACATGCGGAGTTATGGACAGCCAGAGCTACATAGTGAGACACTGTCTCCAAAACCAGACCCCCCCCCCCACACACACACACACATACACACACAAAGGAAGCCTACTGAGCCAGTAAACATCACCATACCCCAACTTCTGCACCAGTTTCTGCCTTCAGGTTCCTGTCTTGAATTCCTGCCCTGACTTCCCTGGGTGATGGATTACAAGCTGTAAGATGAAGTAAATTCTGTATCACAACAGTAGAAACCTTACTAAGACACTCCTCTCCTCACACTCAGAAGGGAAGAGGAAAACCAAACACCTGTTTCCTCACGTGGCAGGGAGTCTGAGTTGCTAGGCTGTTTATGGGGGTAAAATTACCAGCGTTGTGCTCATCCCACACAGGTCTAGCTGCTGCTTACGGGTCTTTGCATGGCACCCTCACACCAACAAGTTTGCAGTGGCGCTGCTGGATGACTCCATCCGCGTGTATAATGCCAACAGGTGCGTGCGTGTGCGTGTGTGTACACATCCACGTACACAGCAGGTTCCGATTCAGACCGGCCCTACTGTCCTGCTAGCCTTGGTCCTGCACTGTGTGGGCTGGATGGACCCTAGGGCTCCTTCCACCCAGAATTGGGTTGGGGATACTCCATAACTGAATGCGTCCTTTCCGTATCTAACTTTTTAATTGTTTTTTGGTTTTCTAAGACAGGCTCTCTCTATATAACTGTCCTATAACTCACTGTGTAGACCAGACTGGCTTGAACTCAGAGATTTCTGAGTTCCTCTGCCTCTCAAGCCTCTGCTTTGACTCAGTTTCCTACCTCTTTACTCCAGCACTATAGTTCCCTCCCTGAAGCATCGTCTGCAGCGAAATGTGGCAGCCCTGGCCTGGAAGCCCCTCAGTGCCTCCGTCCTGGCTGTGGCCTGTCAGAGCTGTATCCTCATCTGGACCCTGGACCCCACCTCCTTATCTACAAGGTGAGTCCTGGCAGCCTGTCCTGACCTGTCCTTAGGGTTATTCTAGGGCCCTGCCCATGAGGGACTGCAGGCTATCCTCACAGAACTTCCCAGGGCTGTGGGAGAAGCAGATCTGAAGTCAGGTGAGGGCTAAGGTGCTCTTTCCAGACAAAGGCACAGAATTTAGAGGTTTCTGGGATTATGGGAGAACATACCTGTGGGTCATACAACCAGAAAACTCTAAAATTACCAATAAATAAGAAAACCTCTGGCCAGCTCCAGAGGTGTTACACACTTGCAGCCCTAGCTGCTGGGAGTCTGAGGCATCTGGACCACATCAGCTCAGGAGGCTGAGGCCAGCCTGGGCAACATGAGACCTGAGAATACCTCAGAAAAGGGCAGGAGTGGGTGGTAGGAGAGGAAAGGGCGATGTGAAAGAGAGTGAAAGAATTGTTATGTTTTTGAGAAGGATCTCACTATGTAGCCCAGACTGGCCTGGACTCACTGTGTAGGCAAGGCTGGCCTTAAGCTCACAGAGAATGCTGAGGTTAAAGACATGAGCCACCATGCCTGGGATTTTCTCTTTTTTTAGAGTATACTTCCTTATTGTGTCTTACCATTGCTTCTATTCATACCGTCTTTTTTTCAAAAAGTCTTTTTAAGTGTATAAAATGTCACACAGCATCAGCACCATGGGGTACTGGGTCCTGTGTTTTGAGACAAGGTCTAATGTAGGCAACACGAATCTCAAACTTAAGTGTAAGTGGGGCTAGCCTTGAACTCTTGATCTCCTGCCTCTGCTTCCTGAGTGGAAGGATAAGCAGAGTGTGCCACCACACCCAGCTTCCCCAAGAAAACTTTCTGAGTAAGGTTTAGCTTTAGTATTTTATGTGTATGGGTGTTTTGCCTGAGTATATCTGTGCACCACGCGCGTGTAGGCCAGAAGAGGGTGATACACCCTGGACTGGAGTTACAGATGGTTGTGAGCCTCCGTGTGGGTTCTGAGAATCGAACCTGGGCCCTCTGGAAGAGGTGCTTTTAACCACTGAGACGGCTTTCCATTCCCTTACTTGGAAATTAAAATTTTTTAGTTCCCTGCAGCAGGTAGGTTCTAAAACTGGGCTGCCCTTTACATTTCTTTTATGTATGACTCAGGGGATCTCATGCTTTCTGCTGGCCATCATGAGCATTGTCATGTATGTATACACGTGGTACACGGACATGTGTGCATGCAAAACGCCCATATTTTTAATCACGTGTGTGTGTGTGTGCGCGCGCACGCACGCGCGTGCGTGCATGTGAGTGTGTACATAAGTGCAGCTGCTCCAGAGGCAGGCGGCGCTGGATCCAGTGGAGCTGGAGGCACAGCCAGTGCTGAGCTGCCTGACATGCTGGGAATCACTCTGGTCCTTTCAAAGAACTGTATACACTCTTAACTGCTGCGCCGTCTCTCCAGCCCCAGGTTGCGCTTTTCAAGTCAAAAATGTTTAAAAATTTATTATGTGTGTGTGCACGCATGTGGTGGCCGGAGGATAATTTCTGGGAGTCGGTTCTATCCCTCCACTTTGGGTTCTGAATGGCGACCTTTTGTAGCATTATTTATAATAAATTCAAAGTCTGGGCGTGCTGCCGCAGGAGCCGTCCAAACGTGCCTTTGAAGTGGTCCGAGGACACGTTACAGGACAGCAGAGCTGCTGAGAGGAGCTGGGGCGCTGCGCTGGCAGGGAGACAGTTGTCAGTGGTTGGGTCATCTGTCAGAGACCTGGGCCTCACAAGAGTTAAAGGTGGTTACTGCTGGGTGGAAAGGCAGAGCCCCGTCCATGGCTGTGAAACAGCACTAAGACACAGCAGGTGCCTTCAGGTAGTTTTCTCCCAGTGATGGAGGTCAGTCCACGTACAGCTCTTCTTGGTAAACAACTGTGGGCACAGGAAGTGGGAGAGGCTCTGGCCAGGAAGGTGATTAGGGTGCAGGGTGTGACAAGAGAAGCAGAGGTGGGGTGACCCAGCCCAGTTCAGTGAAGGTGCCCTCCGCAGCACAGCCCCTTCCAGACTGCCAGGAGCCACCCTCTGCCTCTTATCCGGGCTCCTACATGCAAATCGCCAACCCTCCACAGACCTTCCCTTTACCCCACCACTGTCCTCCCTTTCCAGCCTGGATGGGGTGAGAGGCCATGAATTGGGGCTCCAGCAAAGCAAGGAAGTGCAGTCATGATAGGCATTTTTATCTTTTAATTTTTTTGGTTTTTTTGAGACATGGTTTCTCTGTTGTAACTCTGGAACTCACTCTGTAGACCAGGTTGGCCTTGAACTCACAAAGATCCACCTGCCTCTGCCTCCTGTGCCACCATTGCCTGGCATTTTAATTTTAATTCTGTGTTGGGTGCTGGCAGAGGCCCGAGGAGGGCATTGACCCCTCAGCTGGAGGCGCAGGTGGTTGTGAGGCACTGCAGTGAGTTCTGGGCGCCAAATTCCTACCTCTGAAAAAGCAGCAAGTGTTCTTAGCCCCTGATTCGTTCCTGTTCACCATGTCTTTACTCTGTTTACCCTGACAGACCCTCCTCTGGCTGCGCACAGGTGTTATCTCACCCTGGGCACACACCAGTCACCAGCTTGGCGTGGGCCCCCAATGGGGGGCGGCTTCTCTCAGCCTCTCCTGTAGATGCCGCTATTCTGGTGAGTTGGGACAAGAGCCTTCTTTACCTGGCGGTAGAAAGCACAGGGGAGTGAGAGACTGTCTTCAGTTTATATGGTGAAGGAGCTTCATCTGGACCCTGAAACTGCCAACTGTCATTGTAATCATAAACCCAGGTTGTGTCCAGTGGTCCGTTCCTTGCTGCTTCCTCTGGCCTCTGGGTATGGAAGAGGATAGCCCACTGTGAGCTGATCGGTAGTGTTTTGAGTTTCTGTACCCATTTCCTTCTCTTAGGTATGGGATGTCTCAACAGAAATCTGTGTGCCCCTTCCCTGGTTCCGAGGAGGAGGGGTCACCAACTTACTATGGTCCCCAGATGGTAGCAAAGTCCTGGCTACGACCCCTTCAGCTGTCTTTCGGTGAGTGGGTGGAAAGCTAGAGAAAGATGCTTGGGTTCTGGCCTGACCCTGGGATAGTCCAGGTTTGGAGCCTGCAGGCCCTGGGCTGTAATGTCTTTCTCTGGCTCAGAGTCTGGGAGGCCCAGATGTGGACTTGTGAGAGGTGGCCAACTCTTTCAGGGCGCTGTCAGGTAAGGGGGGACTATGACTCAAGCTGGGGGAAGGGAATTCTGATGGGCCTGGCCCTTACACGGCTCCTCACCTCAACTTCTCTCCTGTTGACCGCTTTTCTCCGTCTTTCCCTTCCTGCCCCCAGACTGGCTGCTGGAGTCCAGACGGAAACAGACTGCTGTTTACTGTACTGGGGGAAACACTAATTTATTCCTTGTCATTCCCAGAACGATGTGGTGAGTTAGGACATTTCAGAATGCAGACCATCTGGGGTAGCCAGACGGTCAGCAGCCTGTAGGATGCACCCATGTGAAGGGAGGTACAGGAACTGCAGGGACAGATCCCTGCACTGAGCCTCTGCCCTCAGGAACAGAGAAGGGACGTGTTGGAGGTGCAAAGTCAGCCACGATTGTAGCAGATCTTTCTGAGACAACAATACAGACACCAGATGGAGAGGAGAGGTGAGTCTGAAGCTGTCGGGGGAGGGACGAGAGGCTGGAAGGAGCCACACTCAGTGCCCGTCCTGTCCCCGCAGACTCGGGGGAGAGGCCCACTCCATGGTTTGGGACCCCAGTGGTGAACGTCTGGCTGTACTCATGAAAGGTAGGGAGCAAAGAGATGGGATTACTTTTGGCTGCCCTGGAACTCACTGTGTAGATCAGGCCGGCCTTGAACTCACAGGTCCGACTGCCTCCTCCCAAGTGCTGGGACTACAGCCTAACAGACTTTGACAGCATCAGGGCTGCTTCCAGAGTCCCTGCATCAATGGTCCTGTTTCTTACAGGAAACCCAGGGGTACAGGATGGGAATCCTGTCATCCTCCTTTTTAGAACTCGAAACAGCCCTGTGTTTGAGCTTCTTCCCTGGTAAGTCAGAGCGGACGTTTGCGGCCTTCACAGCAGATTTCCATAGCCAGCTGCCCTCCCCTGGCTTCTCACGTGTTCCTCTGCTTCAGTGGCATTATCCAGGGGAACCAGGAGCCCAGGCTCAGCTCATCACCTTCCACCCTTCCTTCAACAAAGGGGCCTTGCTCAGTGTGGTGAGTAGGGTTAGGGCTAGTCTATGTCTGCACATGCATGCGCGATTGCGTGGCCCGCGTCTGCACATGCATGCGTGTTTGGCTTGTGTATGCACATGCATGCGCGTGTGGCTATCTGCATATGCATGCACGTTTGCGTGGTCCATGTCTGCACATGCATGCACATTTGTGTATGCACATGCATGCACATTTGTGTGACCCGTGTCTGCACATGCATTCGCGTTTGTGTGGCTATCTGCACATGCATGCACGTTTGCAGGTGGCTGGAGGCCACCTTCAGGTCCAGATCTGAGGCCTCTGTCCCGCTCTCTGCAGTGCTGGTCCACAGGCCGGATCACCCACATTCCCCTATACTTTGTCAACGCTCAGTTTCCGCGATTCAGCCCAGTGCGTGGCCGGGCCCAGGAGCCCCCAGCTGGAGGTGGCAGCTCTATCCATGAAGTGCCACTGTTCACTGAGACGTCACCAACCACTGCCCCTTGGGACCCTCTTCCAGGCCTAGCTCCTGTTCAGCCCCACCCCCCTCACTCCCACTTGTGAATAAAGTATTTGTTTTCCATGTTTACCAGGCTCTTTTTTTCTAGCACGTTCCTGGGGTGTAACAGAAAAAAAAAAGCGAGTGGGACCCTGAGCTAGGGTTCTACTGTCACGTTCTAACTGACTGTGGATTTAATCAAGTTATTCAGTCCTAGGCTGGTTTCTCTTTAAGTTTTTCAAAGATTTGTGTGTGTGTTTCCTGCATGTACATATATGTTCCATACATGTGCCTAGTACTCACAGAAATCAGAAGGGGGTGTTGGGTCCTCTGGATCCATTATAGACAGTTATGAGCTGCATGTGGTGCTGGGAATGGAATCCAGGTCCTCTCCAAGAGCAACGATGCTCTTGACTGCCGAGAAGAGCCATCTGTCCAAGCCATCCCATAGGATGGTTGTTTAGTGGTTCGAGAAGCAAAGCTGAGAACCAGTGGGGAAATAGCATCGGGTCCTACACTCACAGTCTGAAGCTCCCAGGGTGGTGGCTCAAAGACTGCGTCAGTTAGAGATGAGGTTTTATTGGACTACACCATTTGCAGGGGGCACAGGTGCTGGGCGCTGGGCGAGCGTGGCACGGGCCATGTTTAGGGCACCCTCCCGAGTGCGGTGCCCACCAATGAAGCCACTGGCATGGACAAAGATGCAGCCAGGGATCCCACTGACGTGGTCCAGGGCCTCATCCCGAAGTCCTCGCCATGGCTCTGGCAGGGGCAGCCTGTAGGAACAAACAAGCGTGAGGACCTAAGGAGGGCTGTCGGGCCAGCTCCAATGCTGAGCGCCTGAGGCAGGGAGGGTTCTGTGGGACTCACCGGCTTTGGAAGGAATGCGGCTCCTTTGGTACACACTGGACTCGCCACTGTCCGGCCTGGTCAGTGTAGATCACAAAGGTGATTGGCGCTGGTGGGGACAGCGCAGACTCTAGGTAGAAAAGATGCTCCTTCCACGGGCACCCACCCTGTGCGAGTTCCACTATCTCCCCACTTGAGTCCACCTGAAAGGGAGGTAGTGAGTGGCCACAAGGTCTGGGAGAAGCAGGAGGCTCAGCTGACCAGATGGTTCAGAACCAGGTCTACCTTGATACCTTGAATCGCTGGGCCAGGGCCTCCTCTACCAAGGCCCGGGCTGGCAGCCAGCTGTGCTGGTAGAAGTCTAGTCTCTGCAGAAACTCCTCCTGCACCAGGTCCATCGCACGCCTGAACCCTGCCTGGGAACAGGAAATGACAAACATGTTGGGCGCTGGCCCGGATTTCACCTCATAGGACCGGGAAGGACCAGCCATCCTTGCCTTGTCCTCTGAGGTTCTAGGGTGCTCAGGCTTTCTCAGGGGCTCTCCTCACCTCCGTGTCTTGGTTGGGCTGGTTCCAGGTGGGATTAAGCCGAGCAACCCGGGCACTCAGTGTTGTGGTCAGTGCATATCGAGGCTCCCCCTCTTCCCACTGGGGGATCCCGTTGTCCACTGCATCTACCTCTTCCACAAAGTTCTCGTACATCTAAAGCAGCAGCAGGGAGATGCATAAGGACCTATCACTGCAAAGCTGGCTTAGGTTTGACACTGTAAACACACACTCCCTCAAAACAGCCCTGAGAACCAGGAGGGCAGCAGCTCAGTGTTAGGACTGAATTCAGGTCACCTGACTTCTAACACGGAGCTGTAACACCTGTAGCCAAGGCCAAGGTCAGCACGTGTAGAGGGGCTGCTGAAAGTGTGCACAGATACTTGAACCTGGAAAAAATTACTTTTTTTGTTGTTGTGTTTTGAGACAGGGTCTCTCTGTTGTTAAGTCTGGCTGCCCTGGAACTCACAGAGATCTGCCTGCCTGTGCCTCCTGAGTGATGGGATTAAAGGCATGCTCCACCACCGGCTTGGGCTGTTGGCTTTTTAATATAAAGAATTTTTAGCTGAGTATAGTGGAGCACACCTTTAATCCCAGCACCTGGGAGGCAGAGGCAGGCGGATCTCTGTGAGTTCCAGGACAACTAGAGCTGCTACATAATGAGACCCTGCCTCAAAAATAAATAAATAAATACATAAATAAATAAGATGTATTTTTACGGGCTTGGGTGTTCTGCTTTTGTGTATGCCCGTGCACAGTGTGCCTCTCTGGTGCCAGTGGAGGCTGGAAGAGATCCCCTGGAAGGAGTCAGAGATGTTTGCGAAGCAACATGCAGATGCTGGGGACTGAAGTGTGTCTTCTGGAGGAAGATCCGGTGTGCTTAACCTCCAACCTGGCTATTGACTCTGAAAAAGGATTTCAGTTCCTACATAGGTTGTGGGGATGGATCCCAGGGCCTGAGCCAAGGGAGGGAAGATGGGTGCACTGAGTAGGCTGCATAGCAAATTAATGAGGTAGTGGAGGGCCGGGCCAAATAGTTAAGCGGAGAAGTGTGTGACAGACATCAAGAGCTGAGACGTGGGGCTTTGAAGCAGCTGCAACATCTGAGCCAATTCTAGGGCAGAACCAGAGATACTGATGAGAAACTCATGTGTAAATGGGCTTCCTCATCGTGACCTGTGTGATATGTAGAAAAAGAACCTCATGGAGCGTTGAAAAAGTAACTCCTCTTGGGACACCACGGCCTTGATCCTCACTTAAAACTGGCTTTATCAGCTATTTAGAAAACCTATCAGCAGTGGAAATGAAAACTGACCCCAGTGGTCTAAAGCCTTGGCATTCCCAAAACTCTTAACCTATTTGGTTCTTCCCCAATGGGAGCAGATGCTGGAGAAATAAGTTTGAGACACGAGCTCAACAGCTAGCCTCCTGTAAAGCACCCTGAATTGCAGAGTCTGAGGTGCTGAGAACTAGGTGAATCTGAGGTTTGAATGGTGAACCTCACAGGAATAGGGTCAAGTGCTGTTCTTGGTCCTGTGTGGCCTGAACACCACCAGCCAGAACCTGAAGATGCATGTGTAATCTGTTCCTTTCCACCAGAGCCTGCCAACTCCTGTGTCACCAGTGAATTACGGAGATGCCGAGATGCTCTCAGCAGCCAGGGGTCAGAATCTCTGAGCCCAGCGTTTCTGAGCATAGACAGACTCATCTGTTTAGTCAGAAATGTTGAATAATTCTTGTTTGTTTGGTTTGGTTTTTGAGTCAGGGTCCAGGTTGGCCTGGAACTCAAGATCCTCCTGTCTAAGCCTCTCAAATGTTGAGTAAGGCGAGCACCACCACACCTGGAATTATGTGTCCCCTCCCACCACCACCACCACAGGGTTGATCTGTGTAGCCCTGGCTGTCACGGAAATCACTCTGTAGACCAAGCTGTAGACAGAGATCCACCTCCTCTGCCTCCCGAGTGTTGGAATTAAAGGCATGCACCACCAATGCCCAGCTAAATTTTTTATTGATTTTATTATTGATTTTATATTTTTGCCTGTACACACATCTGCCTGCAGGCCTGGTGCTTCTGGAGGCCAAGAGTGGGCACTGAATCCCCAGCTTGCAGTTACAGGTGTGATGGGTCCTGGGGACTCTGGAAGAGCAGTCAGTGTTATAAACCACTGAGCCATCTATCCAGCCTTGAATAATAATAATTGCATTATTATTATTATCACATATAATAAAAAGTATTGTTCGATAATAACATGTTATTACTGAATATTATAACCTAACATACTACATTATACCATTCAATACAGTAACAGTAATAATGATGATCATTGTTATGTAATGATGCCCCGCCCCCCCAAAGACGGGGTTTCTCTGTGTAGCCCTGGCTGTCCTGGAACTCACTCTGTAGACCAGGCTGGTCTCAAACTCACAAATCCACCTGCCTCTGCCTCCCAAGCGCTGGGATTAAAGGCGTGAGCCACCACATCCCCTCTTGAATAATTGTTTTTTAATGTGTATCAAGAAAAAGACTGGAAAATGCTGCTTCCAAAGTCCTTCCCCAGAACGGTGATAGTCCCAGCACATAAGTGGAGGAAGCAAGCATATTACTTCAGTCACAAGTTCAAGGCTAGCCTGAGCAACACAGACAGCACCTATCTCCAAAGAACAAAGCACTAAGAGCCCTTCCCGAGTATTGATGTCAGCCTCACTCCCTCTCCAGGATGTAAGCGGAAGGAACGAGCCTGACTGAGGTGACCGCTGGGGCCGTGTGGGGTCTGAGTCAGAGCACTCCCGTGGGCTCACATATGTGAATGTCGTATTCAGGGAGTGGCGCTACAGAGAAGGGTCAGGAGGCGGCCATGCCGGAGGAAGTGTCCGCTCTCTCTTCCTGCCGCCTGCAGACGCAGGTGTAGAACTCACAGCTACTTCCTCAGCGGCACGCCCGATTTCACGCTGCCATGCTCCCCGCTATGACACTGGACGATGTGGACTGAACCCTGAAACTGTAATCAAGCCCCAATGATGTGCTTTCTTTTCTAAGAGTCATGGTCATGGTGTCTCTTCACAGCAACAGAACAGTGACTAACAGTCCTCCAAGGGCCAGGACTCTGACGGAAGGCCTAGTCCAGCGCTGCTGCATCAGTTCCACGCCTGGCCAGCCTGGCGGGGCTGCACACATGGGGCGTCTCCGCCTCAGGCCTACCTTGTCGTACAGGGTCTCCACCACGCTGTCCTCTTCACTAGTGCCCAGCAGCTGGGCCAGCAGCTTATGCCCGAAGTGCAGATAGACAAGTCCCGCACTGCTCAGCTTGGTCTGCCATGGCTTCCCGGGGCACAGGGAGCTCATGGTTTCTGTGAACGTCCTGAGGAGCACAGGGAGGGCTGAGGTGAAGGAGCTGGTCCGCGACTCCAGGGTGTGCGTGCAAGGTTACATGTGAAGACCTGACATAAGACATCGGCAGATGGGAATGCTCTGGCAACGGGGAGAAGACGTCAGCTTTACTTCCAGGGCCAGCAGAGGCTGCGGCTGAGAGCCTCTGCTCCTGCACTCGCCGGACAATGGCTGGAGCTCAACACTTCCTGTCTGCCAGGCTTTGTGTTCTGCAGTTAGGAGGAAATCTCAGACCCTGTCCTTTCAAGTTCAGCTGTGAGAGGAGGGCAAACAGAGCGACTGCAGCTGAGTGTCACCGTCCAGGGAGACATTGCTGTCAGGACCCCAAGGACCTGACCTCAGAGCTCGAGCCCTCTATGTAAAATTGGGCCATGTTTGCCTATAAACCACACATACCCTCCTGTATGGTTTTTGTTGTTTTTTTCCAGACAGGGAGTCTCTGTTGTAGCCCTGGCGGTCCTGGAACTCACGCTGTAGACCAGGCTAGTCTCCAACGCACAGAGATCCGCCTGCCTCTGCCCGCAGAGGACTGGGATTAAAGATGCAGGACACCAAAAAAAAAATTTTTTTTAAGTTAATGAGATTGGGTTTTAGTAATCCAGGGCAGGCTAAACTTGCTAACTGATGGCGCCTCACAACCCTCCGGCCCCAGGTGCGGGGTTACAGGCTGCACCCCCGCCTCGCTCCTCCTCCTTCTCATTATCTGCAGACCACTTATAATGCCCAATAGGACGCAGATGTACTTTAGAGGACACGAAAAGCCTATTCGTGCTTCGCACAGATGCTGCTTACGCCTTTACTTTAAAAAGAGAAAAGGAAAAGAATGTGGGCGTGGTGGTGCACGCCTTTGATCCCACTCTCGGGAGGCAGAGGCAGGCGGGTCTCTGAATTTGAGCCCAGACTAGTCTACAGAGTTCCAGGACAGCAAGGACCACACAGAGACACCCCCCCCCCAAAAAAGAAAAACGCTAGAGGCAACAATTCTTCCCAGATTGGCATGAGGAGCTATGAACTTTTGGAGGTGGGAAAGTAAGAAATACATACAGAAAAAGCTTGTTTTCTTTGAGGGAAGTGGGGACACTCACTCAAGTGTGAGCCGGTGTTTCAGGTGAGGAAGGATTGCAACAGAGCCATGGTAACACGGAGCCGTTTTCATTTCTGTTGCTGTGCTATGAAAACACCTGACAAAACTCAATGTAGGGAGAAAAAAGGTTTATGTCAGATGTCAGGTTCCCGTCATCACAGTGGGGAAGGTGCAGGAACCCAGAACAGCAGGCGCATCTCACCACAGGCAAGAGCTTACTTCTGTACTAACAGAACCTGTTCTAACAGTCCTGTACTAACAGTCCAGGAGCCGGGTCTTCACACATCAGACACGCCCCCAGGCCAGCCCTATCTGGATTCTGGGTTGTATCAAGTTGTAATTAAAACTAACCATCAAGGGGCTGAAGACGGCTAAAACCTTGGGGAGGAGGCAGGTTTAATTCCCTACATCCACATGGCGGCTCTCAACCCTCTTTACCACCAACTCCAGGATCCCTACACCTTCTGACTTCTGTGGGCACCAATGCACTTGGTGCACAGACATGAACGCAGGCAAAACACCATATACATAAAATAAAATGAAATAAAAGCAAAGCAGTGGCCACCTCCAGCCACCTCAACGGACTGTCCTGAACTAGAAGGGCCCAGCGGCCTGCATAACTGCTGGTGTGAAAGCAGCTAAGGCAGGAGGCGCGGCGGGGGGGGGGGGGGGGGGGGGGGGGGGGGGG
>JAMJFZ010002189.1:0-287089 GCA_026225945.1 Cricetomys ansorgei
CTCTCTTCCTCTCCCTCTCCCTCTCTCTCTCTCTCTCTCTCTCTCTCTCTCTCTCTCTCTCTCTCTCTCCCTCCCTCCCTCTCTCCCTCTTCCCCTCTTTCTCAAATTCATCCACACCTCTACCCATGGTACATCTTATCTCCCATAGAAAAATAACTTCAAAATGTTTATCTGCAACTTCTAGCTATTATGAATAGAGCAGCAATGAGCATGGGATGAACAAGTACGCGCTGTAGTAACATGTAGAGTCTGAGTATATACCCAAGAAAGGTATAGCTGGATATTGCATGAGGTTGATTTTCTGCTTTCTGGGGAACTCCCACAGTGATTTCTATAGTGGCTTTACAACTTTGCACTCCCACCAGCAATGGATGAGTGTTCCCCTTCTCCTACCTCCCAGATCTGCTTTAATTGATTTTGGCCATTCTGGTTGGGATAAGATGAAATCTCAAAGTAGTTTTAATTTGCATTTCACCAGTGGCTATGGAAGCTGAACATTCTTTAAGTGTTCCTCAGACACTTGTGTTTCATCTTTTGAGAACTCAGTTTAATTCTACCCCATTTTTAAGTTTTTTTTTCTTGGTGTTCAGTTTTTTAGTTCTTTGCGTATTCTAGATAACCCTCGATCATATGTATAATTAGTAAAAAAAAAAAAAATCCCATTCTGTAGGTTGTCACTTTGTTTGAATGATGGTGTCTTTTGCTGTAAGCTTATCAATTCCTTGAGGTCCCATTTATTAATTGTTGATCTTAGTGCCTGTGCTATGGGTGCTCTGTTCAGAAAGTCCTCTCCTGTGTCAATGAGTTCAAGGCTAGTCCTCACTTTCTCTTCCATCAGGTTCAGTGTATCTGGTTTTATGTTGAGGTCTTTGATCCATTTGGAATTGAGTTTTGTGCAGGGTGATAAATACGGGTGTCTGTATTCTTCTACACGTAGCCATCCAGTTTGACCAGCACAATTTGTTGAAGATGCTGTCTTTTCAGTTATTGTTTTCTGCTTCTTTGTAAAAAATCAGGTGTTCATTTCGTGTGTGGAGCTACGTTTGGGTCTTCAATTCTATCCCATTCACCTGCTTATCTGTTTTTATGCCAATACCATACTGTTTTATTACCATAGCTCTGTAATACAGCTTGAAATCGGGAATGGTAAGACCACCAGCAGTTCTTTTATTATTCAGGATGGTTTTAACTATTCTGGCTTTTTTTATGTTTCCATATTAAGTTTTAAGAATATTTTTTACTGTCTGTGAAGAATTGTGTTGGAACTTTTATGGGGATTTCATTAGATCTAATGATTGCATTTGGTAGGAAGTCCATTTTCACAATATTAATCCCACCAATCCATGAGCATAGAAAAAATTTTCCATCTTCTGTTGTCTTCCTTAGTTTCTTTCTTCAATGTCTTAAAGTTTTGATTATACAAGTATTTTATTTGCATATTAGGGTTAGTCCAAGATACTATTATTTTTGTTTTTTTCTTTTTAAAAATTTTTGAAATTATAATTTAATTGCAATATTTCTCCCTTTTTACCTTCCAAATCCTCCCATGTACCCTTCCCTGCTCTCCTTCAAATTCATAGCCTCTTTTTTTTACTGTTATTGCATGCATGTATGTATATGCATTTGTATATATATTCCTAACTATAACCTGTTCAGTCTCTATAGTGCTGCCTGAATGCACATTTTCAAGCTATTGTGAAAGGTACTGTTTGCCCAATTTACTTCTCAGTCTGTCATTTGTACATAAGAACACTACTGATGTTTTGTGTATTCATTTTGTGCCCTCCTACTTTGCTGAATGTGTTTATCAGCTATAGAAGGTTCTTGATGAACTCTTTAGGGGAGGTCACTAATGTATAAAACATGTATAATGTATATAATGTATATAATGTATATAATGTATACAATGTATAATGTATAATGTAGGCAAGCACACTTTGAGTTCTTCCCTTCCTGGTTGTAGCCCTTCGATCTTCCTCTATTGTCATATTGCTCCAGTGAAGACTTCAAGTGCTATATGGAATGGGTATGGAGAGAGTGGACAGCCTTGCCTTGTTCCTGATTTTAGTGAAAATGCTTTGAGTTTTTCTCAATTTGGGTTTTTGTTATCCTTGTGCTTGCTGTCAATCACCTTTATTATCTTGAGCTATGTTCCTCCCCTCAAATCCCTAGTCTCTCCAGGACTTTTATCATGATAGGATGTTGGATTTTGTCAAAGACTTTTCTGCAGCTAATGAGATGGTCATTCTTCTCTTGGTCTGTTTGCACCACCATGCCTAGCTATAGTTTTCTTTTTTTTTTTGTTTTTGTTTTTGTTGGGTCTTTTGTTGGGGTGGTGGTTTGGATATCAGAGTGATAGTAGCTTAATAACAAGAATTTAGAAATGTTCCTTCAGTTTGTTGTTTGTGGAATAATTTGGAGTGCAGCCATTAGTGGTTCTTTGTAGATCTGGTAGAATTCTGTGCTGAACCCATCCAGCACTTATGGGGGGGGCGGTCCCAGGAAATGTCAGGAAGCAGAGTAATGATTCCTGTGAGGCAAGAAGGAAATCCAGTTCAGTACTGCTCTGTAGCCAGTTCTGGTTCAAACTTCTAGAGTCTGGCATGAGGCAATTTACTTTTTAGGCAGTTAAGTACAGTACAATTTTGAGGGAAAAAAAAAAGAGTTTCCTGGTAACAATTACCTCAATCCCACATGCACAATAAAACTCAAGGCAAAGTTCATGTGACCTCTTCCCAATGGTTCTATAGCTTAAAGGCCTAGGGTCTGGTATGGTCTCTGTCATACAGATAGCAATATCTGTATTGATAAAGTATAAAGCTATAAAGTACTTGTCACATCTCCCCTAAGGATGGGTTCTATTGACTGAGAAGCAATGCTCAAGATAAAGGTCTTGGGTGGAGGAGTCTAGGATAAACATAACAGTCTAGGAGATTCAGGTGTGACCTGGCACTACGAGATTGCACAGATCATCTGACTACAAACTACATCCAACCCTAGCCTTCTGGGTGGAAAACAGGCATACACCTCTAATGAGGTGACAACCCTGCATTCTTAACATTCCTGGTTTCTAAAGTTCTCATCTGTGAGTGCACAGGGACCTCTACAGATACTGGGGTCGGTTTTTGTTTGTTTGTTTGTTTGTTTTTCACTAGGGGATTGTGGGTCTCTTTATATTGTTTAATTCATGTCAACTTAATTTTGGAAGGCCATATACATCAAGAAGTTTGTTCATTTCTTTTAGATTTTCCAGTATGTCCTTATGATTCTCTGAAGTTCCTTGGAGTCTTTTGTAATGTCTTCCATCTCTAATTTTATTAATTTAGATTCTGTTTCTTGTGGTTAATTTGGCTAAAAGTTTGTCAATCCTGATGATTTTTTCAAAGAAATAACTCTTCATTTCATTGATTCATTGTAGTTTTTACTTGCTCATTTCTATTTAATTGATTTCAGCCCTGAGTGTTATTTCTTTCTATCTACTCTTTTGAGGTCTTATTCACGTTATTTCTTGTTATTCTTGTATGTTGTTGACTTACTAATATGAGATACTCCAGTTTTTTAATGTAAGCACTTAGTGGTATGAATTTGGCTCTTAGAACTGCCTTTATTGTGTCCCACGATTTGGGGTATGTTGTTATAGGATTTTGTCCAATCCTAAAAAAAATTTTTAAATTCCTCTTGATTTCTGTCTTGACCCAATTTTCATTTAGTAGCAAGTTGCATAGCTTCCATGAATTTGTATACTTTCTTTTGTTTCTATTGTTATTAATATTCAGCTTTCATCCGTGGTCATCACATATGATGCAGGATATTGTTTCAACTTCCTTATATCTGTTGAGACTTGCTTTGTGTCCTAATATGTCATCTATTTTGGAGAAAGTTCCATTAAATACTGAGAAGAAAGTATATGCATATTCTTTGATGTTTGAGTGGGATGTTCTGTAGATATCTGTTAGGTTCATTTGATTTATGATTTACTCCAGAATTTTTCTGCTTAGTTTTGAAGGACCCATCTATTTCAGAGAGCTGTGTATTAGAGTCACCCGCTCTCACTGACTGTGAAGGTCAATGTGTGTTCTTTAGCCATAGTTGTGTTTCTTTTATGAATTTGGTTGTCCTTGTATTCAATGCATAAATGTTCAGCATTGTACTATCTTCTTGGTGGATTTGTCTTTAATGAGTATGTAGTATCCTTCCCTATTTCTTCTGATCAGTTTTTCTTTGAAGCTTATTTTGTCAGTTATTAAAATAGTTATTTTTGCTGGTTCTGACTGCTTGGATTAATTTTTCCCTCCCTTTTACTGTTGGATGATGTCTATCTTTGATGATAAGATGTGTTTCCTGAAAGCAGCAGAAAGATGGGTCACATTTTCTAATCCAATTTGTTAGTCCGTGTCTTTTTATTGAGTAATTGAGACCATTAATAATAAGAGTTATTATTGAGCCATGTGTATTACTACCTGTTATTTTTTTGTGTGGCAGTACACCCCCCCTTTTGATTAACCATTTTGGAGTTATTCCTTTTGTCCTCTTGGGTATAGTTAACTTCCTCTTCAGACTGAAACTTTCCTTCTAGTGCCTTCTATAGAGCTGGATTGATGGACATCACATGCTTAAATTTGTTGTTATCATGAAATAGTTTAATTTCTCCATTGCTTGCGATTGATAATTTTGCTGGTATAGTAGTGTGGGCTGGCATCTGTGGTCTTTCATATCTTGTAGAACATCTGTCCAGGCCTTTCTGGCTTTCAGAGTCTCTGTTTAAAAGCCAGGTGTTATTCTAATAGGCCTGCTTTTATATGTGACTTAGTCTTTTTCCCTTCCAGCTTTTAATATCCTTTCTTTGTTCTGTACATTTAATGTTTTGATTATTATGCATAATGGGAGTTTCTTTTATGGTTCTAGTTGGTGTTCTGCATGCCTCCTATACCTTCTCTTTCTTTAGATTGGGGAATTTTTCTTCCATAATTTTGTTAAAAAAATTCTATGCCTTTGACCTGAGTTTCTTTTCCTTCCACACATACCTATTATTTTTTAGGTTTGATCTTTTCATAGTGTCCCAGGTTTCCTGGATATTTTGTGTCTGGATTTTTTTCTTTTTTTTAGATTTAACGTTTTCTTGGACTGAGCTATCCATTTCTTCTACCTTGTCTTCAATGTCTGATTCTCTCTCACTTCATTTAGTCTGTTGGTGAGGCTTTCCTTTGAGCTTTTGGTTTGGCTTCCTGAGTTTTTCATTTTGAGTTTTATTTCAGTGTGGATTTCCTTAAGTGATTTTATTTATTTTTTATTTTTAAAATTTTTTACTTATTTAATTTACTTTTTTTTTGAGACAGGATTTCTCTATTGTAACTCTGGCTGTCCTGGAACTCACTCTGTAGACCAGGCTGGCCTCAAACTCACAGAGATCTGCCTGTCTCTGCTAGGATTAAAGACATATATCACCACTACTGGGCTTTATTTCTTATTAGACTCTACTTTCATGTCTTGAATTGTTTTCATTATTTCATTCCATTGTTTCTATTTTTATGATCTTCATTAAGGTATTCATATCCTCTAAGGTCCTTGAACATATTCATAATTGCAACTTTGAAATCCTTGCCTTGTGCTTCAGCTAAATTGCCTTTACCAGGACCTGTTGTGATCGGTTTCTGGATGAGGCATACTGTCTTGGTTATTTTGTGCTGGCTCCTAGGCCTCTGGAATTATGATGTTTGAGGAAAGTTTAGACATTAGTGTGCTCTAGTGTATACTTGTAGATTGTCCTTTTTTGTGCCTATTAAAAATTAAATTATTTTTAAAAAACAGACATTTTAAATGCCAGTGTCTGTGAAGGAAGGGCTCCAGGCAAGGGTTGGAGCACAGCATGCACGAAGGTCCTTGTGCACACAGTTCTCCAGAGAAAAGGGGAATGTTACGTATGCAGGATTGTCTTTCCAATGAGAAACTTGTAAAACCTGTTCTTCCATCCAGAAACTGGGAATTGGAGGTAATTAACAGACTGTTAATTACCTCCATCTATCGGGCCAGGCCATAGCAAGCTCCTAAACCCAGGACTGGAGGTACCTAATAGTCTAAATGACCCTTTATATGTATAGCCAGAGGCTCCTCCAAGCCCTCACAATCAGGACCTGAGGTGGCTAATAGCCCAAATGACCTCTATGCTTATCTGTATGACCAAGACCAGGCCAGATACTTCCCTAGGCCCTTAAGCTAATGCAAGTAGCCTATCTCCAGAACCCATCTTCTTGGGAGAAATGACATCTACCCTAAGTAGAATTCCAATGTAATTATGCCTCCTTGTTATACCAGGAACTTTCCCCCAAATTATACTAGGCTTAAATATGCTGGCAATAAACCACCTAGTATCAGTCTCCCTGAAGTCTTGATCCAGGTTGACTAAGTCATCTGAATGGAGTTTTCATTCTCACCTCTTCGTGGTTCGCTTCTTTGCCTACCATAACCACCTGCAGGGACCCCCTCAGTCTTGGTCAAGGCTGGACTCTCACCTAGAAGGTTTAAGATTCTACTCCAAGCTGGCTCTAGTGGTAGGCTAAGATGAATTACAACAACGCAAAAGCCACACTTGCTTCTGTTCCAACATACTATTGCTGCCTTGTGCCTTATGGTGGCAGGTTGCTTCTTCCAAGCCAGCAATGGGGCGGGAGGAGAAAGGCAGAGATAGACGGACAGATTTTGTAAAACCAGCTAACACAAAGCAGTCTTCTATAGTATAATTGAGAACATGAAATCCATGAAATGTGATGGAATTCTATTGGTTAGAAAAAGCTGTAGATAGGTCCCACTCAGACTCAAGAGGAAAGGGATTACACAGATACATGAATACCAGGATATGAAAGTCATAAAAGTCACTTCAAAAGAAGAAACGCATTTGAAATCACAGCAAGATATTAATAATAACCATAACCAATTTATTAATAAAATGTCAGTACCCAGTTTTTAAAGTATAATGCTACAATATGAGAAAAATATTCTGAGAATTATCACACTGCTTACCATTTCCCATTCATAGTATGTGAGTTTTCTCATTATGTTTAGGAAACAGAGTCTAACTATATAGTCTTGGCTGGCCTGCAACTCATAGAGATTTGGCTTTCTCTGTCTTTGGAACACTGGGATTAAAGGTGTGTGCCACAATGCCCAGCTTATTCAAAACATTTTTATAGCCTCAAATTTACATTTATTAGTATGACTGATTTGTTAATAGTAGATTGGTACAGAAGTCATTGTGCTTTGGCATTGTTGAAATTCACTTGATTTGATATTGACTCGTAGATGGGCATGGTCCCATTATACATCATCTTAATACACATTTTCACTTCAGGGTTTTTGCTAGTGACTTATTATTTGCTATATATTTGGTATTTATTTTACACTATGGATGTTAAGCCAAAAGCTAATCCAAGCTCCTTATTTCATTTCAAAATGGGTTGTAAAGTGGCTAAGACAAGTGAGCAGCAGCAAGACGTCATTTGTCCTGGGAACTGCTAATGAGAATACAGTGCAGTGGCTATAAAAATGCTTTGGATGAGCTGAGCATTGTGGCACACACCTTTTAATCCCAGTGCTCCAGAGACAATGCAGTCCTGGGCCAGGAAGTCCACAAATGAAATGAGAGCTTTGAAGATGTAGAGCATAGTGGCCCCATCAGAAGTTGACAGTGACCAGTTAAAAATCAATCCTCGAAGCTGACTGATCCCTTTAAAATTACTGGAGAATCTGCCGAAGAATTCAATGCCAGAATTCAACGTCAACAATTTAAGGGTCATTCAGCGTTTGAAGCAAAGTGGACAGGTGAAAAAGCTGGAGAAGGGGGTAACTAATAAGCTGACTAAAAACACACTAAAAAAAATCATTTGAACTATTGTCCTGAACTATATCATCTTCTCATAGTCTGTGTAATGATGAGTTGCTTCTGGATCAGATTGCCCAAATCATACTTAAAAAAAAAAAAAAGAATCGTGGTCACTGTTTGTTGGTCCACTACTGATCTGATCCACTATGGCTTCTAAATCCTGGCAAAATCATGACATCTGAGACGTATACTTAGCAGATCTGTGAGATTCATGAAGAAGCACAACACTGTAGCTGGTGTTGATCAACAGGATGCTCCCAATCCTCCATGACAACACTGGCTGGATTTCAAACAACCAACACTTCAAAAGTTGGATGAATTGGGCTAAGAAGTTTTGCCTTATCCATTGTTACTTCTGCCAACTAACTTACATATTCTTCAAGCACCTCAACAACTTCTGTAGTCAAAAGACTTCCAGGACTAGTAGGATATACAAAATGCTTTCCAAGAGTTGGTCTAATCCCTCTTAGCATGGATTTTTTTTTATACTACAGGGCCAAACAAACTTATTTCCAGTTATTCTATTTTGATTAATAAGTACATATTTGAGCCTAATTATAATGATTCTTAAAAATCATAGTCTGATTGCAAATCCTTTCACACCAACTTTATATTCAGGTCTTTTGCCGGAGTGTAATTTGCGGGGGCAGGAGTCTATGCCTATTTTTGATTTTAGTGCTGCCTTTTGTAGGTTAGTGTTTGTGGCTTCCATATCCCTTCTGGTACTGTCCATATCAGGACTCATAGGAAGGAAATATTTTAGAAAAAACAACACCAAAATCTGCATCAGGAACCTGGAGAGATGACTCAGCAGTTAATAGCATGGAACTGCTCTTGCAGAGGGACCTGAGTTGGCTTCCCAGTACCCAGGTTTAGTGGCTCTCAGCATTTCAATGACTTGTAACTCCAGCCCCAGGGGTCTGATGCCTCTGGCCTTTGCAGGTACCTGTACTCATGTATACATGCCCCGACACAAATATATACATGATGTAAAAATAATAAAAATAAATCTCTAAAAAGTCAAATGATAAGAGACAGATTTCCGAAGAAAGAATTTAATTTCAAACAATTCAATTATGAAAAAATGTGAAACAATAGAAGACATATCAAGTATAATATAGTACACCCAACTCATTCACGGAGATTGGATGCCACTCCATCCTCTGTTAAGTGTTTATTCTGTCTAGGGACTTAGAAAACAAATGAGACTGTTGCCCAAGCAATACCACATGCATTTCAAAGTAATAATGCAGTAAACTTAAAGTCCTAACTCTACCACTTGTGCATAGCCAAATAAAGGCCTGTATATCTTCAAAGTGGAGTGTCTGAAGCAATGATTCCAAATTTAGAGAAGTCTGGCCCTTGAAGCAAAAACATCAACCTCAAGTTGGAAACACTAGTTTTTGGGTCTCAACCCGGAATCAAACTTATGGGAACAGAGTCCTACATTCTCTTTTAACAAGCCTTCAAAGCAATTGTGAGGCACACTCAAATCTGAATCCGAGATTATTATTGTTACTACTACAAATATGAACTATGGATACTACTACTACGAATACTACTACTTACATTTTTTGGAAGCCTCCTCTTGGTTGTTTTGGCGTCTGGCCACTAGGTGGCGATCATTGTCTTATGTCCCTGAGGTTGACCAAATGTTTATAATGGGGGTGTCTAGGGGTCTAGCCACATAAGCGTCCAGAGGTAATAATTAGTGATGTGATATTGGGATGTGAAGAGAAAGGAGGATATGGGAGATAAAGAAAAGAGATAGAATGGTGGTAGATACTGTAGGGAACTCACTTTATCTCTCCTTGAACACAGCAAACTGTCTAAGGAGACGTCTTAGTATCAAGTTGTTTACGCCTAACAATTCAGTTCATTTGGGATACAAAACAATATAGAGCAATGTTTGGGAATTTGTAGACAGCCAATACCATTTGTGCTTCTTTTGCTTGTACTCCCTAACCATCACCCAAAGACAACTACCTTCCACTCTGTTATCTTACCCTTTCCTACCCACATAAAATAACATATTCTTTCCCCAGGTCTCCTCCATCATTGGTTGGCCTTTCTTTCCATTCTACATCCCTTCTACAGCCATCATGGAAACTCTTGCACAGTACAAGTTCAGGCTATGAAAATAGCAGAATTTCTTTGTCACCCCACTTATTTGAACATTCCCTTCATATCTCTCCTTAATTGAGATCTCATATTCACCCGGAGGTTCTACCTTCCATACAGCCTTTTCCAATGAAATCTACTAATTTTCTCATATCTTATAGACTATTGGGTTTGAGAAAGAAGGTAGGAAAACCCAGAGATGGATGAATAACAGAGAATAATTTTTCTCTGATCTCGGCAATGGATTCATGCAGAACTGCCACCAGCTTAGCTTCCTAATTCCATTGTACACCTCAGTTCTTCACTTCATCAGATGACATCCCTGATGACACAGTAGATATTTTCAACATTTAGAAGAAAAAATAGAAATCATCTTTCGCTCATTTATCTCTTTCTTCTTCCCAGCTTTCTATAGCATACTTTGAGTTTTCTTATCCTGGGTTTTAGCTTATTCCTTCTAGTGTTTGCTTTATTGTGATGGTTCTTAATATCCATATTTAACTAACAATATTATTTATTAAATTCATCAATATTAATCTTTTCAACTTATTATTACAAGTACTTGAATTTTTTCTTATATCTTTGGGATCTACCACATTGCCCCTATTTTTTTTCATTTTGTTCATGTTTAGAATATTTAACTATGGATGCATATGGATATGTACCTTTTACTCTTTTATTCCCAGTGTCCCTTTAATTTTTCAGTTTGGCATGAAGATATTCCATGACATATTGATACATGTGTGCATATGTGTGTGTATGTGTGATGTTTACCTTTCTTTTCCATGTCTCATGTACCATCCCTTGTATGTTTTCTCATTTAATGACCTCTTCAAAAATTATCTTCAATGAGGAACTTGTGTGGCCAGCCTTCTGAGACATATAATGTCCCAGCATATTTTTAATATTCTGATATATTTAAATGAAAAAAAATAGATGACTGTAAAATTGTAGGCTCAGAGTCATTAAGCACAACAGGTCCAGTTCTTCACAAATATTACTCAGTTGTCCTATTGTATTCACTATTGTGCAAAAGAAGTCTTTTATCAACTTGATTCTTTACTTTGTAGAGACTGATTTTTCTATCTGGAAGATCTGAGAAATTTGTTTTTTGTATTGATTTTGTTAAATTATATAATGTTACTCTTTCCTCTCTCTGTGTGTGCTCTCTCTCTCTCTCTCTCTCTGTGCTCTCTCTCTGTTTCTCTCTGCGTGTCTCTCTATTTCTGTCTCACTCTCTTTTCCTGTGTATGTGTGTGTGTTTGATTTTTCAATATATTACTTTTACTATATAGCCCAAGTTATCCTGTAGCTAAGAGTATAGCTCAGAATGGCCTGTATCTGGTGATCCTCCTACCTCTGCTTCCAACACCCTGAGAGTACACATGTGTGTCACCAGGACTAGATACTGTATCTCTCTTCATCTGTGTCAGACTCGATATATTTGAGGGAGCAAAGGAAAATCTTTGGGGAGCAAGGAAAGGAAAGGTTTGGGCAGCACAGAACATGATAGTCATTCTCATTTGCTTCTAAACTATAATCTACTGCTATGGTCAAGGCTTTCTATAGAAACTCTTTGAAGAAACCAGCACATAGAGATGTCATTGTCTCCAGGTTGTAATAACCAGCTTTGAAGATGTGGAAGAAGTAAATGCTAGTAAAATTTATTTATTTATTTATGGTTGTCTGTTCTCTTTTGTTTTGTTGAGATAGGACCCCATTCTGTAGGCTAGACTGGCCCTTAACTTGCAGTAGTCCTCCTGCCTCAGCCTCATAAGTGTAGTAATTACAGGCATATGTCATCATGCTCACCTTCTCACTCAAGCAAGCATGGATGTCTTGTGGTCCTGTTATACTCTGGAAAACACGTTGATAACTGTAGTGTAAGATGTTTCTGCTGACTTCTGCCTTGAAATGGTAGACGACATGGGTAGGGTACTTGAAGTAGAGAGAACAAAATGTCAAAGGTTTCCTTAAACGTATCCCCTCTGTGATACCACTAATATCTCTCTCCATTATAAAACCCACTTGCCAACACAGATTGGGGCCACCACAGAAAGATAGCTTGTTTTCTCAGCAACGTTGAGCCATCTTTTCACTTGTCGGCCTCCTTTCCATTCTGTTAATGCCTGTTCAAGTCTCCACTGTAATTACCAAGCCCCTCCAATGAGAATCACAGTCCTCCACTACAACAGAGAACCAGTGAGAACTAAACCTCCAGTGTTGTGCTACACTGTAGCCCTGAAAGTTATTTTAAGTCTTGCATCAAAGGAAAATGAACACAACAACAACTAAAACCAAACAAAAAGAGAAAGTTATAGACCGATCTAGTGAAATTATCCTATAGAAATTAAGTAGAAATCAAGATATTCTCCAACAAAAGAAAATCTGTTGTCAGAATGTCTTTGCTGTGGCTAAAGTCCCCAAAATGTAAAAGTAATGACAAAAGATAGGATCTAGGACTACCAAGAAGGAAGAACAATGAAACGTAAAATCTGGAAAAAACTGATAGACTTTCTCTTCCATTCCTAAATTATATTTGATACCTGAAATAAAAGTTGTAACACTTGGTAATGTATCTCTTAATGCATATAGAGGAAATATTTGTGAAAATTATGTTATAAATGGGGGCCAAGTATACTAATTTAAAGGGAGATAAACACTTCACCCATTGTAGACTTTGACGGTATGTATGTATAACACAATGCTTAGAGCAGTCATTAAATTTTTTTATGAAGAGATGAGAATTCAAAATAATTTCTGTAAATAAACTACCTCTAAAGAGATGGAGCATGACTCCCTCCTCTTTAACTATGACTTCCTTACAAAGAGTATCATATAGAAAGTAGTTCAAGGTGGGGGCTGGGGGGTTATGACGGTGGAGAAGCCTGAAAAATGCTACCTAAATCAAAGAATCAAGGTTAATATAAACTGAAAAATCATCTCAGCAGTATCTATAGAACCTCTGTGATTACCTCTGCAGTCCTCTCCAAAAAACCCAGTAACTCTCACATAATGGCTAGAAAAGCATCAAATAAATCCCAGTTTAGACATTCTATAAAAACACCTGACCATCACTCCTCAAAACTGTCAACATATCAAAAACAAGGAAAATGTAAGAAAACATTACAGTCAAGAGTATTTTACATGAATCCGGGGGCTCAGTGTTTGGTAGTGCTAGCTCTACAAGCCTGGCAGCCCATGTTGGATGGAACAGCATAAGCCAGCTGCTTGGTCAATCTAACAGGAAAAACTGACTCTCCCTCACCCAGAAGCTATCTTTTGCCAAAAGCTTCTAAAAAGGGGGTGGGACCTCATGCCCATTTCCATTCTTTATGCTGGAAGGAGCTTGAGAAAGAGGAGATGTATCAAACTATACTGTATGAAGTTCTGAAAGAACTAATAAAAATGAAGAGAAAAACATCAGACGTTGTGGCATGCATCTGAAATCTAAATACCTGTAGTAAGATGGGAGATAGAGACAGGACAATTGCCCTGAAGCTCTAGGGCCAGCTAGCCTTGGGTACACACCAGTATAAAACGAAAAACAAGAGAGTGTGGCTCAACAAGGTAGAAGGAAAGAACTAACTCCTCAGAGTTGTCCCTTGACCTCCATGCCTGAGCAGTGGTACACAGTGGCCCTTAGTTGCATGCACACGAATACATACATACATACATACATACATACATACATACATACATACCATCTTTCTGTTGGGAAAAAGATAACAACTAGCAGCTTACTGAGAAATGATGACTAAATGGGATCCTTGAACAGGAAAGTACTCTAAATAACAAGCCAAGAAAATATGAATAACTAAGAGACCTAGTAATGTGCTGATGTAAGTTTGATAATTATAATACATTTACCTTACTAATATAAAGTATGAGCAATGAGGTAAGTGGCTGTGGTGTGTGAACTCTCTATTATATATTCATTTTTTGGCAAATCAAAAATCATTCTAAAGATAAAGATTATTTTAAAAGTACAGGTGATTAGTACAGTACAAAAACGGTCATAACATTAGGCATTGAAGAAATGAAAATTAAAACCACAATACGATACCACTGTCCTAAATGTTAAAATAAACTAACAATGCCACGTGCTGGCAAAGATGTGGAGCGACTAGAACTCTTGATGTTTTTAGTGGGGATCAGAAAATGGTGCAGCAGCTTCAAAAAACAGCTTGGCAATTCATTTTAAAGTTAAGGCTGTATACTTGCCATATGACCTCATAACGTCCCTTCTGATACTTACTAAGGGGAAATAAAACTTGCATTCAAACCAAAATGTAAGCACAAATATTTAGTGGAGGTTTAGTCATCATTTCTTAAAACAGTAAACAATGCCAATATCCCTCACATAAGCAAATTGGGTGGACATAACCATATATTGAGATACCACTCATCATGTACACATGAAACTTAAGATGAATCTCAAATGAATGATGTTAAGTAAAAAAAGCCAGACTCAAGAGGCTTTAGACTGTGACTTACTGAAAAAGGAAAAGAAAATCTAAGGAGAGAGGTCAAATGACATAGCTTGAGGGTTGGAGAGGAAAGGTTGACTGCAAAGGTGAGACTAGTGGGTATTTGGGAAAGTGGTGTAATTGTTATATATCTTGATTACCGCTGTGGTCAGAGAACATTGTTCACTTATCAATGAAGAACTATGCACCAAAGAACAAATTTTATTATTTTTAATTAAAAATAAAATGTAAAAAAAAAAATCCCAGCTCTCTCTGTGTTCTGCCAATACTGAAAAGATTCTTAAAAAGCATTACAAGACATCTGAATTGGTTACTATTCTTGTTGCTGTAATGAAGTATCAGAAAAAAAGCAACTTGAAGGAAAGAAGTGTTTATTGGGGCTCACAGGTTGAGGTTATTATCCGTTATATTGGGAAAGGCACGGCAGCAAGGGTGTGAAACAGTTGGTCACATTGCCTCCCCAGTAAAGCAGCGGAGATAGTGAGTGATAAGGGCTGGTGCTCTTCTAATTTTCTCCTCTTTTTTAAGTCCAGGATCCCCCCGCATAGAATGGTCCTACCCATATTTAGGTGGATTTTTTCACCTCAATTAACCTTATCAAGAAACTTCCTTATTATACACACTCCTAGAGGTTTGTTTCTATGGTAATTGTACAGCTCATCAATTTGACAGTTGAGGCTAACTACCACAACACTACTCCTTGTAACCTTGATACTCAAACATATCATTTTTAATTCACAACTGTGTTAGGAACAGAACTGATAGAATGAATGTATATACATATGTGTATATACATTTATGTGTGAGAGTTATTAGACTTGCTTACACGCTGTGCTCTGGATTGTGCAATAATGGCTGTCTCCTGACAGAAAGGCCAAGAATATGGCAGTTGTCAGCATACAAGATTAGATGTCTCAGAAGTCCTAGTCTGGTGCATGGTGTCCCAGGAAATTCCTAGGGAGATGTTGGTCTTCAATCTACCTTGGAATCCCAAAGAAATAGGTTCTAACATCAGCAGAGGAATGTGTTAGTAACAGAATAAATAAATGTGCCAGCAAGAGTTTGGACAAGAAGGCAAAAATCAGAAGTTTCCATCTTCCAAGCCTTTGTAAGTGTGCTCCATCAGAAGGTACGGACTTATAACGGGTCTTCCTACCTCAGATGATCCAATCAAGAAAATGTCTCACAAGCCTGACCAGCTCTTTGGAGGCGGACCCCTCTGTGAGTTCTGTGGGGCTGTCAAAGGGCTAGCAGTGTTTGAAGCTCACCTTGAACCCCGCATTACCCCTAGAGGGTGAGGAAAGGAAAAATTCAAGTGTTCCTCACCTTTTAGCCCTGGCCAAAATCCAGCTAAATTTAGATATGAACCTTCACTAAGCAAACATGCTTCCCTGCTCTTGGGCTGGAATACACAGACTCAAACTCCACACAGAGGCAAGGCCATTCCCACATAGGATGTCCTAACCAATGGGCACTCTCAGGGTCACCAGCTCCTCTCCCACCCTGAGACACCCCCTGAAGCGTGTTCCAAGTGTCTGTGAACATGTCCGACTTACTGGAGGTCCACCAAAGACATGGTAGTTCGCCATAAACCTACGGACCAACCCCCGCCACACTGCTATCCTTTCCGCTGTGTTCCTTGGCCTGGAGCCGGCCGTGGGTTGCCCCAGACTCTGGACAAGGGACTAGTGGCAGCAGGGACACGCATGTGGTAAGAGAATTCCACCTTCAGGACTACAGAGTTCAAGGCCAGCCTGGTCTACAGAGTGAGTTCAAGGACAGCCGGTGTTACAACAGAGAAACCCTGTTGCGAAAAAAAAAGAAAGAAAAAGAAAAAAAATACGTAGTCAAGTTGACAACAAGATTAGCCATCACAGTAACTTTCTACCTCTTAGCCTCCTTGGCTTATGGCCATCTCATAATGCAACTTCAAAAGTCTCTCTACTGTCTTTAAAATAGTTTCAGCACTATTTAAAATTCCAAGTTCAGAATCTTTTCTGAGACACCAGCCGCCTCTTAACTGTGGGCCCGTATGACATCTAAAAACATGTTACGTACCCCCAACACTCAATTACACAGGATAAATATTCTAATTCCAGAAATAAGAAGGGGGAATAGCAAGGAAAGATCAGATGAAACACTAAATGCTGTAGCTGCATGCGTGGCATATTGGTATCTTTATGGAAACAAGTGGGATCCTAAGGAACCAGGGAGCAACACCTCTCTACCTCCGCTGTCTGAAGCACAAACATCTCTCTTGAGTAAACTCAATTCCACACGTGCAGCTTTTCTTGGCAAATATCCTTTGGCTTTGGTATCTCCAACATTCTAGAATCCCAACTGCAACTTGGCCTTCACCTTCACATCTTCGTGAAATGACCTCTCAGGGCCTTCCTTGCAGAGTCTCGAATCCTGCCATATATTGCCTAGCCTCAGTTGCTCTCTGTGGTACAAGACTCCACAACCTCCTCAGCTTTATAACATTCATGCCTACACAACAAGCACCATATGAAGAATTGTTTCCATAAGCCCCATTGTAATGTTTTCTGTAAATGACTAAAACTGTTAAAAAACATGCTGTTTAATTGGACCCTTCTCTTATGCCTCATTGATTTGATGAGAGGAATGTCTCCCTAGCAGCCCACCTTTGCAAGCCAGTAGGACTGTCTTCTTTTCAGCCTGGATGAATTAAACATGCTATGGACACCTTGTTGAAGCTACATAGCAACTGCAGTTCTTGCTGCGAAAGTATAGTTCTGGCTCCAAATGACACCAGTACAGCTGTAATTATTTCAAACTGCTCGCTCTGGCCTTTTTCCAATCACAGATTTCAGTAAAATTGTAGATAATTCTGCATATGGTTATTTTCAGCCAGAACAGAGGAAACCTTTGTGATTGGTGCAAGAGCAAATTTGATTTGAACAAAGTGCCGTACAGTGATTGGTGGAAGCATGATCATTCATAGAGAACTATGACAAGAGTGGTCAAAGAACAATCTACACTAGCATGCAGAGCTGTACTATGTTTGGCAGAAGCACAACCCATTTCTTGCATAAGGACTCTTCTCTGATTGGTGCAGGACATTCCATAACTTGTATCCAGCTTTACCATGATTGGTGCGGTCACGGTATTTCATTTGTACTGAGGGTTATACCTTGTTTGGTGGTATCACAATCCATCATTTGCATGAAGAGCCATGATCTGATTGGTACAGCAACATTTCTTAGTTTACAGCAAGCTCTTCCATGACTGGTACAGTCACAATCCTCAATTTGCATATAGGACTGTGCGGTGATTGGTGGGATTACAGCCCAGCACTTACATTAAGGTCTGTTCTGCTTTTGCAGGGACATTCCTTAATTGGCATCAAACTCTGCAATGATTGGTGTAGTAACAATCCGTTTGTTGCATGAAGTTCTGCCATGATTTGATTAGTGGGATCAAATCACGTCATTTGCATAAAAGGCTGTATTCTGGCTGGTGCAGGAATATACCTTAAAATATATATGAAGTTCTGCCGTGATTTGATTAGTGGGATCAAATCACATCATTTGCGTAAAAGGCTGTATTCTGATTGGTACAGGAATATACCTTAAAAATAAATGAGATTCTGCCTTGATTGATGCAGTCAGAATCCTTCGTTTGCATGAAAGGTTATGTCTTGACTGGTGGTATCACAGCCTTTATTTTGCATGATGGATTATGCAATGATGGGTTATTCATATTCATCATTTGAATGGTGGGCTGTCCTGTGACTAGTGTAGGGCATGAAGAGGTATGCTGAGACTAGTGAGATAGGTATGATTCTTATAGGCATAGTCCTTTATTATATGAAGCGCTATTATATGATCGGTAGAACAATCTTTCATTTGTATGAAGATATGGATATTGTTGTAGGCACAATCTTACATTTGCCTGAAATGCTGTGTCATGACTGGTGGAAGAACAAAACTTTATTTGTGTGAAAGGGCTTTGATATGCTAGGCATGGACTCAATCCTTTATTTGCATGAAGGTTAGGCCATAATTTGTAGTGGTACAATCATTCATTTCATGGAAGCTCTTCCGTGACTGGAGAAAGCACAATCTTTCATTTGATTGAAGGCAGGTAAAACGATTGGGGAACACTATCATTCATTTGCGGAAAGGGCTGTTTCATGATTCATCCAAGCACAGCTCTTCATTCCCAAGAAGACAGTACCTTGATTGCTGCAAACACCCTTGCCACACATTAACCTCTGTAAATATATAAGCAGTCTGTTCAGCTCACATTTTTAGTCAGCCAAGAGACACCCTCCCGTGCTGTTTTCTGGTATTATACCATTAATCTTATTTAAAGACTTCTCTCCAGTGGTGCTTTCTTCCCTGTTTTTTAATCTTTATCATTAGCATTGGGGTTCATTTATTGGGAGATTTTCCAGAAAGGTGTAAAACCTTAAGCTCTGAGGATCCTGTCACCCTAGGCCTGAGATCTGTAACACTATCTGCATTAGGAGCTGAGGATCACAACAACTGAGGTCCATTCAGGACATATAACACTATCCGGTGCTGCCTGGTGCTGCTGGTCACTGCTGTTTGAAGCCAATGATTACAATAGTTTCCAAGTTCCAGGGCTTCTGGTAATTGAATCTCAGAGCAAAAAGCCTCTAACCTGAATGTCAGTACCTGATGCCATAAATCTCTGACTTACATTAGACGGGAGAATAAGCTCTATCTTTCAGAGCTTGAAACCGTAAGCATTTAGGGATACCTAATGGATAGCCACTAGGTAACGGGCACTCAAAGGCCTGAGACTGACAAAATTAGATTGTCTCCTCACCAACTCACAATTTCTTTACGAGTAGAGCAAAAACATCCCAGCCAGTTGATTGGTAACAAAGGGATTCATAAAGAATTGATCTTGAGCTTCTGTTCAGCATTGCCAAATGGGAACCGATGTAAAATTTTTATTTTTCTAATATAATCCGTGTAGATATTCATTGTACTTTTAAAATGGATGTAAATGAGAAAGAATGTATATGTATAAAGTAATTTTTAATCATTGAAAGGCCTAATATATGGAGTTGTTTTAGCTGCTAAGTGTACTGGCACTGTGTTAGATTCTGCAGTGAAACTTCAGATTCCATGTGTCAAAATTGTAACATATGAAGTTATGTGTATAGTAACAAAACTTAGACAAGTTTATGGCCATTACTTGCATTTACTCAAAGAAAAGCAAAATCATGATCGCTTATAAAATGTTATTTTCTTAATCTCACAACCCAAAGAAACAATTTTACTGTAGTTAAGCATGTATGACATTGGTTACCGTTTTATTAATAAATTTATTTTGGGTGCTGTGACTTAAACCCAGAGCCTTATACATAGTAAATATGCAGTCTAACATTGAGCCACATTCAAGCTCCTTGATTTATAATTTAACTTCTAATTCAAGAGAATGATTCATTCACATGCAGTTGTGTGAAATGAGCAGAGAAAGCACATAGTAGTACATTCAATTTACAGAGTCTCACACAAATAATAAGTACAAAATAATATAGAGAGATCCATGCCTGCTTCATTCAGTCACCCTCCAACTGGGAAATGCTGCAATATCACAACACAAATGTTGACATTCGTAAAATCTGCTCATCTCATTCTCATTTCTCTAGTATTACATGCATTAGCCTTTTCTGTCTCTTTCCTTTCATCTTCTTTTCCTCTTCCTCCTCCTTCGCTTCTGCTGCCCCCTCTCTCCCTTAATTTTGTATACTTCAATGTAAGTGTAAATATCTATATACATTACTACAGTCAAGATGCTGAGCATCACAGGGATCTCTCATTTTGTCATTTCTTTGAACTAGAAACCTAAGTCCCGGCAACACCAAACTGTTTCCAGTTTCAATTTTTTTGTCATTTCAGTTTTTTTTTTTTTTTAGATAAATAGAATCACGTAATACATAACCTTTCAATAGCAGCTTTTTTGCTCATCCTAATTATCTGAAGTACTCTTCTTCCGTCAATATATTTTCAGTTTGCATCTGGCTCTTTCCTTATGTATCTATTCCCTTCTGAGCTCTTATTTTTTTCCCATAATATTTTTTAACCTTTTTCTTAATGTGGCAGTAAGGCACTTTAATGATGGATGCTTTGAACCCTTTATCTGATAATTCTAAGATATGATTCATGTGGCTATCTGTGTCATTTAGTTGTCATGTTCATTCAGATGATTTTCCTAGTTCTTATATGACAGGTTATTATTAATACATTTTGAAAAATATTCTCACTTCTGCTCTTGCATTAGGCAATCTCTAGTCCTCATTCAATTTTCTATTTTCGGCAGCCGCCTTGTTTAGGTTTTTCGTGCAGGTCCTGTCCTGTTCTTATGTGTCATGGTTCCGATGGCAGCAGGAAAATGGAACAGCCAATGCCCTTTCCACTGCGGGCTTCCCGCCACACAGTTGTCCTGTTATCAAGACTCTTGTGCAAATTAAGTGAAATAAAACAGGTAAAAGGTCTTGCTCCATGGCAGATGTTCCTTAATAGTCTGTTGAATATGGACATGAAATGAGACAGTAATACAGACTGGCTCGTATTAGAAACCCTGAGCTGCTGACATTGCTAGAGGAGAAAACCACAAGAGATAAGCTCTTTTTTTTTTTTTTTTTTTTTTTGTCTGCTAGGAAAGAGCGGACATTAAGTAGGACTTACTTTGTGTGTTCAGCACCTTGAAAAATGATTTATACATGAGGTATCATTTAACCTCTATAATTAATGCTAAGAAAGACATGCTATTAATTTTCCTACTTGACAGATGAGAGAAACACAGGTCAGGAAGGTTAGATAGCTCGCCCAATGACACACAGCAGCAAATGATAGCACCAGAATACGGACACTGATGCTACTTCCAAGATACAAAAGCAAGTCTTTGCAAAAAAAAAAAAAAAAAAAGCAGAGGTCTAACCCCTTTTCTTAGGGTGTACTGGTGCGGTCAGTCCCAGCCGATCTTTTTCAGGATTTTTTCTGCTCCCTTCTGCGTCTTGTACTTTTTGTTCTCATAATTGAGGCCTCTCTCTCCTGTTCTCCCTGGCAACTAACCATTACACATTTACACCCCACTGTTTCTCACTTCTGCGGCTTGCTCATACTACTCTCAGCTTGATATCGCTCCTCTTTCCTCTCTCATTTAGAGGGCTGAGCCACCTCTTAAAATCTTTCCAAATCCCTATCACCCCTGTCTTTGCAAGGAGCCTTCAACATACATACTAAGCTTGTTTGTATAGACCCGCCATGAGGTACTTTCTTTTCTATGACGTACACAAACGTATCAATCATTCCTTGTTTTTTAATCATCTACTGTGCCTAACGTGCTACCTGGCACATAAATGGAATCTAGTAAATGTTTGTTCAATGCTTTAATGATGAGAGAACAAATGAATGGCTCCAGAGTCCCTTCCTCTCCAACCATTTATCTACCTCATTCTGAATTTCAGAGCTATGTTCTTATGTCAACCATCTTTATCATGATAAATTGCTTAATATGTTTCTTTAACTAAAGTCGCTTTTCAAAAATATTTTAATCTATTTATCTTTGCTTAATAGTATCTGTGAAATCCTGGGTTGTGTGTTGCAGAGAGATCTATATTTCTATTCCATGGTAAGGTGAATACATAGCTGTTAAATATTCTCTGCTTTACCTCATACACTAGCACGTGTTCTTCCACGGATTCCTATACCATGGGAAAAGAAAGAGCGATCTAACGTCACCGCTACTGCTGTGGGAAACTTCAGTCCACAAGCAGAGGCAACTTGAGAAGGGTGAATGGCAGAACGATAACTTTGTCATTAGACACTGTGAGTACTTGAGCCTGTTAACATGGTAAAAGGGGTCTCACCCAAGCCATATGTGGCCTCCTCATGATGTTCTTGTCCTCATAAAATCGGGTTTGGACTTCATCTTTCCCGCATAGCCCACAGTGGGTAATATTGACCATGAATCAAAATAGTATGCTGCTGGTTCTTAAATGAGTAATCTGGAGAAAATTATCTGAATCATTTTAAGTATCTGAGAAATTTTTAAAAGATCAAATTTTGTTAGAAAACCGATCCAGTTGGCATAGTGTTGCCTGGTCATTGATTTTTTTTTTCAAGTCCTCCAGTGTATATATTTAATGACCACTGGGTTCACTGGTGAATTAAATAAATTTAAAACATTTATAAAGCAGCTGGTACATAATAAATTCACAGGAAGTATAAGCTATCATTAATAATCTTATCATCCTATTAGGCTGATTCATTGGTTACCTTTTCCTAGTTTCCATTCTGGTAACTGCTTCACAACCTGTCTCTCTGACAAGCCTACGCATGGATCTCTGGTCCCAATAACCTGGCCAGCTGTCAGTTTCGTGTCTACCTATGATGGCTTTGAACCTTATCCTTTGCTCATCTAGCAAAGCCTCCTGATGGGCCCCTGTCACTGGGATGGCATGTATTCTACAATGTCTAGTTGAAGCTACTAGGGACAATTTTGAGAGTGACTGAGAAGAGGCCCCTTGTCCTGCTTGTCTACCAAAGCTGTGATGCAGTGGGTGGCCATGGCAATCACACAGTGCCTCTCTCCCTCTCTCTCTTATGTGAGGACATCAGGTTACAGGAGAACACGCTGTTCTTGTGTCTTAGCAATGGGTGGGGGAAGGAGGAGAGGCCAGCTGTCTGCACATGAGTTGCATGTGAGCTGCATATGAACCTCAGGTTAGTTTTTTGTTATGCATGTTGTTTGGCTATTTTTATTATATGCATAAATAAATATATATACACATAATATATAATGTATATAAAATATATTATATATTTATATGTATAATAAATTACCAGAGACTGAAGCCAGCTTTAAATCTAAGGAAGACTATTGGTTCATGTTCACCATAAAAGCAATAGTAATGTTAACTGAGTGCATTAAAGCACTTATATACGGATGAGCTTATTTAATCTCCAGTGTAACTCTTTGAGACAAGGTCTATTTTTATCCTCTTCATTTTTCACACAAGAAAACTGAGAAACTCATAGAGGTGAAATAAGCTGTCTCAAGGTACCAGATGGTGAAATCCAAGAAATCTGCCTCATGGGACTATGGTTTTAACCAGGATCTCCAGATTTAGCCAAAGAGATACTTGAGACTTGAGAAATCATCCAGTCCAATATGTATGGTGTATCAATGAGAGAAACTGAGCTCTAACTATGGAAAAGAACATATTCCTAAACCACGCTCATCTCTTGAGAAATCTCATTCAATATATTTATTGAATATTTACTAATGTGGGGTCTTGTGGTTTGTGGCAAGGCTACCTATTGATTTATAAAAACAATAGCAAAAATAACCCTTCCTCTCATGAAATCTATATTGTAGAAAGGGATAGAGTCTTCTAATAAATTAATAAAATAAGTGCAGTATATTAAAAGGTGATGGTACAATAAGAACAATTAAAAGGGGAAAAGACAAATAGAGTTTTGATAGCTCCCATTTTAAATTGGGTAGTCAGGAAAACCCTCATTGAAAAGGGATATAAGTCAGATCTGAAGGAGATAGGGTATAGATCATTTGAGCGCATCAGGGAGATTGTTTCTAGGCAGAAATAAAAACTAATGCAGAAGCCCTGGGGGCAGAGATGCCCAGCATGCTCAGAGATCAGCTAAGAGGCCAGTATGGTTGGAAGAGAGCACACACATAAAGCAAAATATTACGATTTACATTATGAGATCTAATAAGGTAACAGATCATATGGGGATTATATACAATCAAAAGGTTTTGACTTTGAACATGAATGAGATATTGGATGATTGGAACAGAAAATTGACGTGACTCAAGAATTAGAGGTAACAGTTCCCTGGCTGCTTTGAAAAAATAATTGTTGAGGGAATGAATAACAAAGCTATGGTGTAAATCATGGCTAGTAGTAAAATGAATGAAAAGACAAAAATTTAATATATTTTTCAAGGTAAATCTTTTGAGGAATGAATAGTCATGCAGTATGAGTGAATGGGAAGAACCAAGACTGTCTGCTTCAGGCGCTCCCATTCTACTACTTGTTAGGCCTGAGAACTAATTTGACCCAAGCAGCTTCTGTTTTTATCCTTTCCCCCATACCTATTCCACCCTAAATCTCAGTGTAGTGTGCTCTCTCTCTCTCATTCGGATTAGCTGCTCCAGGATCACATCAAGAGAGGCTGCACGTATCCATTTGTTATGGATGTATCACACAATCATGGGAACCTGAGCAGAAAATAGTGTGGCCCCCTGGTCTCCTTTTTCAGACAGTTTGCCGAAGACCTCTTTTATAGCCTGCAGCTATAACCTCAGGTGGGCCATTCACTGTGGCCGTTTCAGGGTTGCTTTTAAGACGTGCCACTGATCCATTTGGGAGAAGAGAGAAAAGTCTTTTTTTTTCTCTTTTAGGTGACAGCTGTATGTACATGGAGACATTTGTAGATCCGTGAGCAGTTGAGAGGTTTGCTCCTCCCTTTTCTCTGGTTTTTGTTTTGTTCTGTTTACTGGGACTTACAGTTTCAAGGTTCTTGAGAATAGCAGCTAATCCTAGTCATGCTTCTGACAAAGTACATTTCCAGGAAGATATGCAGATTCAGTTTCTTTGACAGATCCACCAATGAAAATGGGTGAGGTATGATACTTTAGCTAAGTGGGAAAGGGGCATACTAGGAAACAGGGGAAAGGTCAGAGTCCCTGCAAGGTGTGTGGGCCATGTGTGTGCCCCGAAATAGATTGGCATAGGTAAAAATGACCAGGTGTTGAGGACATCTCCAGAGTTCACCATGTAGCTGATACTAAAAAGAGGTGTTGGGACAGAGCCTCTTTTCCTTTTAGCTGTTTCCATCCCAATGGTAGCAGCTAGGAAGTTTCACTACCTGGTTAAAAATGGTGGATACATAGCTGGGGAACCTTCCCTAACCTGTGCCGTGTTTTGGTGCTACTTGCCAACTGGAAGGGCACCAGCAGCCCAAAGCCCAGTGAGTTCAGCTATATACCATCAGGAGTGTAAACATGTAAATGTACCGAACATGGAATTCTGTTTGGATGAGACTTTGAGGAGTCATTGTCTAGGAACACCAAAATAACTGTTTGGAGGCTGGATTGACAGGTCCATAAGTTATAAAGTAACAATATGCATAGCTTCCATTTATGGTGACCCACTCTGTAAAACTATTTTTTAATTTATTTGGTCACCACAACCGTACAAAATTACAACTGATAAACTCAGTTGAAAGATAAGGAAAGCAAAGCCACCACTGACTTTGCCTTGTGTCACAAAATTAGAGGATTCAGTATTGAAAGCTGTGCCTGAGGTCTTTTTTCCATAATGCTTGATATTAAAGTCTGTAAAATTCAAGTTCCTTAGAAGCTGACTCCTGCCTTACTTATAAAACTCACTCATTCCATATCTTAACAGTCTCTAACCATGCCTCTAGCGTCACACTTCCTCATAGAAACACCTGGGATGCCCCAGGAGGTAGGTGAAGTACTAATTACGATTTTACATTCTGAAGCCAGATTGTCTGGGACTTCCACTACCTCTCTCCTCTGATGTGGCCTGTGTAAAATGAGGTAATAGTATATAATAGGGCCCATCAGCTGATGAATGAATAAATGAAATGTGTTATGACTATATAACAATATGGATATTATTTTTAATTTGAGATTTTTTTTGAGAATTTCATACATTTTTTGAGAATTTCAAAAGTACTGTATTTACATCATTTCAACCTCCCTTCCCCCTTTGTTGTGTGACACACTAGTCATGAGGTGAAGTGAACAAATGCCTACTCGCCTCAGATAGGGAACCAACAAAAGACCTAAATATCACCGAAGTCCAACTTTGTGAGTTAAAGACTTTTAAAAGCTACATCATGAAAAACCCACCCAAGCGTGGAAGATGGAAAACCAGAGAGCACAGGACAGCCTTCAGGCAGGACAAGAGGTTGGAAAGTATCCTTTTCAGTTGGTCTGATCCTCTTACAGACAGTTTTCCTGTTCTCTCCTTCTTCCAGGCAGTTCAGTTGGTCTGAGCAGCTGGTCAAAGCCTCTTCCGGGCAGCTCAACTTGTTGGAGAGATTCTCCTGGCAGTACTTATGCTTGGGGAGGGAGGAACCTACTGGATTTGGTCATTTCAGGGACTTCCTGAAGCCATGGTTTACTTCCCAAGCTTCCCTGCAGGACAGAAGGTTTCCCCTCACAGCAGTTCTCAACCTGTGGGTCACTACCCCTTTGGGGATTAAACAGCTCTTCACAGAAATCACCTAAGACCACCTGCATATCAGATATTTACATTATGACCCATAACAGTAGCAAAATCACAGTTATGAAATATGAACAAAAGCATTTTTATAGTTGGAGGTGACTACTACTTGAAGAATTGCATTAAAGGATCACAGCATTTGGACGGTTGAGAATCACTGCCTTAGAACATCCTGTAGTTTCACCTCCCCTTTAATAACCTCTTCCTCTCCCTCTCCCTCTCCCTCTCCCTCTCCCTCTCTTTCTCTCTTTGAGACAGGGTTTCTCTGTTGTAACTCTGGCTGTCCTGGAACTCACTCTGTAGACCAGGTTGGCCTCAAACTCACAGAGATCTGCCTGCCTCAGCCTCTGGAGTGCTGGGATTAAAGGTATGCGCCATCACCACCCAGCAACAACCTGCGTCTTAATGAGTTTCCCTACAAGATGAGAGGTTTTAGTTTCAGAGAAAACTATACAGCACCCCTCCAAATTCTCCCATGTCATTACAGTCCCTCTCAAATTTATAACCTCCTCTTCTTTAATTGTTCTCTCTCTGTTTCTCTCTCTCTCTCTAACTCAAACACACACACACACACACACACACACACACACACACACACACTCCTATTGAGTCCATTTAGTGTTGCTTGTATATTAACATGTTAAGGACTGACCACTTGGGATTGGATAACCTATCAGTCAACTTGTCCTTGAGAAAACTGATTTTTCCCCTCTCACCAGTCATTTCTTGGCTGTAACTCTTCATCTAGAGATGGGCCTTGTAAATTTTTCCCCATTTCCACTGGCGTGTCAACTGTTCTTGTCATTGTGCAGGTCTTATTTAGGTAAAAGGTTTCATGGGTGCATTTTCCCTGTCGTATTTGGAAGACACTATTTCACCGCAGACTTTGCAGTCCTCTAGGCCTTACAATCCCTCCATCACTTTTACTCCTTGATTTTCCCTGAACCTTAGGTGGAGGGGTTGCCTTTTAGATGTAGCACTTGGAGTCAGGAACCCCACACTCTGCTGGTCAGTTCCAGTTCTATTCAAGTCCTGGGTACCTTCAGCAATAGTACCTCCAAGGTCTAGGAGGCAACCAAGGACCTGATCAATGCCCTACATTGTTTTAGAGTCTCTAGGATCCCCATGAATAATAGCTCCCATGCTGAGAACTGCTGAGGATTTTGTTAGATTATCATTGGCTCTTGGGGTAAACATCATCAACTCAATGATCAAATTCCATTTAAACTCTGTGTGTGTGTGTGTCTTTGTGTCTACATATATAATGCATTTTTCAGAAAACATAAAATAAATATGCTTCCCTATTGCTTTTCCTTAGTGTTATTTATCACTTTCCCCTCCCCCTCTCTCTGTCTTACCTTCCTTTTCCAACCCATTCATTCCTGTAAAGGAATGTATTGCTGATACATACTGCAACATAGATAAATATTGAAATCACTGTGCCTCGTGAAAGCAGCCAGTCACAGAAGATCACACGTACTATAATCACAGTCATACAAAAGTAAAGAACATAGATATATGAGGATATAGAAAAGATATTTATTATTGCTTAAAACTGGGGATGTAGGTAGAGTAAGTGGCAGAAGAATGAAGGTGAAGGTCTAAAATTTTCTTTTAAATGATAACATTTTCTAAATGTTCATATACCTTTAAATATGTCACAGCACTGAATTAGAATCCATTAAATGTGAATTTTATATTATGTGAGTGAAATATTAATAAAGCTCAGTAAAATCTTAAAAAAATTAATACCTATATAGAAGAAATCTAAAGACACACAAAATGATTGAAGTCTGAAATTGTGTCTCAGGTCCTGTCTATAAAACTCAGAGCACCATTCTCTGGGCCATTCCCTTTCCTTCATGCTGATATTCACAAAAATCCACAATTATGAAGAAATTTCTTAAAACTCTGCAAAAGTATCATACTATCTGCTCTTAGAATATTTCCTCACTTTCTTTCTTGGGCAATTTCAAGTGTCCGCTCAGATATTTGCATCTCTACCAACCATTCTTGTGAGGCCATGTAGAAATTCCGTGAAGTTCAGCAGACTACTTTGTACCAGCTTCTTATTTAACAGACTGTACTGTAATCAAATGCTTTCATTCATATAACACATGAACATTGAGAACAGGGGCTATATTTCCTAATCTGTGTCCCTAGTCCTAGAGTAGTGAATATCTTTGAAGCAGTAAATATTTGTGGACTAAATCAGTTCCTCCTCTAGCCCTCATGTTCCAGCTCTATATATTTGTATCAGAGATTTTTCTAGTTACTTTAGCTTCTTCAAATTTCAGACACACCATTTATTTTCTTTCTATACTCTCTACTTCAACCGTTTCATTTATCTCCACCCAGCTGAAGTGAGTCTTTGCACACTGGACTCCCATAGGCAGTCTTTCATCACCTGCCCCTTTCAGAATTCAGGGAAGTGATCCGAACTCTATGAAAACTCTCCTTTTGAAGAGTAGCTGCTACCACACCCAGGGGCCCTTCCTCAGAAGCTGTTCCTCTTTAGTCTTTCCCTAATGTAGAATAGCACACTGCCTCCCTAAACATACACATAACTGTAAATTCACTCTTTTCTAGTCTTCTATAATAAAGCGCTACCTATGTGTACATTTATTCCCATTTCAAGGCTTAACCTACTATGGTGCTATGACATGAAGCAACACGACCAAAATTAAACATATGTGAAGGAAACTAGAATTTCTGCTTATTTTCTTGTATTTTTTTAAATGTCCATTTCTTCTTTACATGACACATATTTGTGTATTTGCAGTATGACCAGTACTAGGTGGAAAATTTTCATGAAGGAAAATATTAAAATATTTCTCAAGAACATTTGAATGTATTTGCTCCATTCAACATGAGTAGTAAATATTGAAACATTTGTTGAATGAACAAGAAAGTATGTAACTGCAGGAAAGAGCAGGAAACAAAACATACTGTTCTACTACAGCTGATTCTATTATTTCCTTTGTTCAGTGAATAAAAAGCTCCATCTGAGAGGCTCCAAAGGAGCCAAGCACGCATGCCCCATGTGTAGTGCTCCACAACCCCTTGGACTTAAGTCCATCATCGAAATCTTTTTCATGCTACTCTAGAAATAGCTCTTGATAAATATCTGCCTTTAAACTCTGAGATCCTCAGTGTCAAGAACCATGTCTGAAATCATCATTCTGTTGTTCACATCTAGGACTTCAACACACTGGAAAGAAAATAATACAGAGTGATTGTTCAATGGATAATTTATAAGTAAAATAAATAAATAAATAAATGAAGTTGATTTGTTTCTGTAGTGAAATACAAGGGAGAGTCATAAGAGAAGATGAATTCGTATTATCACCACATCAAATCTACCATCTAATCTTTGGAGTCCCTTCTCCATAATGCCTGAAGTCCAACAACCTTTCACCTAGTGCTTCACTGCTAGTTCCCTGGTGGAGCTTATCAACATCAACATTTCTAGCTCGGTGCCCTTACGTCAATACCTGACATTCAAACTTTGACACAGCAGCTGCAGAAATCTTGATGGGAAGGGTAGTCTAGTTTACTGTTTATCTCATTCAAAATCAACTGCCATCTGCTATGCCTTGAAATTCCCCTTCAGAATTCATATTTAAATTTAATTCCCACTGTAACAGTATTAAGAAGTGGGATAGCTGCTGGGTGATTATGTCACAAGGGCTGTGCCTTCATGAGCCAATTAATGTCATTGTCATAGGAGTAGGTTAGTTATCACAAAAGTGAGTTTCTTCTAAATTAAACCTCCTCTTACCCCCTCTCTCTGCTTCATTCATGCCTTCTTGCCTTTCTGCCTTATCGTGATATTGCCTCCAGAACTGTGAGCCAAAGGACCTTCTGTTTATAAATACCCTAGACTGTGATGAGAGTGAGAAGTGAGAGTATTATTATAATAAATACCTGAAAATGTGGGAGCAGTTTTGGAATTATGTGATATGTAGAGGCTGGAAGGATATGCTATAGACGAGCAGTCTAGGAAAAGTTTATGTTGTCCTGAACAGCATTAAAGGGGATTCTAGTGGGGACCCAGAATTGGTCTATCTTAAATGTCTGAATTATTTAAATGATTATGATAAGAATATCAGTGTAAGTAAGTGTTGTGCCCAGTTTTTGAAATCCCCTTCCTCCCCAAGTACCACCAGGAGACCACCAGTTCTGGTGCAAAAACAATGGGTCTTTATTCTGCAGAGCAAACCAGTGCACTGAATTCTACTACCACCACATAAGATGGCCGACAGGAGCAGCTGCCTGCGAGGGTTTTTAAAAAGAGCAGGGGATCTCTCTGGTCAGAACCCAGGCACTGGATTGGCTCGCTAAATGTTACTTAGTGACAAGGATTTCAGGGAAAGCGAGTACTTTATATTAACAGAAAGGTTTACAGGAAAGCGAGTACTTGACATTAAACGGAGGAGAGGTTAGTGTCTTTACCACTAGGGGTGATGGGCTTTTCAGTAAGGGTGGTAAAAGCGATTCCAGGGAGGTTTCAGATAAAAATGTGAAATAAAGTATTAATACTTGAAATAAGGTTATTCTTGCTCTAAAGTAGCAGAGAATTTGGCTATTTTATTTCTTGAGAGTAAACAAGGAAGGAGATTTCTAGTGATGTGGTAAGTCTTTATTCATCTTTATGAAAATCTGTACCGTGTTCTGTTTCTATCAGCTCCTTTGCTAATTCAGTGTGGTAATGATTACTGCAGTGTATTAGTCAGAACAGAACTTATAGAATATATGTGTGGGATTTATTAGAGCGGCTTACAGGCTGTGGCCTGAGTAGTCCAACAATGGTTATGTTCTGACAGAAAGACCAAGAATCCGGTTGTTGTTGGGTCCCAGTTGGGCGTCTCAGCAGTCCCAATCTGGTGCTGCTGTCCCAGGAAATTCCTAGGGAACTGCTGGTCTTTAGTCTACACGGGAATCCTGAAGAAGTGGGTTCTAATACCAGTGAAGGAATGCTTTATCTGCCTCACCCACAGGATAAATGAACTTGCAAGAGAGAGGTGGGGAGGGAGGCATTCAAAAAGGAAAGGCTTCCTTCCTCCGTGTTCTTTTATGTGGGCTGCCAACAAAATATGTGGCCCAGATTTAGGGTGGGTCTTCCCACTTCAAATAATCCGATCAGTAAAATCTCTGCCAGGAGTTCCCAGCTTCTTGGGTTTTAGTTGATTCCAGATATAGTCAAGTAGACAAGATTAGCCATCGCGTGTACTACAGTAATTTTCTGTTTTCTGTTCCATAGTCATTTTTTACCATGTTGTTTTGATGATTATAGCTTTCTAGGATGCATGGTTTTATTTTTTTGGAAATTTCATTCATATATACCGTGTATCTTAGTCATAACTGTAGAAGGGCACAAGGTCCTTGTGGTCTCAGGTAACACTAGAGAAACCAGGAATGTTAAACTTGGAGGATTTTCTCTTCAACAAAGGGATATACACTTGTTTTCCACCCAGAAGGCTGAGAGTGGATGTTGTTACTAGCCTGGTGATCTTTTGCTATCTGTAAAGCCAGGCTTCCCTGAGAAGCCACTGGACTCCTGATCACCATTTTTCAGTCAATAGAACCCATCCTTATGAAAGAGGCCCCATGTACTTTGCTTACTCCAGACCCTTCCTTTCTAGACTCTTATCCTGAGCATTGTTTCTCAGTCAATAGATCACATTCTTATGGAAGAAGTCACAAGAACTTTGCAAAAGAGGTGTACTTTGCAAAGGAGGTTTGATGTAGTTGTACCTTGAGCTCTGTTGTGATAATTGTCACTTGGAAACTTTTCCCCAAAGTTGTATTGTACTTAAATATGTCAAAAATAAACTGCTCTGTGTGTGTGTGTGTGTGTGTGTGTGTGTGTGTGTGTGTGTGTGTGTCAAAGTCTAGAAGTTTGAACTTACACTGGCTAAGTTCTGTTGAACCGGATTTCCTTCTTGCTTAGCACAGATCATTCCTAGGCCTGCTGTAGCAATTGCAGAGACCCCGCCCCCACAATAACTACCCACACTGTCTCCCTCCAATTCCCCTCCCTTAGCCATAAAGTCATAGTATCAGACTTCTGACTTTGTTTAACTTTGGTATGTTACTATCTATTCTGGGTATTTTGCCATTCACACAAATATGACAGTTTTCCAATAATCATAATGTTGTATATTTATTTAATTGTTTTTGAAATTGTATTGAATCCAGACATCAAATTGGGAAGAACATAACAATTTTTTTGTTGACTGAGTATTCCTTTTCATGACTATGGAATATCATCCTGTGAATTTGTATGTTCTTTGATTTCTAGCATCAGAGTTTTATAGTTACTTTGTTTGACTTTGTGGTGCTGGGGATTAAACAGAGAGCCCTACATACATATTGGGCAAGTATCCTACCACATAGCTAAATCCCCAGCCCAGAGTTCTATAGTTTTCCTTTCATAGGCACTTTACAGATTTTGTTGGCATATGCTAAATTATTTAATATTATGTTGCCAATGTAAATTATATAGTTCTGTTTTAATTTAAAATTTCGATGTTTAAAATTATCTTAAGCCTAAAATTGATTTAATATGTCTAACCTACGAAACAGCATAGTTTAGCAATGTACTGGTCATTAAATATACATTGTTGCATGGCTGGGTGGAATCAGAGCTCCCTGGCCTGGCTAGTATCATAAAAGAGTGTCATATTGTATATCACTAGCCAAAGGAGACGTTCAAAATTCAAAATTCAGAGTACAGTTTCTTCTGAATGTGTATCATGTTCTAGGAGAAAAGTCACAAATCAAACCACAATAACTCCAGTACCATCTGTACCTGCATTCAGGCTGTAAAGGACCTTTGGTAATTGTTTTATTTATAAGCTATATTGCTTTATCTCCAAATATATTCCCATTCCTTTCCTATCTTCCTCTTACTGGTGTCTAGTATAATTCCAATGCAGATTTAATGTATATTTCATAAGTCATTTCAAATTTGAGATGTGTTCTAGGGCCCAGAATATATCTTTCTTAATATTGTACCATGGTGAACTTTGGGATAATCTGCATTCTGCTATTTTGGGATAGCGCATTCTCTAAATGTGAAGTAGATCTAGTGGATCAATGGTGCTGTTGAATTCAACTATATCCTTACTGATTTTCTGCCAACTGGATCTGTCAATGACTGAAAAGGGGTAATGTAGTCTCCAATGTTAATATGTATTCATCTATTCTTCTTTGTAGGTCTATTAGTTTTTGCTTCGTGTATTTTGATGCTCTGTATCTGCATAAGCATTCAAGATTGCTACATCTTTTAGAAACTGTATGTTTTATAATCACTTAATAACCTCCCTTACCTCTAACAAATTCCTTTGATATGAAGTCTGTTTTCTGAAATTAATATTAGTAATTTAGCTTTCTCTTGATAATACTTAGCATGGCATATCTTTCTCAGTCTGAATATTTTTATTATAGATTCCTTAGAAAATTATAGTTACATAATCTTATTTTTTTTCTAACAGTCCCTGTCTTTTAATTTATATAGTTATTCCACATACATTTAAAATGATTGCTTATAATTAGCACAGTAACTCTTTCCTGTTTGTTTTTTTTTTATCACCCCAGTTTTTAATTGCTCTGAATTTTTTACCTTTCCCCTCACTTTTATTAGCTCTCTGAGAATGTCATACATTCCATTTTGATCATATATACCTTTTACTCAACTCCTCCTCTCAGGTCTCCCACCCACTTCCCTGCTCACACAACTTTGTGCGTCCCCCCTTTCTTATTTTCACCATCAAGAACAGTTTGTGCTGCCCATATACTCTTGGATGTGTAGCCCTTGCTTGAGAGTGGACAGCATGCCAGCATCCATACCCTGGAAGAAACTGGATCTTCCTCTTCCAGCAGCTATCCCCTGATAATAGCTCCCTGGCTAGGGGTGGATCTTGGTGCCCACCTCCTCCCCCTCCATATTTTGTTTGGCCTGAGTCTGTGCATACTGTCTCAAATGCCTTAAAATCATTATGTGCAATTGCCCTGCGGTGTCCAGAAAACACTGCTTCCGTGTAGGTACCCACTACCTCTGGCTCTTGCACTCTTTCTGCCCACTCTTCTGCAATGATCCCTGAGCCTTGGGAGGAGAGGGTATGGTATAGATTTCCCATTTAAGGCTGAGCATTCCCACAGTCTTTTATTCACTGTACACTGACCATTTGTGGTCTCTGTGTTAATTGCCCTCTACTGCAAGAAGAATCTTCTCTGATGAGAATTGAATGCTGCACTGATCTATGGTACAATGAGATGTCCTTTGGAACCAATTTAATGTTATATCTCAACAATAGAGTAACAGTAGTAGCTTCTCTCCTACGGCCTATGACCATGCTACAGGTTCTTAGCCCAGATAATGGTGCCAGATAAGGCATCATCTTGTGGAGCAGGGTTAGTTACTGCCATATTATTTGTGCTACTTGCTCCAGTGGTCATGCCTTTCCAGGACAGTCATTTATTGTAGCTCACAGGGTTCACAATTGGGTAAGATGAATGATTCCTTTTTCCCTCTGGTAGCACGCATAGCATCTTTCAGCATGTTGAAAGCCAGACAGTAGGAATGAGGATTCCAGGAGAGTGCAAGCTTGATTTCTCTGTATTCTATGACTCAAGTATGTGAAATATTTTTGTTTTGTTTTGTCTGACACAAGGTCTCATTATATATCTCAAACTGGTCTAGAACCACCCCCCTTTAGCCCAGACTTGCTTTAAAATCCTTTTGTCCCCCCAAATAACCTCAAATTGAGGAGCCTCTTATCTCAGATTTCCAAGTGGTAGGTTATAGGTGTAGATCACCAAACTCAGTAGTCATTTCTTTGATTTCAATTGAATAGATCGTATGATTTCATTTTTTCTCCTTTCTTAGCATGCCAATTATCCTTATTTTGATAAAATTTTAGTGATGTCCTTGATACATTTCCAGTTTAATATAATTTACAACAAATCAAACTAAACTTTCAAATAATAGTGTACTTCCTGACATGTCAAGTAGGTATTTTATAGCAACCGATTTTCAATTCCTGCTTCTCATCTGTCATAACATTGCTGTCACTTACTTATAAGTTATAGTCATCAAATGTGTTGTTATTACTGTTACTTTAAACAGTCAATTCTTAGGTTGTCTAGAAAGAGGAAGAATAAGGAATAGGAGGAAATTTCTTTTACTTTTATCTAATCCTTCTCTAGCATTCTTCCTTCATGTAAATTTGGGTTTCTCAACAATATCATCTTCCTCCACTCTCTGATGAACTTCTCTTAACATTTCTTGCAAGGTGGGTCTACTAGTGACAAACTCCTGTAGTTTTCACTCATCTGATAAGTCTTATTTCTTTCATATTTGAAGAATGAAAGCATTTGGATCTTACATTGGGTTTTAAATATTCTCTTTCTCTCCCACATTAAAACTTTATTAAATGACGAATATTCTCTAGAATGCATGTTCTGATGAACTACACACACACACACACACACACACACACACACACACATATGCAGTAAAAATAGGTATGTCAGTAGTTTAAGATGTATTATTAGACAAATGTATAGTTTTTGTCATACAAAGCTCTCTTAATTTTACTCTCCTTTTGCTTGCATAGATTGTGAAGTGAAGGATGACATATTTTCTTACCTCCATTCTCCATCCTCATTTTATCTTTATCATTTGTTTTGTGATTTTCTTTTTGTCTTGATTTTGTGGCATTTGAATATGTTACTCAGCTTTGTGTCCTCTGGGTATACGGGACCTGTGTCATTCATGAATTTTGGCAAGTTCTCAGGTATTGTTCCCTTAAGCATTTATTCTGTCCCTGTCTTTATTTTTCTTTCTAGAATCACCATTCCACATATGTTACATTGTTCTTAACCAGCCTCAGGTCTATCTTTTACCTTCTTTCATCTCTTTGCATTGAAGCTCCTATTTATGTACCTCCAAGCTCTCTGGTTCTTTCCTTCCCAGTGTGAGTCTCCCGTGAACTCATCAAAGGCAGACTTCATTTCTCTTACAGTGTTTTTGACACCTAGAATATATTTTGGGATCTTATTAGAGTTTCTATCTGTTCTTGCATGTTGACCATTTTTCCATGACAGCCCTTGGCATATTGCTCATGATTATTTTAATTCCCAGTTGGAAAATTCTAAACCTACCATGTCTGAGTCTCACTCTCATTATGTCTGTATGCATTTATTTTTAGTACTCCTTATAACTTTGGGTTGAAAATTCAAATATAACATCAGATAATAAAAAGAGAGAACCACATCTTTAGTATGGGGTATTATATTTATCTGGCCAGGCTAAGCTATGTTTGACATTTTTCTATAGATCATGAGTTTCAATTTCCACTAGTATTCTTGGTTGTGCTTTCTCTGAAGTCTTCAGGTTTATCTGGAAACTTCTTTTGATTGCTAATATAATACAATATAAATACTATGAAATTACAGTATTGAGACCAGAAACATATGTGTACATGTTTAGTTCAGATGCAATTCCCCTCATAGCCCCATCTCCCTATAGGTACCTCCTGTACCTTCCAACCCTTTTTTACCCTGTGTGTTCTGGTGTTTCCCTTACCTTTCCTCCTTTTAAAAAGAGTCTCCAAGTTCTCTATTTTGCACTCCACTGTTACTATAAAGTGACACTGTTGGCATGTATGCTAGGTATAGGGTGAAGAAAAACATTCTATGATTATAAGATTAACTTCTAACTTTGAGTGGGTCTGTTTGTAATCCAATCTGATGATCCTTCTTTATTGAGTTTGTACTCCCTTAACATGTAATATTATTCTTATCATAGTAGAATGAATTTACACTGGTCATTTCTAAAAGATTTATTATTTTAAATGCTTCCCCAAATCTCTCTGTGTATGTGTGTGTGTGCGTGTGTGCATATTAGCATGAATGTACAGGCACCCGAAGTGGACAAAGACTTTAGATCCTCTGGATCTAGAGTTAGAGGCAGTTTAACATAGGTGCTACAAATTGAATTTGGGCCCTCTAAAAGAATGTATATGCTCCTAACTATTGAATCATATCTCCAGCTCCTGCATCAGTCATTTTACGTTTTACTTCTGTATGTCTCAGAAATTTTCTATTCTATTGTTTGTTTTTTATGCTTGTGCTCTTCCCTTAATGCCTTTTTTCCATTTAGCGAACATTTCTAGTGTAAGTATACATGTGTTTGTGTACTTTAATTTTAGTAGGATATAGAAACTTTATTATTATATATTTCTATATACTCCTGTGCTATTAGATTATACATAAATTATAATCATATACTTTAAAATATTGTTACAATTATCACATTACTATACTCTTAAAAGAACTGAAAATAAAGGATATCAAATACTTATTTATACAGTTTACTACGTTAGCCTTGTTAATTAACAATTTGATTATTTTTGTTTCATATTATGTAGTCAAATAACTATCTGGTGTCATTTCCTGAATCTAAATTCATGCTTGTTCTACATGCATTTCTTCCTTCTCTTATGAAACACACTACTTTCCAATGTTATAGGTACAAAATCATTCATATACATATTACTTTTGTAACAATATTATAAATCAGCATAACAGCTATGAATGATTATCTGCATAATTACTCTTTTGTTTTTCCTGAGGATTTGAATTGCTGTCTCATGATACTTGCTGAAAATCTTTCTACGGTATTTCTGAAAAATCATGCTTGCTAACAACAAATTTTCGCAGGCTTTGTTGAATGTCTTTCTTCTTTATTTTTAGAATATAGTCTTACTGTATGTGATACACTTATTTGAAAAGTACGTTCTTAGCCAGGCACTGGTGGTGCATGAACAGCCAGAGTTACAACAAGAAACCCTGTTTCAAAACAAAACAAAGCAAAACAAAACAAAAAAAGAAAAGAAAGAAAAAGCATTTTCTTTCGGCACTTTGAAGCTATTCCCACTTCTCTGTTCCCCTTTTTCTGATGAGAAGTCATCTGTCATCTGTTAATCACATCATTCCCTCCTGTACACAATGAGTATCTTTTCTTCACATTGAAATTTGGAAATGTCTTCTTTCTCTTTAGTCTCATGTGGGACTGTCCTAGAGCTAAGAGTGTGTTTAAACTGGCTTGGAACCCTGCGTCATCCCAGGAGATGAGAATGGAAGGCATGTGGCTGCTCTACACCTTAGTCCTGACCAGAACCCACCTAGATTATTAAATTATTATTAGATATTAAATATTGCCTGCTACACAAAAGGTCATCAGCAAAATAATGTGGCTTGGTTGGTGCTTATCTGCGCTGTAGCTGGAAGCATAGGGATGAGTCCATTTACTGATAAGGTGCCTTCCTCTTTTTCCCTGTGAGACCGCACCTTATGCAGAAGGTGCCTTTGCAAGACTTTGATGCTTGAGCTCCACATGCAAATAAGGCTACTCCAGTATCTTGTCTTAGCCAATGGATCCCAACCTTGGGAGCCAAAGACCCCTACCCTCGCTTTAATAAAGGAGAGATATGCTCCTCTGACAGCCTCTCCTGAGAGTCTGATTCACTCTCATTAACTCTTAGTCTTCCTATCTGGGACCCGCCAGGATGTGTTGACCCACGCTCTGTGCTTTCCTTCCTGGGGACTGAGCTGGTGTCCAGTAGCTCAGCCATGCTCAAGGAAGGGAAGTGAGAGAGAAAGAAAACAACAGTGTCAATATTTTAACTATGGTTAAAATATGTGTGTGTAACCTACTGAGTTCATTTGATGTTGCTTATATGTGCATGTGTTTAGGGCTAGCTCTTCATCTATAGCTGCAGCCTTATGAAATTTCCTTTATATACACTGTCATGTCAATTGGTCTTTTCATTATGCAGGTCTTATTTAGGCAGCAGTGACCTTTTCATGTCTAGAAGAAACTATCTAGCAGCAGACTTCCTGATTCTCTGGCTTTTGTAGTCTTTCCACCCATCTTATGCAATTTTCCTTGAGCCTTAGCTGTATGGTAGATGTGCCATCTGGGGCTAAGTAATCTACAGTTACATCCTCTCTGTATTTTGCCTAGATCTCTGTAGATTTCTGTAATAGTCCCCATCTTCTGCAAAAAGAAAGTCATTTAATGAGGGGTGAGAGCTATACTTATCTGTGGATATAAGGTTAAGTATTTAGAAGACAGAAATTATACTGGTTTTAAAACTAGCAATCACAGATTATTCTTTAAGGTCTATGACCACTCTAGCCATGGATAGTTAGCTATGTGGCAATGCCAGACATTAATTTCCTCCTACTGAGTTGGCCTGACTATTGGCTATCCCCAAGATATAGTGCCACTGTTGCACCTTTCAGAATATCTTGCTAAATTAGTCATTCTGGTGGTTCAGAGGCATTACACCTGGACAGGACTATCGGTAACTTTTCTCTCTTGGAAGTTTGCACAGCACCTTCTGATATACAAGAGCTAGTATTCACGAAGGAGGCTTCCAGGACAATTCTAGCTAGATTTCTCAGTCCTGTTTCTGAAGTGTGTGATGACATCAGCAATAGGGTCACACCTTCAAGTTCTGGAAGGTAGCCAAGGGCAACGGCCCTGGGGTGTCTCTTAGATCTCCCTGAGTAACAGTGATGTGGCAGGGTACAAAGTCAACTTAAAAACAAAATCAGTGTCTTTTGTATATACCAATAGAAAACATGATGAGAAAGAGAGCACAGAAGCACTGTCATTTACAACCTCAAAAACTTGTAGGAGTAAACCTAACCAAGTAGATGAAAGACTTCTAACTACAGTGAAAAACTTTAAATCTCAGAAGGGAGAGATTGAGGAAGACACTAGAAAATGGAAAGACCTACCATGCATATGGATTGGTAGAATTAATGTTGTGAAAGTGAACATTCTAATGAAAGTCATTTACGGATTCAATGCAATCCCCATCAATATCCCCATCATATTCTTCACAGAAACAGAAAAAAAATCCCCAAATTTATAAAGAAAACACACACACACATAACACACACACAACACACACACACACACATACAAATACCCAATACCCAAATCAATCATGAGTAAAAGAAAACAATGCTAGAAGGATTGCTATACCAGGTTGTTGTGGAAGTTTATTTTTAGTTGTGTTTAAAATAATTGTTTTTTGTGCACTGTTGGAAAAAGGGATGCATAGGCCAGGCGTTTTGTATTGTCTGCAGGTGTTGGATTTATGTGGTGGAAGTTTGATCGCTTATGATCTGCACCTGAGAAGTTATGAATCAATAAAAACTCCTGAGCTCAGGCGCTCAGGGGTCCACTGTTGGTATGGCATTGGCCATGACAGTGGTTCCCTCTGCTGAGGTCTGGCAGGACTTTCACCTATGACTATAACTCCTTGTTATCTTTGCTGAGAGTCCACAGCAGAGTACTACTACACCAGATTCCAAGTTATATTACAAAGTAATAAAATCACTATGGTACACACATAAAAACAGACATGTAAACCAACGGACCAAAGTAGAGGAGCTGACATGAGTACACATGATCACAGCCATCTGACACTTGAGAAATATTATAAAAAAAAAACATGCTGCAACAGTATCAAATGCTAGGGGAACTGGATATCCCATGTAGAAGAATGAAATCAGACTCTATCACCTTGCGCAAAAACCAACTCCAAATGGATCAGATACCTCAATATGTAATGTGAAACACTAAAATTGTTTAAAGAAAACATAGGCAGTATCTTACAAGATATAAGTGTAGGAAAGGGTTTTCTTAGTAAGACTCCATTTTCTCAGGAAGTATGGACAACAATTGACAAATGGAACTTTAAAAAAATGCTGAAAAGCTTCTGGAAAGCCCATGAAACAATCAATTGAGTGAAGAAGAAGCCCACCGAGTAAAAAATTATCATTCCAAGCTATGCGATTGATAGAGCATTATTATTTAAACCATAGAAAGACCTCAAAAGAAACCAGAGTCAGGAAAGAAAATGATTGCAATTTAAAAATGTGACATGGATCTGAATGGAGAATTCTCAAAAGAAGAAATAAAAATGGCTAAGACACGTCTAAAGTAGATTTCGGCATCCTTGGGTTTTATGGAAATGTGATGAAAGCTGTTTTCATGTATCATCTTACCCCAGCCAGAATGGCCAAAAGCAAGAAAACAACTGACAACAAATGCTGATGCGGTTACGGGAAAGGAGGGACCCTCACTCACTCTTGGTGGGATCATGGACTGGTGCAGCCACTATTGAGAGCAATGTGGAGAATCCCCCCAAAAAGCTAAAAGTCGTTCGATCATATGATCCTCTTCTTAGCATATGCCCAAAGTACTCGACATTGTACTCCACAGATCCTTGCTAAGGGGTGTTAGTTGCTGCACTATTCGCTATAGTTAGGAAATGGAAACAAGTTAAATGTCCTTCAACTGATGAAAGGATAATAAAAATGTGGTCCATGAATGGATGATGAAAACACGGTACATATGCACGATGGAATACTATTCAGCTGCAAAGAAAAATGAAATCATCAACTTTGAAGATATTGGATGGAATGAGGAAAGATTATATTCAGTGAGGTAACCCAGACCCAGAAAGACAAATGGCACACGTCTCCTTCTCTCTCATCTGAGGTTCCCAACTCCAAATCTTTAGATTTGAGTACATGACTTAAAGTAATAACAAATACCAGGAAAGCAGAAAAGGACCATGGGAGGAAGCGAAGGAGCTATTTGGTCCTATTTTTTTCTTTCTGTTTTTTTGTTTGTTTGTTTGTTTTGGTTTTTCGAGACAGGGTTTCCCTGTTGTAACTCTGGCTGTCCTGGAACTCACTCTGTAGACCAGGCTGGCCTCAAACTCACAGAGATCTGCCTGCCTCTGCCTCCCAAGTGCTGGATTAAAGGCATGTGCCTCCACCACCCAGATACTATTTGGTTCTTTTAAAACCATATCTGTCTTTCTGTAGATTTCTTTATTTCATGAAATGCTGTCATCCTACTTTGTTTTAATTTTTAAGTGAAATTTATATTAGTTCATTGAAATGTTTCTAATTACTGCTTTGAACTCTTTGCCTACTATGTAAATATCTGAGTCACCTTCAAACAACTTCAATTGCTACTTTTCATTCTGTATTTGTGTCATTTTTGCTTTTCTTTCTGTTTCATAAGTTTTGTTTAAAATGACATTTAGACAATGCACTGAAATCACTGTAAATTTTAATCCCATCTCTCACTTCCAGGTTATAGTCATTATTTGAATGACTGTTTTGTGCATATCTGGACTACTTTAATGAGATATATTTCTCACTCATTGTACAACTACTGTACCATTCCTTGGATGTAATCATCCTTTGGCATGCACCCAGTTTTCCTGTCTACCAGGGATGTCTGTGCTTTCAGACTGGTTGTCTTTGACTGTTTTTTCTTAAGCCGATTGCTTTGCTTTTGCAATAGTATTATAGTCAGTTGTTAGCCTCAATTAATTACTAGCTGGGTTTTGTTGCTTTCAATAATGCTACATAGGTCCATACTCTATCATGGTTCTACAGGTTTCCCTGACATAGACAGAATACTACCAGTCTTTCAGGCTTGTTCAAGTTGTAACAATTCAATCCTGATCTAGGTATAGGGAGCAGAAAAGGGAAATTAGTGTTCACTTCCACTGGACAATCATGCATAACCCTGCCTCACAGGTGGAGGTGTGTGTGTGTGTGTGTGTGTGTGTGTGTGAGAGAGAGAGAGAGAGAGAGAGACAGAGAGAGACAGAGAGAGACAGAGAGAGACAGAGAGAGACAGAGAGAGAGAGGTATGGAGGTGTTTGTGTGTGCATGAGAGAGAGGTGGAGGTGTGTGTGTGTGAGAAAGAGAGAGAGAGAGAGAGAGAGGTATGGAGGTGTTTGTGTGTGCATGAGAGAGAGAGAGAGGTGGAGGTGTGTGTGTGTGTGTGTGTGTGTGTGAGAGAGAGAGAGAGAGGTATGGAGATGTTTGTCTGTGCATGAGAGAGAGGTGGAGGTGTGTGTGTGTGTGTGTGTGTGTGTGTGTGTGTGAGAAAGAGAGAGAGAGAGAGGTATGGAGATGTTTGTGTGTGCATGAGAGAGAGAGAGGTGGAGGTGCGTGTGTGTGTGTGTGTGTGTGAGAGAGAGAGAGAGAGAGGTATGGAGATGTTTGTCTGTGCATGAGAGAGAGAGAGGTGGAGGTGTGTGTGTGTGTGTGTGTGTGTGTGAGAGAGAGAGAGAGGTATGGAGGTGTTTGTGTGTGCATGAGAGAGAGGTATGGAGGTGTTTGTGTGTGCATGAGAGAGAGGTGGAGGTGTGTGTGTGTGTGTGAGAGAGAGAGAGAGAGAGAGGTATGGAGGTGTTTGTGTGTGCATGAGAGAGAGGTGGAGGGGTGTGTGTGTGTGTGTGTGTGTGTGTGAGAAAGAGAGAGAGAGAGGTATGGAGATGTTTGTGTGTGCATAAGAGAGAGAGAGGTGGAGGTGCGTGTGTGTGTGTGAGAGAGAGAGAGAGAGAGAGAGAGAGAGAGAGAGAGGTATGGAGGTGTTTGTGTGTGCATGAGAGAGAAGTGGAGGTGTGTGTGTGTGTGTGTGTGTGAGAGAGAGAGAGAGAGAGAGAGAGAGAGAGGTATGGAGATGTTTGTGTGTGCATGAGAGAGAGGTGGAGGTGTGTGTGTGGGAGAGAGGGAGAGAGAGAGGGAGGGAGAGAGAGAGGAGAGAGAGAGAGAGAGAGAGAGAGAGAGAGAGAGAGAGAGAGAGAGAGAGAGAGAGAGAGAGAAAGGAACTAGTGTCAACTCTGCTGCTAACATTACCAAATATGAATGTTTTATAGCTCAAATCTTTTGGAGAATGTGATCTACAGTCTCACCGGCCACTCATTCTAGAAGGAATATATCCATCCCTGGAAATCTTGGCAAGATGGGAACTAACTCTTGTCTTGCCAAATGCAATGAAACATCTTTCTTATAGTATAAACCTCTGCAGCAAAGGGGAGCAAAGATTCTCTTTGCTAGATTTTTCTATCTGCATCCTTCCTGCATAGTAGACATGATGTGGCTGTGTCTTCCACTTAGTGTAGTCCTCACACATAATGAAAAAATAGGATCTGACAATGTTTAACCCCAAGGGTTTGTGGAAATAATAGGCATTAAGCAGCCAGGCCTGCTGAAATAGCTCTTCTGCATGACAGATCTGCCCAGGTTGGCTGTAGTACCCGGCATCTACACCTGCAGGCATGATGTCTTGCTGCTATTTTGATTCGCTTATATGGGCTTTTTGAGAGTCAGTTCTTCACATTCCTTACTTGGCTTTTATGGAAGTTTGAAAATCCTTTTCCCTTTTATAGGCACCCTTATACAATGAGTTGCTTACATTTAGTGCTTCATTTCCTATTTTCATTGATGCTTCAGGTTGCTGCAGTGTTGTTTTTGCCTAATTTCATGCGAAGCTCTTATCAGAGTTTGCTGTTGTGGGAGAATCTTCTCTCTTTTGAAGTGCTGCAGATGGAACCCAGATGCTTTCACATGGTAGGCAAACTCTACCAGGAGGCTGTATCCAGCCCCCCACCTCTGTTTATTGTGGTAGTTTTAATATAAATTCATGGAAACATCAAATGGGGCCTTTGCATCAAGGTAGGGAAAGCTCTCCTATAGGCCTCATATGCTATCAAATGACATTTTTAACTTTGGGTTGGTAGAAGCTGGTTGTCTGTTAACAGATTCCAAAATGTTTGCATCTATTAGTCACGGGATGTTAGATCCAACACAGAGGTGCGTAAATTATTGAGAAGGCTAAATCTGGACTGAAATAATTAGCCTCTGGACCTGCAACATTCCAACCTCTCCACAGTAGTACAGTTCTACTCAATCAGTCTTTGCAGACACAGCTTCTTTCCAGGAAAGGGGAAGACTGAAACTTCTTAGCATTGCCTAAATAGCCATGACCAAAATAGCAGTAGGAAAGAAGCTTGTGATTTTCTTTTTCCATTGTAGGTAGAATTGAAGAGCAACGATCTAAGATGTTTGACAAAATAAATTTCTAAGTAAAAATATTATATGAACTTTATGGTTTCTAACTATATGTAGTAAAATGAAAGAATAAGAAATTATTTAAAATAGAATTCATAATTAAAAGCGGAATAGAATGTAAAGATTCTGTCATATCCCTAGCTTGGCCATGTGAAGAAGAAAAGGCATATTCAAGAGAAAATACTGAGCCAAGCATTCATTTGATAGGGAGATTAATACGGATAAGAAATATCAGGTGCTTTTCTTCAAGACAATGGACAAAAACACTAGAAGTCTTCAAGATTGTTCTTCCCAATCACATGCTCAGAACTCTAGGTAGACAGAATGATTTCAGAGAATGGTCCCCGGTTGTCTTCTACTAGCTTTAAAAGCCACCTGATGACTCTCCTTCCTACATTCTAGTGCAGCCATCCCTTGGATACTTTTGCTGTGGCTCAGCTTGGCTCAGATATGGCTCATACGGCCACTCTGAAGGATGAATTCATAAGCCCCGGGAGCATCCACATGGCACTAATTAATTCTACATGTACAAAGAGTTCTGAAGCTATGGAGGCATGGATATACCACATGGATCTCAGAGGATGTATCAGATGGTTTGGGGGCCCTGTCAGAAACCTGAGATGGAGTAACTGCAAAGACTTCCTACTAAAGAAATGCCTAGTGAAATTATGGGTAACATCTGGTAATCCCACTTTGTGGGATTCCTGTTCACTTGATTGTTTCCTTCACTGTACAGAGACTTTTAAGTTTTATGAGATTCCATTTGCCAACCATTGACCTTAACTGCTGGGCAAAAGGAGTCTATATCTATACCTATATCTATATCTATATCTGTATCTATATCTGTATCTATATCTATATATCTATATATCTATATCCATATCATGTAATTCACTCTATATATTTTCTTCTAGTTGTTTCAGTATTTCAGCTTTCACATGGAGTCTTTGATCAGTTTTAAGTTGATTTTTGTGCAGTGTTATAGATAGATGTAGGTTTAATTTAACTTTTCTACATGTGGACATCCAGTTTTCCCAGCACCATTTGTTGAAGATGCAGACTTTTCTCAAGTGTGTATTTTTGATAACTCTGTCAAATATCAGATGACTGTAATTCATTTGTCTTTTGTTCCGTTTACCTACATGACTGTTTTTGTTTCAATGCAATGTTGTTGTTATTACTATAGCTCTCCAATAAATCTTGAGGTCTCGAATGTTAATCTTTCCAACATTGGTCTCGCTGCACAGGGTTGCATTGGTTATTGGGGATCTTTGGTGCTTCCATGTTGATTTCAGGATTTTTTTCTATTTCTCTGAAGAATGTCTTGAGGATGTTGGTTGGGATCGCACTGAATCTAAGAAATGCTTTTGGTAGAATGCTTATTTTTATAATATTAACTCTTCCAGTTCATGAGAATCGGGTGTCTTTCCGTCTTCTAGTGTCTTCCTCAATATCTTCTGACATTTCAAGTTTTCATTACAGAGGTCTTTCACTTTTTGGTTAGGTTAATTCCAAGAGAAAAATGAGGCTAGTATGAATAGAGTGTGCCCATGATCTCTTTCTCAGAGTGTCTGCTTCTGGTATATAGAAAAGCTACTGATTTTTGCAAGATGATTTTGGATCCGGTTACATTACTGAAATTGTTGATCATTTCCAGAAGTTTCCTGTGGAATTTCTGGGATCTCTTAGGTATATTATCACATTATCTTCAAATAGTGATAAATTTACCTCTTCTTTTCCTATTCGTAGCACTTTCATTTCCTTCTCTTGTCTTATTGCTCTAGCTAATGCTTCAAGGTTTATATTGAAAAAGATCAGAGGTAGCAGATAGCCACAAGGCTTATTTCTGATTTTAATGGGACTGCTTCAAGTTTTTCACCATTTCAGAAGTTGTTGGCTTTTGGGTTTGTCATATACAGCCTTTATTATGTTGAGGCCTGTTCCTTCCAGTCTTACTTTCTCTAGGATTTTGATCATAAAGGATTATTGGATTTTATCAAAGAACTTTTCTGCATATATTGAAATAATCATGTGATTTTTGTCTTCACATCCATTTATGATTTATTACATTTCTTGATTTATATATTCCTACATCTCTGAAATAAAGGTAACTTCATCGTAGCGGATAATCTTTTTGTTATATGCTTGCATTTGGTTTTCCGGTATTGTATTGGGGATGTTTGAATCTTTATTCACAGGGGAGTTTGTCTATAATGTTTTTGTTTTATCTTTACCTGTTTTTTGTCAGAGACTTTATTTCATTCATCACTATCTCTCCATACCTGTAACAGGGCATGACATAAAATGAGAATGCAATAAATGTTTGGAAATGAATACTACTTTTCATTTAAGCCAGAACTTTTCCTTTCAGTTCTTCTAGTGACTTAATAAATTAGGTCCTTTCTTTCCAGTTTGAATTGTAGCCTCCTCAGATGATCACTCAGAAACAACGCCTTTCCCAAGTACCAAACTCCAGAAGTAACTCTTCTTGAGTTGTCATGTTTTTAAAGTCTTCACCATTGGTTTCTTTCTCTCTCTTTTTTTTTTCATTTTTGGTTTTTTGAGACAGGGTTTCTCTGTTGTAACTCTGGCTGTCCTGGAACTCACTCTGTAGACCAGGCTGGCCTCAAACTCACAGAGATCCACCTGCCTCTGCCTTCCAAGTGCTAGGAGCCACCACCACCCAGCAATCAATTCATTTCTAAACACCCATTTTCTCCAAGATCACTCACCTCTCAGCTATCTCCTTGCCAGTCTTTTGAAATGCCACCAAAACAATGTTTTATATTTCCATATACCTTACCTAGAAACACTTTTCCATATTAACTCAGTTTTGTAATTCTAGTCCAAATAAAAAGTAGAGAGTGGCTTAAAACCTCATCCAATTGAATAAAAAGTAGAGTTCAGTACTTTTTGCTGTTGGGAGTTCATGAAGAGTCCAACGCCCACACCCTGGACATACGAGGTAAACTCTTGCTGATATCCCTTTGTGTGTCTCTCTCACTGTACCTTTTAACAACCAGGGTTTCAAAAGTTTCTCAAAACTACCAACTGAGGGCTGCCTGTGTGTCTTAAAATTATGAAAGCATTTCTCTCATCCCACTGCTCTGTATGGCTTTAGTCTTCTGTTGAGCTTGGTTTTTCCATTGCTTACTTCTAATTTTGGAGGTTAACAAGAAATCACATTTACATATTGTTAAAACAAATATTTCTAGCCTAACTATTTGTGAAAATCATATTTGTACTTTATGTTTGTATTACATTTGTGTACTCTGAGGTCACCAACATTGCTGGCTGACTGAATATGAATAAGTCTGTTGACATAAAACCAACCAATTCTCACTTACTAATTGAATAGAGTAATAGAGGAGGAAATTTTCGAACATTTCTCTGGTGCCAAAAAAGTAAATCGAACTTTTTTCTTTTCTATTTTTTTAAGCTGAGGTAGCAATTCCTAACCTTATGGCTTTGGTGGCAAGTGACAAGAAAAATCACTTTTATGTTCAATTCATCTTCATGGTGTTGCTGTTAGAAACTTTCTGTGTGCCAACTGCTTTGTCTTCTCACCAAGAAGAAAAGAAAAACTGGGAATATCAGCTGGCCAGTTATTGTTTTCATTTGTTTTATTTGGGAAGCCTAATTTTACCTGCTTTACCTGAACTTTTAACACTCAAAGAAATTCAGTTAAAGGGAGGTAAAGACTAAGGGAGGGCATAATTCTGTTAGACAGTTAATTATCTCTGTGCCAGGGTTTTTTTTTCAATAGCAAAATTGCAGCTATTTCCCCAAGTTTCCATCTATTCTTCCTCAAAGACCCAAACCTTTCACTCTTTAGCTGTTTTTTCTGTATGAGGTGAGCTTCTTTTCCTGCTTCTCCTCTAGTCCAAATAATTACAAAGGCACTCTATCAATATCAGGTCAATGAACAGAAACATGAGAAATAATAAATGACTTTTGTTGCAAACTATCAACATCTAAAGTAGCATTGAAATGATTCCTTACACTCAGAAAATTATCAAAAATAGAATGCTGGTGTCATGTTGAAGATCAATTATTTGCCCTTCTTTTTCTTGTGTTTTTTTATAATTCCAATTGTTTTTGTTCTAGTATGGCTAGGATCTCCTTATAATTCAAAGAAAAATAAATATTCTGGAATTTCGAAGGAGAGAATTCCCAGGGCAGTTTTGGTAGCATTCAACGGAAGTTTGAGTGATCAGCTTGCCAGATGCCTGTCCACTGCATCCTTTTATGACATAATTTCGTAAGTTATAAAGTGCAATTTCTGTTACTTCTACTGGTAAAAATGAGTCTCAAGGTAGTTGGAAAGCTGTACAAACTAGTTTTATGTTGATTTGACACAGGTCAGAGTCCTTTTTTGAAGACGGAACCTCAACTGAGAAAATACCCCACCAAATTGGCCTGTAGGCAAGCCTGTAGTGTGCATGTGCTTAATTGGCAATTGATGAAGGAGGGTTCAGTCCATTGTGAGTGGTGCCACCCCTGGGATGGTGAGCATGGGTTGCTATAAGAAAGCAGGCTGAGCAAACCATGAGGAGAGAGCCAGTAAGCAGCTCCATGGCCTCTGCATCAGCTCCTGCCTCCAGGTTCCTTGCCTTGAGTTGCTGCCCTGATATCCCTGAATGATTAAGCATGCTCATGGGTATTATCATAGCTATAGAAACCCTAACGCAGACAAAAGCTAATGTGGAAAAGACTGTACAAGGATGTGAAAAATGGAAAGTATGGTTCACTGGTCATCATGTTTGAAGATTACTTTATGAAGACAATTCCCTGCCTCTGATCCCAGTACTTATTGCTCTTCTGCAGCCACAACTGGCAGATTTGTGCCATTAAGGTAGTGGACATATATTTATATATGCACAAGCCTATTGTACCTGTCACATACATTAACATATATGTAGTCAGATGAGGATAAGCCGGTGAGATCTCTATTGTGAAATGAATAGTTATGTTTTTCCCTGTTTCTATGTGACTGAACATTGAGAGGGCTATAAAAAATCAGGATCACAACTTAAGTTTCACGTTCTCAAAGAATCCTTAAACTCGTTCTCATAGTATGGTTGTAAGGACTACATGAAATGGTAAGTGATCAAAAATGCTAACCGTTATTACTAATGAGAACAAGCCAGGGAAGTTAAAGGTGGATTTAGCAGTAGAGAGCAAGGGATAGAAAGCATTCCTACTTCTGTTATCTAACTTCACCTGTGAACATCTGGTGATGGAAGTATAAACCATGGAGTAAAAATAAGGAACTGGGGGAAAAAAAGATTAAAAAGTTTGGACCTGCTGAGGAGAAAGGGAGGGGGTGTTAGAGAGCAAGAGGATTTCTGAGCAGCATCAAGGGCCCAAGAAGACTCCTCTCCTTTACTGCCTTGCTCCCAATCCATCTTACACAACAACGATACTTTATTACCATTCTCAAAAGGACACATCCATCATGCCATTCCAATATGGGTCTGCTGAATAAAGTTCATGCATCACTGTTTGACATTTCAGGCCATTTGTATTCAGAGTTCTTCCTACTGTGCTGTGTTCTGTGAGCTCACCAACCAGCAAGAATATGTGCTGTTCCCTATATATGCCACCCCAAATTCTGCAGCTCTGTTTATGCTGTTCATCATATCCTTCATGTGAGGTTCATCCTAAAAGCTTCTAATGTGCCAGCTTTGGTGTTCTAAAGAACTGAGTTCTATTTGGACCCTGTCACTCGCCAGCTAGGTCAAGGTGCATTGTTTCTCTGTGTCTCAGTTTCTTTATGTATAAAATACTATCTTAGTCCATATGCTTCTATGACAAAATATCTAAGACTGGATAACTTATAATGAACATAATGAGCAGAACTTTACTATCTCAAAGTTTTGAAGGCTGAAAAGGTGAAGAACAAGAAAGTAGCATCTGACAAAGGCATCATCCCATGGCAGAAGAGATAAAGAAGTGGAGGAAGGGAAGGTGTGAAGGAGGGAAGGAAAGACAGAAGGAAGAAGAGAAAAAGGGATAGCAGGAGGGAGGAAAGGCAGGGAGAAGGGAGGGAAAGAGTAATTCCAAACTCATCCTTTTATAAGGAACCTACTCGCATGCTGGGCTGTAGTGGCACGCCTTTAATCACAGGCAGAGGAAGGTGGATCTCTGTGAGCTCGAGGCCAGCCTGGTTTACAGAGTGAGTTCCAGGACAGCCAGAGTACAACATAGAAATCCTGACTCAAAAAAAAGCCAAAACAATAGAAAAAGGAACCCACTCTCAAAGCGGCTTTTGATTTGCAATCCTGAACCTCCATATGGTAATTGCTTCATGAAAGACCCACCTCTCAATATCGTCTTGATGGTTCCTAAATTTCATCATCAATTTTAGAGGAGACAAATCACATTTAAACCATTAAATTCCACCCAAGTCTCCTGAAGCTTATGTCCTTTCCACATACAAAATATAGGTGGCATTAAAACAGCTTTTTGCCAGCTATACATCTGATGGAGGATTAATACCTAGACTATAGTAAGAACTCAAAACACAGTCAAGAAAACAAGCAACCCAATTAAAAAATGGACTGTAGAACTGAATAGAGTTCTTAAAAGAAATGAAAATGTCTAAAAACTGTGTCAAAAATATTCATCATTCTTAGCAATTAGGGAAACCAAAGTCAAAACATCTTTTATATTATCCCAGTCATAATGGCTAAGATCAATAACACACTGACAACAAATGCGTGTACGGATGTAAGAGATTCACTGTTGATGGAAATGCAAACTGGCGCAGCTGCTCTGGAAATCTGTGTGGAGAATTCTTAAAACACTAAAAGTAAATCTATCATATGACCCAGCTATACCACTACTTGGCATATGGCCAGAGGACTTGATCTCATACTTCACAGATACCTGCTCAGCCATGTTCATAGCTGCTCTATTTACAACATCTAGGAAATGAAAATAAGCTATATGTCCTTAAATTGAAGAATAGGTAATGTAAATATATGCATGTTACACACATACATACATATATACATACATACATAGAATGGGATACTATTCAGCTAAAAAGAAAAAAAATTAAATCATGACATTTGCAGGTACATGCAGTTAAATGGATAGAACTAGAAAAATATTATAGTAAGTGAGGTAACACAGATCTAGAAAGGCAAGTGCCACATGTTTTTGCTTCTTTGTGGATAACCAGATACAAGGAAAGTAAAAAGGGAGGCAGAAGCAGGTGGACCTCTAAGTTCAAGGCTGGCCTGGACTACATAGTGAGGACAGCCAGGTCTAGAGAGAGAGACCATCTTTCTAAAAATAAACAAATTTTTACAAGAAAGACAGGAAGCAAGGAGAGGAGTAGATCTGTGAGAAGTTGGAAGGAGGGGACGGGGGGTGAATATGATCAAGATATGTTGTATGAAATACTCTATGAATTAATGAAAATATTATTTCTTTATGCTTTAGCATCCCAAATATGTACTGTAATCTCTCACTCAATTCTATTTTTTTCACTTAATCACTTATGAATATCACTTTTTATACTTTTTCATCATAAAAACCCTATATTTGATTCACATTTAAGATTAAATTGGTTTTATGGAGCAGCCTTGGAACCTAACAATCATTCTGCACTTTGGACAACTGACATACAAATGAACTTTGCAGCTCAGACCATTTGTAAATTAGAAATGGCATGCTTGTGATTGAAAAATATCAGATGATAGTTGCAGCCAATAAATGCTTTTAGAATTCCCATAGAAAAAGCCCAAGCATTAATAAAAGCCTTTTTGTAGAAAGTACAGGAAAGCATCCTAGCCAAACAAAATAGCAAAAGTTAGAGCATTAATGCAGGAATTGCCAAGAGTGTACTTAGGTGTCATTACTGTAGTGAATTGCTTGGATGGAAAGACTGTTAGGCAAAATAATGCTATAGAAATGTGTATAAGGGTCTAGAATTTTGCAGCAAGGAGTGGGATATGCAAGGAACCTGAGCTTAAGGCTTCTTATTTCTAAGTATAATCCATGTTCATGCCAATGAATGGCATCACCATCTACCCAACTGTACCAGGTATGGTTAATTTCTCTTGACTTGATTGCCTTCATTCCTCTATACACAACATCAATATATCCTGTGGATGCCATGTCACAAATATACCCTGAACTTATTAAGTTGTTTTTATTTTATGTGTTTGAGTATTACACACACACACACACACACACACACACATACACACACACACACTGTACATGCCTGGTGCCCATGCAAGTGAAAAGAGGGCATCGGATCCTCTGAGACTAGAGTTATAGATGGTTAAGAACCACCACGTAGGTGCTCGGAATTGAACCCCAAGTCCTCTGGAAGAATACCCAGCGCTCTTAACTGCTGAGCCATCTTGCTAGCTCCAGCCTCTTGCATCCTTATTTTCCACATAACGACACAGTTACTTTACAGAAAGCCAGTAGGGCTGTGTTAGATACGTGTTCAACTCCTCGGTGGTTTTCTACTGTGGATTTTTTTTTTGAACAATATAAAACCAAACATCTTAACATAGATTTCATAGTTTGTCACACATTATATCTCTAATAATTCCTCAATGCATACACCTCTCATTCCTTGTTATATGAAATGTCCAGCCTTGCTGCCTTGTTTTGCACTATCACAAGAACTCTGAAGGCTGCCTTGCCTCAGACTGGAATGCTCTCCCTTTTCTGCAGTCTGCCGGAGCTGCTGCACTTCTATTCATTCTCCATATCTCTACCGCACTGCAGTTCCTCCGGAGTAGACTTCCTTGATCTGCTGGTCTAAATTATGTCACATCCTATGCAAATCTTCTTGGCTCGGACTTTTCAAAGTTGGGCCTTTAGATTCACTTAAGTGATTTTTTTTCATGTATTTCTCTTCAGACCATAAATCCTAGGAGAATAAGGACGAGATTTCTTTTCCTTTCTATCATATACCAAATGCTTAGGGGAGTGAACAACATACTGTAGTTACTCAATAGAAATATAAATCCATCTCCTTGCTCCTTTACACTTCCAATCATGCTAGCCTGGCACTGTTCCTTTAGCCTGCTTCTTGGACAATCCTATGCAGAAGTTTACTTCTGTGTGCAAAACTTTTGCCTCAAGTCACTTCCTCACGTCATTTAGGTCTCTGGTCCCACATCTTTTCCTGGAGCGCATGTGACATGCACTATTGTACAAACTACACGAGATGGAAGGGTTTTTAACAAAGGTCCAGTGGAAGTTAAACTTCATGAAAGCAGAGATGCTGATCTGTTTTGTTTGCTGATATATTCCCAAATGGCTAGAAGAGCACTTGGAATATAATTGGTGCAGAATAAATATTTATTGGAAAAAAATTATTAAATCCAGACACCTAGCCAAAGTTGTCTGTACCACTAAGTAGGACTATGCGAAAGACCTTTGAAGATGAGTATCACTCAAGAATTAGTGGGCAAAAATCTGGAGCAATTTGTGTAAGGACTAAAAAGGAAGATTTACTAGCTCTTGAAAATTCTTTTCTTTCAGCTTTATTGAAGTAAACCTAACAAAAATTGTGTAACCTTCATTTGAACATTACACAATATATACACATATTGAAACATTATATGATAACCTCAAAATATGTACAAATGCTTCTGTATTTAAAGTATATATGTATGTATATATATATATATATATATATATATATATATACTTTATATATATATATATATATACTACAAGACGTTTTGATATGTACATACACACATATACACAAACTGTAAAATGATGGCCACAAGCACATTAATCAATATATCCATCGCCTCACATAGGTACTAGAGATATATTTAAACTTATATTAATGAGTCACATTTTGAGATCCCTCAGGGGATTACACTTAAGTATAAATAATGTTTTGGCTAATATTATCTTCAAGAATTATTCAATATTTACTTAAAAGTTATTCTCAAGTAGGTTAGTCTGATCCAACCTCTATAGAGTATAAACTCCTCAAAGCAAGAACCTATGTTTATTTTCTTTTTTCCCCTCTAGGGCAGACCCAACATTGTCAAAACGTATAGAAGAGGCCCACTTAGTAAAATGCTTCTGAAGCCTCATCCATACTTTTACAGGAAGGCCAATGCCCCTCGTCCTTTTCTCGCATTTAAAAAAACATTAGAAGTAACAGAGAGAAATGAAGCTGCAACAAGTGCTTTGGAAATAATAGGTGAGTGTTCTCAGATGAGCAACAATGTTTTCCCCCACAGATAAATGAATAAGTCTGTGTAGAGAAATTAAGATGTATTTCCTAATATAGTTAAAGAGATGTGGCTTTTGCTCACTAGATCCAAATAATAAACTAAGTCATTTTATATGAACAAGTAATGTAACCAATTTACAACTTTTTATGACAGTTCATAATTCATATCACCAAGGAGCTTCTAGGAATCATATGACCAATGTCGGAGGGCCTAGAACCAGAGACCAGACATCAAGTACATTAAAAGATTCAATCTCTCCTTGGCTTACTAGTTAACAACCTAAGATTTTGATGACTTACTCTTTCATGGCTTGTGTGCTCTTTCAAACAGATACAAATGGAAAATGTGTGATACAAATAACAAGGTTTTGAGGTTCTTAAATAATATGAATTTAAACTACTCAAACCATTTTTGAAAATTATTCCAAGAAAAGGAATGGAAGTGGATGGCTTTTCCTTCATTCTTGCAAATACAAGGCATCAACTGAGGTTGCCAGGCTGCTGTTACAGAACTGGCAGGCAGTTATGGTAGACATGTAACCAAATACTACGTATTTAACTTTCAAAGCCCTTCAACCTTTCAGACCCATTTACAGTGACTCCATTGTGCGGTATAAAAGAGATGCCCATCAAGAATCTCCCTTGATATTGTGAATTGATTTTGTTTTGTAGCAACCAATCTGGTATAAAGGTAACCTCCACCCACATACTAGCCTCCTATATGCCTGTTGTCCTTGAGAATTACTCTCAGACAAGCTCAATCACCTAGAAACAGATAACAAATTAACTGCCTAGAAGAAACAAAAACTAGTTGAGTTGCCTGGAAGAAGTCCAGAGCAATAAAGCCACTTGGAAAGGACACTCTCCAACCTGTTGAGTTGGCTGTAGGGTGTGGAATGTGTTCTATGTTTCCAGCTTTGATGAGCTGTCACTCATGCTGGGGTGGGCTGTCTTAGAGTAACTTCTACTCCGCAAGTAACTCTAATAACACTCATTGGCTCACTAAGTTTGGATCTTTGTGGTATTCATATTTTTGTCTGTTGTTAGTTCTCTGTCTGGGGTGAGTAGACATTTGTTCACATCTACAAAGGAAGTCTGTCACATAACAAAGGAATGTCAAACATATTAAAGAAAGTAAATGCACTTTAAAACCAGAAAATTCATATTGAAGAATGTTGGGTCCGAGAATCACCCCACAAAGACCACCGAGGCCATGTATGCAAAAAGCAATAGCACTTTATTCTGCAGAGCAAAGCTGCATGCAGGAGTCAACCACTTTACAAAATGGCAGCAATCAAATCCAGCTGCGTGAGCCCTTTAAAGGAAACAGGCAGTGGCTACGAGATCTCTGATTGGTCAGAGCCTGAATACTGGATTGGTTTGTTAAATATTGCGGGAGGGGGGGGGGGGGGGGTCGGGGGAGAACAAGGGGCTTCTGGGAAAGCTAGGACTTGCCAGGGTAAGTGGACAGCTGAGGTCAGTGCTACCACCACGTAGGGATGCTGGTCCTCACAAAGACATACATTTTGCCATCTTTCAGGCTTGTTTTGCTTTTTTTCCCCAAAAAGTAAGGTATCTATGTCCACTTCTCCACTTATACAATAATAAAGTAACAGTATTTCCATTATATTGTAAGAATTAGATAGTTCTTATGAATGTATTGAAACATTATATTATACCTCATAACTACGTACATGTACAAAGGGAAAGCATATGTTTTCTACTCTGGACTACAGGGATCCAAACTAAGAAGTAAACTAATATTCTAGACTGAACTTTTAAAATAGAGCCTTCTTGAAAGACTGGATGAGACTATGACAATGGCGGACTTAGGTGGACTTCAATACAACCTGAATGTTTTTTGTCTACAGGTTTTTATTTCTGGTTCTCTTATCCAATCCACCCTTGTATGAAGGGCCTCCTTCAGAGTGATATATGCATTGGGCCTAAAGTGTAGGTGGAACAACATCCTACATATCCTTTGTTGAATTTTTATCACCATTTACAACCCTCTTGGTTGGGGCCCAAATCAAACTCCATCTTGTAAATTGGGGCCATGATGCTTTTCTCTCTAGCTTACATTAGACTTCTTTGCCTCTCTACTCTGGAATTATCAGTGTCTACATCACAATCCCAAAACCATACTGCTTCTCTCCTCTACACTGACTCAAGTCTTCAGATCTCTATTTACATATTTCTCTCAAGTAGCTAGCTCATTGAAAGGAAAAAATATTCATTCATTTTTTCATAATACGTCCAATATACCTAGTATCATAAGTATATTGGCATATAGGTATACAGGTTTGTCAGAAAATAATTATGAATTTGACAAAAGTCAATTTCCACCTTAATCCACACTTTCTCCTCAAAAATAAAACATAAAAAAATATGAATTGTGAAGGTAGTGTGCCACAAACATTAAACTGCATTCTTTGTCGATGACAGGGTGATGGCTGCATGTTCTAGAACCCAGGATCAGCTTTTTAAAAATCTTTCTGTCTTTCCTTCATCACTCATTTGTCATGTGATGAAATTTTGGGGGGAGGAGATGCAACACACACTTCCACTCACTCCAGATAGGAAGCCCATGACAGACCAAAGTACAGATACCACCAAAGTCCAAGTTGGGGAGCCAATGAGCTTATTGAGGTTACTCACAGGAGCTGAAACAACTCAAAGACAGCTGCATCACCAAAGCCCATCCCAGCACAGGTGACAGCTCACAAAGCTGGGAACCTGGAGCACACAGCCTTCATTCAAGAAAGTGTCCTATCCAAGTGCCTCAGTTGGTCTAAACATCTTTCAGGGAGCTTGCTGGTTCCTGCTTCTTCCTGGTTTCTGCCACTGGTCTGGTGTAGTATCTTCTCTCTCTACATCCTGGCTTTCGTGAGAGTCTTCTTTGCATAGTGGCTTGTCTGAGTCTACTTGGCAGCTCAGTTCCAATTGCTTACTCTGCCCAGTGGATCTAGTCAGTTTCAGGAACTTCCTGAAACTATTTTGAGCTGTTTATCTTCCTGTTTAAGGAGTTTTCCTGCAGGATTGAATGTTTCAACCCCAGAGGAGACTGTTAAACAACATTCATGCATTCAATAAAGTATAACAATGGTAAAATTATGCATAGCCTACTGTGGGAACATAGAGAAAAGGACTGTGGAAGGCATAGGACAAAGGAAGGGTTTGGAGGATGTTTTCTCAGATAAAGTGACATATCTCCTTTCAACAGCCACCCATGGTAATGTTTGAGAAAGTAGACTCATACATGGCAGCAATGATATCATTGCCTAAATAAGTAACACAAATGTAATTGAACTGGAAGATATCACGTGATTATAGAATTCTTAGAGAAAGCAAGTTAGAGATAGGATCATAGTGCTTACATGGGGTTTACCAGGGCTGAAAACATATATTCTTATAAGGACTAAAACATGGAGGAATAAAAAAAAACAACAATGTTTGAATGCCCACTAAATGACAGATGTTCTATGTATATCATTACATTTAGATCTCAGAGGAATCAATCATACAACATCAGTCTATCTTCATCCTCTGTGAGGATAATAGGAAGAACAGGAAGGAGAAGTGATTTACAAATGGCAAAGAGTTGTTTGAGATACATTTCAGTGTTCTTTCTATGAATACTCAAAATAAGCATCCATATAGAGATTATTAGGTACTAAGCATATTTCCTACGGTGTTATATTTGTGATGATATTTAATTCTCTCAGTACCTGCATGAGTTGGGCACTAATAATCATCATTTATTTTACAGATAATGAAAATTAAATACAAAGAAATTAAATGATTTAACTTAAATGACACAGCAAAGAAAATAATGGAGACAGAATTCAAATACAAATTGTTCATCTGTTCAACCATCTCTGATATGCTGTTTCCACCACGTTAAGCTCAGTTAGCTAGAAGGAGACACTCGTCATTCTACCTCTAGCAGATCATTAACATGAACTCTCCATGTGAAGGTGACTGGATAGTATAAGGGGAATGAAGATTAAGAAATGAGATCTGGGGTCAGCAGAGAAAAATCAGCATTTCTTACTAGCTGTTTTTCAAAACTGCCTTATTCTGAGGTCAGAACAACTATGGAACATAGATCTCACAAATTCATGTCCATAAATCTAGCAAGGACATCATCAATCATTTTGAGAATTAAACCTGTGACTAACCTTCAAACTCCATCCCAGAGAAATGTGTATTGGTGCTCAAGCTTTAAATTTGATTTTCATTTGTCCTACTTACTACCCACAACGAGTTCCATGACAAAGAGTAATGCCAGAAAGAGTTAACTGATGCTGGGCACCCCATTTAAGAATGTTATTAAATAACTTCTCACAGCACAATCCTATCCTCCAGGATATAACTGTGACTTTCAGAAGTCCAAATCAAACTACAGCAACACGTGGGGAGACAACTGCACAGAAGCAGGCGCTCTGCTAACTCCACCGTAAGAATGGGAGAGAACAGGCAAATGGAATAGCAAATAGCTATTCTCTGTCCCTAACTTTCCTGGGATAGTAATGTTTAAGCCTCCTTTCCATGCAGTGGGAACAGAAGAGGAAAAGAAATTGGCTGCTGAATCTTACAGAACAATCTCAGATTGGGAAAGCCAACCATGATGAAGAAAGACTCCTGAGCTGAGATGTTTGAACCTGTCGAAATCCCGATTTCCTCTCATTAGGGCAGGGTTTGGAACATAGGCTGAGAGAGGAGGCAAGGACATTTTCTATTTCTGGACTGTAGGGATTCAATTTAAGAAGTGAAAAAATATTCCAGACAGAAACAAGTTCCATAAAAATTCTCAGTCCTTCCAGCAACAGACCTATTGATTTGTCCTGACATGGGTTGTTGAAATCTTTATCTCCCCTTAAGTTACCCTTTTACTATCCAAGTTACTTTTCATTTCTGTTGCATGGCTTTAAAAGCAAAGCAAAACAAAACAAAGGAGCTGGCTATGTCATTAACACTTTTAATGTTACTTTGGCAAATGTGTTTCAGTAATGTTTATTAGTTGTTTTTAATGGATAGGCAATTAGAGCAAACAAGAGCCTTTATCATGGCTCTTATCCAGACCATATCTCCTAAAAGCTCTTCCGTCTGACATAGTAGTACTTTACTGGTATGACACTCAATGATAGCCAAATCAGGTTCACCTATATATTGGAATTGAGCATATCATACCAGAGCCTTGTACTGAGATAGTTGAGACACCCCTACCTACAGAAAAGAATAAAGCAACTGAAGTACATACCCCCAATCCTATTAGAAAGAGCAAAGCATTATACAATCACCTAAAGTTTCCAATTTGCAAGGCAGTCCAGAAAGTGGTTTATAAGAAGCTAGAGAATTACCATTCAAAGTGTTTCTGCAGCTCGATTTATTCTACCTTTAATTAAATCAGTGTGTTAGGTACCCACCCACCCCACCCCCGCAGTGGAGGCAGCAAAATGGTGGTTAACTCAGAGAATTTCAGAGAGAATAAAGGGCTTCTCTATCTATAGGCAGAAAATATTGTTGGCTCTAAGGAAGACTGCAGTGACTGTAGTGGGAAATGAGAGGGAGAAAGGGAGGGGCAGAGATGGGAGATGAGAGCTGCATATGGAAGAGGAGCGAGCGAGTGGGATCCTGGATAGCCATGACCAGAGAGAAGGTGTAGATTAGATGCACTGACTGTTGATCAAGCCCCCATAGCGCAGGCTGACATATATGAAAAAAAAAATTTGCTCCTCTGGGAAATAACTAAATCAGTGAGAATGCTAAGAATCTTGTTGAGCAACACAGTGGCTCTGACTCAGGGAGGGTAGAATCCAACCTCCTAGGTATGGAAATGACTCGAGGCAGTCAGACGTGAAGGAGGACACAGAACAGAGGGAGAAATGAAGCAATCGCCGAGAGATACTGAAAAAAAGAAAGCCAGCAACGCTGGGATTCAGATGTTGACATCGTTTTTACTGCTCGGTGTCAGAGTTGCACAGGGGAAAAAAGAATTGCACAATTCTCAAGGTGAAAGGAAGACACATGCTGAATCACTGAGGGGAAGAGAAAACATCAGTAAACCATTCAAACAGTGATTTGTTGTCAGGATTAGATACTCCGCAATGGAAGTAAATATTCACACAGAGACTGTGTGGTGGGAACATTAATAATTCATACATTGGGAGGTTTCCCAGGGATCTACTTCATATGATTTAAATCGGAGGCATGACAGAATTTGATGTAAGTTGGAGGCCCTGGGACAGCTGCATATTGTAAGGTTAGAAATAAAGCTACAAAGAAAAGAATCAGATGAATTTTAGAACTAAAGAATCATCTAATTGATTCCTCGCCTTGACAGATAGATACTGTGACTCAGAAAGAAGACGGATTTCTCCAGTGAATTAATTACTCTGGGTCTCAGGCTTTAAGGTCACGATTTTATACTCATTCCCAAACAATTGCTCTCCAGTGTCATCGCGTGGGTCCAGAACTAAGGATAATGGTGGCAAAGAGGCACCTTAACCCCATCTTTAGGAATCAGGAAGTTGAAAGATTCTGCAATGGACAATAAGCAAAAGGAGCAAATGCCTGCAAGAAAGGTTGGGTCATCACTATAAGAGAAAGTGATTGGGGTTGGAGAGATGGCTCAGTGGTTTAAGAGTACTGGCTGCTCTTCCAGAGGACCCAGGTTCAATTCTCAGCACCTACATGGTAGCTCACAACTGTCTGTAACTCCTGTTCTAGGGGATCTGGAACACACAGACATACATGCAGACAAAACACCAATGTACATGAAAATAAATTATTTTTTTTTACAAAAAGAGAAAATGTGCTTTCTATCTTACTGTCTGAAGTTAAGTGGATGCACCACCAAATCACACACAGCCATAATGACTCCCCAGCATTGTTTATAAGTCTGAAAGTATTTTTAAAATGTTGCTATATATTCTGTACATGAGGCCAAGATGGATGGAAGGAAGGTGTGGCACTTGATTTTCGTGAACAAATATCTCTGTGTATGTGAGGGGAACAGTTCAAGCACATGAATATGGCCACCAAAGAGACTACACTTCCCAGGTCAGTCCTTATTTAAAATTTTCTCTCTCTATTGCCCCTTTGTAGTTCACAGCTGTAAAACAGTTTGCTATGCCACTTTGGCTAGACTTTTGAGTCACTCATTTATCCAACACGCATTTACTTGGTTTCTCCTGTATGGCTTGCATGGTACTTGAAGTACTGCTATGACCAAGGCACAGTCTCTGGCTTTGTGGAGTTGAGATTTCGGTGAGAGACAAACACATAAACACAGAATTACAGTCATGTGGGATAAAGGTAATCACGGTGTAAAACGGAATATTCTAGACATGTGGAGGAAATGATACTACTTCTAGGAGCTAAAAAGGCTTGGTGCCTAAGTTAAGGATGGAAGGACAAGTGCAGAAAAATCAGAGCATGAAGAGAAATTGATCTTCATTTTCTTGGGCAGGAGTTTTGTTTTGATTTTTTTCTTCTCTTTATATTTATTCTCTTTACATTCAATGAGCTGTCTCTTTGTTGTCCTTAAACTCCTTGAATTCTTTGAAGAAGTTTGTGATTGTTCTTTTAAGTTCTCTGTTCTGAGGTTCACCTGGGTAATTCCCATTGGAGAACATTTCTATAGGACTAGTGGTTTTTAAGGGGAAGGTTATACTGACTTGATCTTTCATATTTTTCTTTGTTTTTTTTTTATTTCAATGAAACCTGGGTATGTCAACCCTTTCCTTGGCTCCATCTGATGTAGACACAACAGGCTAGACCAAAGCACAGGATGTATGAGATGTACTCGGAGTTTGGATAGAGCATAGATGGGATGAAGTCACATGGACACAGCTGGCTGGGTTGAGATGAATGTAAGTCCTCGCCCAAGCCTGGAGACTTGAGAAGACATAGGCGAGGCTTACCAGACTAGGCAGAGCACTTGGTGTGGGAGTAATGCTGTATTAGGGAGTATGCAGGCAGGGTAGGATCAGGCAGACTCACGAGGCATCAGAAGATGTGTGAGGTAGCTGGGTGTGGAGATTGGATATGGTCATAATTTCATTTTTAACAAACCTGTTTTTCTATTGTTCTGTTGTTCTACTCTTGTTTTATCATTTGTAGATATCTTGGATATTTTTCAGTTAATATTTTGCTTCTCTCTGTGTAACATTTTAGTGATTGTTCTTGGCACTTTACTGTACACAAATAACATGAGTAGCATCAACATTTTGCTACTTACCAGTGAAATGTACAAACCTTGCCTCCTTTTATGTTTCTTCTATCTCCCATTTGCATTATAATCATCTCAAATATTTTCCTTATGTACACTGAGAACAACTTCAGTGTTATCGTTCGCTTCAGCCTTTAAATATAACTTATTAAAATCATAAAATGGAAGTATATTAGTTTTCTAAGGGTGCCAGAACAAAATGCCACAAAATTTGTTCTTTTGTTTTTTTCTTTCCTTGTTAATTTTTTTTTAATTGGTTGTTATTGCTAAAATTTCTTCCCGGGAGAAATGTAAGCAATATTTATCTGTTCTTCTAAGGTCCCAATGACAAATCAAGACACAATTCTGCCAAAGTGCACTGTGAGGTGTCAGTGAGTTTCCTGGGCTTCCTCACAGGGCATAGGTGAGGCGTTGCTTACAGGGATGTGGATGCTTTCTCCCAAGAGGCTGCACATGAAAAGCTCTGCCTAGCAGGGATGAGGACTTCCCCTCATCCATAGCAGCATAGATGGATCCCTACTCCCTTAGTCTTCCCGGCCTATATACTCTAGCCCCTCCCCAAGGTTATGTGCAGTTAAAGCTGAATGCCCCAAGATGTCGATGGCTTGGAGGACAGTCACTCATAACAGCAATGGTATACAAAATAATGGGCTTTGCTATATAGCATGCACACATGTGGATCATTGTACTTTGCTTGTATTCACACTCCATTGCCTTCTCTTGTCCCCTTCCACCTCCTACTGATCTCTCATCCACAAAGATAGTTCCTTCTCTAAGAAGGAATATATATATTTCTAGAGGTTGTAAGTTCAATGGCAAGATATTGAAGCTTTTTTTAAGAGATTTCTCTTTGTCTTGCAAGTGGCTACATTCTTGCTATACCATCTCTCATGGTCTCAGACCAAGATACCAAGAGGCTAGGAGGCCAGTAGAGGTCAAGAGAGAACAAAAGAGAGTAATCAAAATGACTGGAATTATATAGGGAAGGGCAGCCCAGCCTCCCCACGCCCCCTGGACTGGAGAGCTCAGGGTAGGGAGCAGGATATGCAAGCCAGCAGGGCCCTGTAACAGACAGGCACAGAGGGAAGCTGGGAGAACCTGGAGGCCAGGTTCACTTTGATATGTTAAATAGGTATCTCAGCCAGCAGTTTGTGAGTTTGAGACCTAACAATTAGCATCTATAGGCTTATAGATTCTGCCAAATTTAGTAAATATTAAACTACTGTTCTCCAAATACTTCTCCATTCCTATACTTTTCTTTTCTCTTTCTGGAACTCTAGTAACATAGACTTTACATCTTTTTATTATAGTCCTACAAGCTCCCGAGGTGTTCTAGTTATTCAGTTTATTATACACATTAGGCAAGGTTGCAGTGCCTTGTTACAGCCTGACAAAGATGGGAGCTTAGTCTCCTTACCTAACCTCTGCTGACACTGATGGGGTAGAGCCACGGCTGTTTTAGAGTTTGGTTAGAGTTTTCTGTCTTGCTACTTTCTCCTTTCCTGAACCTATTTTTTCTAGAGAGAGCAGGCTTTTCCAGGAATTTTATTTTTTGTCTGAACCTGTTGGTGTTTTTGTAATTTCTAGTACTTGTTCTTGAATATCTGAAGCACAAACTAAACTCACAAGATTTACCTAAAGATCTCTCGCTCAATTCTTTTCTTTTCTATACCTCTCAGAGTCTTCTTTTTTTTTTTTCGCTCGTTGTACATACAGCTAACAGGACTTTAAACTGGATGCAATGAGGAAAAGTATGTTTGATCTACCTTCCTGGAAGTCCTATAACCCTAAATTATAATTCTCCGTCTTTGACTTATTTGACCTCCTGACAATAGTTGACAATAGTTTAACTACACTTTCATTATTTTTTAAAAGACTTACTTTATTATTTATGTATATGTAGGGGGAGGAGGTATGTGCATATAAGTGCGGCTGCCTGTGGAGGAAAGAGGTAGAGGTGTCAGATTTCCCTGAAGCTGCAGTTGCAGGCAGTTGTGAAGTGCCCGGACTGGGTCTGGGAACTGAACTTGGGACCTCTGGAAGGATTGCTGAGTCATGTCTCCAGCCCTACATCTTCATTATTAGAACTTTAATTCTTCAAGTTGTTACCATGGACGTTACTTCTCTTCCTGGCTTACTGATCTTTTTTTCTTTCTTCTGGTTTTTCAAGACAAGGTTTTTCGGTGGTAACTCTGGCTGTCCTGAAACTCAATCTGGAGACCAGGCTGGCCTCAAATTGGCAGAGATCTGCCTGCCTCTGCCTCCGGAGTGTTGGGATTAAAGGTGTGCGCTACCAATGCCTGGTTATCAAACTGTTTTTTCTTAACCAACATCATGGGCTCTTTTTCTTACCTGAGAGATTTTGAGGGTCTTCATGTTTCTCTATCAGATTAATAATTTTTTCAAATTATAGCTCACCATGATTTACTCTCAGTTATAAATACTAAATTCAGAGATTTTTGTCAAACTTCTCATCTATATATCTAAATAATTGCTTACAGGATATAAATACTTAACTCTCTTGTATGCATTTCATACTTAACACATTAAAAGTAAGCTCATTATTTTTTACTCAAACCTGATTTCTTTGTCTGTTTTCTTGGAGAATGTGTGTGATAGAATGATTAAGCATTCACTCTCTGGAGCCTCAGTTGAAATAAACTTTAGTTCAGATGCATAACTATAGAGAAGTCATTCAATTTGTACACATACCACTTTAGTAAGTTAGATAGCAATAATAACTATCCCACGGGCTGAGAAGGAAATTACTATGACTTGAAATTCTTCAAATACTGCCTTTTTTTTAAAGGTCAAATCTGAACCCACAGTCAGGGCAAATAAGGCTTAGCTGCACGTGTTGGTATTCTCCCTGTCACAGACTCCATTGCCTTCACCAACACATAATCTACGCAAGACCTACTAACCTTGCAATTTTCAAAATGTATCGGGTCCTTTCTATTTGTACTTCCCGAAAGGCTTGCTCCAGCCCTTTTGAAGTAATTCTCATCCTTTAAGGACCTGCTCCAGCACTCAAACTCAAGCCACTGAAGAGCCTCTCTGGGTTCATTTAACACTTACATAACATTTTCTCTTCTCTAGACAGCGTCCTAAAAGCTCCACATCCATGAACTCATTTTATCTGTACAGTCCCATGGGTCATACTAGTGTTATCACCGTTTTAATGTTAGAGAGTGAAGCACAGAGGGATTATACAACTAGTAAGAGGCTAAGTGATTCTATTACTCTAGGTTTATCTCCTCTAAACACGAGTTTAGATGGAGTACTTCTTTTATGTGCTTCTGCTTAACTCTAAACACACTTCAAATTTAGTGTTTATCGGCTCTGGCTCTGCCTACTTCCACTACAGTGCATGGCTATTGGGAGCTGTCTTTGTATTTCAGCATGCAGCATACACTCTGGCTGTGGTGGATTGAATAAGATTGGCCCCCCATAGGCTCATGCATTTGAAGTCTTGGTCCCGAGATGATGGAACTGTTTGGGGACTAATTTGGAAATGTGGCCCTTTCTGGAAACGTATGTCCCTGAAGTTGGGCTTTAAAGGTTTCAAAAGTCCATGCCATGCCCAGTCTCATTGTCTGTTTCCCTCTACCTCATACCTGTGGATCAGATGTAAGCTTTCAACTACTGCTCCAGTGCCATGCCTGACTATCTGTTACCACACTTCCCACTACGATGGTCATAGACTCACCCTCGGAAATGTAAGCAAGCCTCCAAATAAATGCTTTATTTTTATAAGTTCCCTTGGTCATGATGTCTTATCACAGCAATAATACAATAACTAAGGCCCATTAAATATTTGTTGAATAAATGAGTTGTACAATAAGTTAAAGGGAAGATGAACTTAACAGGAATAAATGTAATGGGCTTCTCATGGATCCTAAGAACCAGGGTAAGAAATTGTATCTTCACACCAGTCCATGTGATGTAGATTTGTGCTTTGACAGTGACTCCCATTAGAGCCTAAAATGGGGTATGATTGTTAAAATTCCAACACTATAACTCTTAGTGGCTTAACCCTTCACAACTAGAGGCCTTAAGATCTGAGTCCAGACGTCAGCATGAGCCAATCTTGAGAAGTCTTGTAGAACATTGCAAATCTAAGGTGCCATCCAGTTAGAAATGACATAACATTTCATAATTGTCAAGATGAAAAGATGACTGAGAGCCATTGAGAGATGCTGTTGATTGAAAAGACCCATTTGCCTTCGAAGAAAGTATGTCTTACATTTGACCAAAACTTAATATCTATATCCTTAAATGGATAAAAATTGATGTCTATCTCCCACCATCCAGTGAGATCCAACATAATGTCACTATCAGTCCATTGGCAGTGCTAAGGCTTAACACAAAGCTTTTGCATAGCCTGATTTCTACTATTCCTATTTGTCTTTCTAGTTTCTGCTAATTTCTCAGCTAGCCCAGGCAGTACAATAAAATGTCTATGCGTCTATGTATTTGTCTGTCTGCCTGAAGATCTGTCTTAATGTCAGATTCCTCTTGTACTAGGGCTCTACTCCAAATCCTAGTTCACGTGCATGAGGCTGGACTCACCTCTTGGGACTTCTTGTGGTGCTTTGAATGAGAATGGCCCCCACAGGCGCATGCTAGGATACTTGGTCCCTGATGGTGGAAGTGTTTGTGAAAGACTAGGAGGAATAGCCTTGTTGAACGAGATGTGACACTGGGAGGCAGGTTTTGAAGCTTTCAAAAGCCTATGCCCTTCTCACTTAGCTTTCTCTGACTCATGCTCACAAATCAAGATGTAAGCTTTAATGCCTGCCTGCCTGCCTGCTGCCATGCTCCTCACCATGATGGACATGGACTCAAAATGTCTGAAACTATAATCCCCAAATTAAATGCTTTCTTTTATAAGTTCCCTTAGTCATGGTGTTTTATCCCAGCAATATAGCAATATGAACATAACTACCAGTTAGGGGTTATAATAGATAAATTAATTGCCCAGAGGCTTCTGACATTGAGGAAAACTACCACTCTTGGGCTTCTTACTCTCAATAAGCTTTTAATGATGCCATACACTGGCCCTAAGCTTTGGACACTATGTACAGGAATCGTTGGTGGCTCCTCAAAGGCTAGCTTCTACATCCCAGTTAGTAGCTTCAATGCTATACTGTTTCATTATGAAAAGCAATATTGCCCCTGCAAAAAGAGCTGCTCCAACAAACACTTCATCATGGGCTTGAAGCCCACTACAGCATTTAAAACACATCCACTGCTTGATTACAGCCCATGGATCAATTATTTTGTAAAATATATGTGGTCATTTTGAGCTCAAGTTTGCCTTTCCCCCAGTTGCAGAGGCTATATCTAAGCTTCTGCACTGTTAATGACTAGGCTGCCTACTCCTGTTCCCAACAATTAATGTGTACTCAGGAAATGCAAACTCATTCTAATATAAGTCCAAGTAAAACAGAATTAGGAATAGAGGCAGTAATAAAACAAATAAATAAACCTTAATGCCTAAAGGAGATAATTGCAAGCTTCTTGCTACCACAGATAATCTCATTAGTGGGTATCAAGTGTGGACTTGATTCTCCAAAAGCATTCTAAAGCATATATAAATGTGTAACATGATGAAATTTAGATAGCAACAATGGGTCTACATACATTTTAGTTGTCCAGAGGTAGATTGTAATTCATATCTGTCTGAGACCAGACTAGAAATGAGAAATTTATTTAAAAATAGCAACATCAAAGAAACAAAATAGAATGAGTTACTTGCTCATTGTCATTAAAACACTAAAAATTTGTGCAATCTAAAGATGTGGGTGAGGGGATGAAGAACTAATAAACCTGGGAGATAGGGACAATAAAGGAGAGTGAAGGGGACTTGTAGACACTTTGGAATGTTTGGAGATAATGATGAATATAGAAAACAACAGCAGCAGCAGAAACAGCAGTTTTGCCTGCTATGAGACTAGGGCAATGACAAGGGTAGACTGGGGGCTTGGGCAAGACAGTGAAGGGAGGCTCAGGTATGTCCTCGGAGATGGACTGGAGATATTTGCGTTCCACTGATTTGATCCAAATCAGTGACCCAAGAAAAACAAATGATGGTGAACTGGTGAAAGTTAAGTGATGAGCAAAAAGAAAATCAGAAAATGGAGTCCCGAAGAAACTAAGGGGAGGAAAAAAAAATAGTACGTGGTAAAAATTGAAGCTAAAAATATTTGAGATTCAGCTATTTTAAGAGGTGCTCGATGTGATGACCTCACCAACACACGACTCCAGTCATAATTGTGCACTCAATGCCTAATTCAATGCCCATCATAGCATGAGTGTTCAAGATTTGTATGAGTCAGGATCTGTGCGCATGTATATATGCATGCATACTCCGATAGAAACTTGGAGGAGAGCTAAAAATGCATTCCACAGAGAAACAAAAAACCTAGTCAAATATAGTCCTGTTTCTGTTTTCACCAAGGCTTTGCTCTCTCAAGTGTACCAAGCCCCAATAATGTCCCTCTTCTCAGGACCACAGTTTTCCTATCTATAGCACCCATTTTGCTCTGAGTGTGCCCGTATGATCTGGTGTTTTCGGTACACTTGTTCAGGATAAGAAGCAGTCACTCATATTACTGTGGCAAAGAGGAAGACACACAGTAGGTATGTAAAAATACAGAGCAGCTGGATTAATTGACTGGAAAATCACAGAATTCATTTTTAATTGAGCTCTTTTGCACTTTACTAAATGAGCTATTGACAAGTTTTCTTTAATTTGGAGAACAGTGTAGAAGAGGTTCTTCAAAAACCTAAAAATAGATGTACCAAATGACCCGGTATTTTTTTTTAGATAAATAGAAGCTTGATTTTGTTCTCCAAGGAATTGTGTTAAGTTGCAAAAGGACAGTAGCAACCTTCCAGAATGATGGTTTAGGGTTAACTTTTATCTCTTGGGAGAATGTGTACACAGGGCTGCTTACTGACCCCTTTACTCCCCCTGCCCCCACCGGAGAGCATCCTGACCCTGAAGGGCATATTGAACACTGGAAGATATCACTATTAGTCAAAAACATATCCTATTAATCATTTAAAAAACCCAACACTTTGTTTCACTGATTCTTTGTATTGCTTGGTTTTTATTTGTTTCATTTAATTAATTTCAGCTCTGAGTTTGATTCTCTCTTCTTATCTAATTTGTGGGATGATGGCTTATTTTCCCAGTGTTTTCAGGTGCATGACTAAGTTATTAATTCATATCTCTCAAGTTTCTGTCTTGATGTAGGCACTCCTCTCACGATGCCTTCATTGCACCTTATGGGTTTTGATATATTGTGTTTACGTGCTCATTCGATTCTAAGGATTTTTAAATTTCTTTCTTGATTTTTTGTTCTTTATCTAATTATCATAAAGTCATTTGTTGTGCATGAGTTTTTTGTACTTTCCGTAGAAAATTGCTGTTGATATCCATGCTTATTCAGTTGTGGTCAGATAGAGTGCAGGGTGTGATTACAATTTTCCTGTATTTTTTGAGACTTGCTTTGTGTCCTAATATGCAGTTCATTTTGGAGAAAGTTGCATCTGGAGAAAGTTACATGGGATGCCGAGAAGAACATGCATTCTTTTTTATATATACTTTATTTTTCTTCTCTCATATAGTACATCCCAACAGCCCTCCTCTCCTCCCTCCACTTCTCCCAGTTCCCCCTATCTCCTTTCTCTTCCAGATCTGTCCCCGACCTGCCTACCTTACCCTGCCTCCTTCCAAGACTCAGGAATTAATATGTAAGAGGGAGCAGACAGGCTGTAAAAGTCAGTGGTGGTAAATGAATACAAGGAAATACTGTCATCTGCACACAATAGGACAGCTGCGTGTGTGAATCCGCAGACTTTATGACAGCATGCACGAGCTGTACAACATCAAGCCAGAACAAATCCTAGCATGGAGAGAGGATACGAACATGAACTCCTACCCCTAACCCCTAGCTGAGGAACCATTGGCAATTGATGGCTGCTGGGAAGGAGAGTCAATTTACTCTAAGAGTGTTGCCAGTAAAATACACACACACACACACACACACACACACACACACACACACACACATAGAGAGAGAGAGAGTTTTGCCACTGGCAGGGGAACTACACTCTAGTGGAAGACCACACATCTATGAATATAAGAGCAGCACATATTAGACTTAATGAGGAGAGGGAGGGAGGGGGAGGGAGGGGGAGAGAGAGAGAGAGGGAGAGAGAGAACACAAAGTTTGTTGGATAGGGAAGAGGAGGAGTAGAACTGGAAGAGTGGGGGATAGGGCAAATTTGATCAAAACTCATTGTGCGAATTTCTCAACAATCTAATTTTTAAAAGAAACCTATCCACAGCCGATACGTACTGCCATTCTTCTCTACCACTAACAGTCTGTACTATTCACCCTCACATAAAACCCGGCACACTGGATTATAATTGCTTATTTAGGGCCTTGTTTAGCACAGTAGTCTTAGCATCTGTCACATGTTCTGGCATGTTATAGGCACTCAATGAAAGCTGCTGGATGAATAAATCAAAGAAAATTCGTTTCTGTGAAGCCATTTCCACCTTTCCCAGTAAGAACACATCGCTCTTTCTACATTCATAGCACCTTTCCAGAGTGCTCTAGTGTTGGCTGCCGGGCATGATAACTATACATGCACTGGCTGCTTCCCTCACAATGTTCCACGCTTTGGGGGCGGGGGAGAGGGCAAGGAATTAACCGAATTTATCTTTGTACTTTTCTCTGTGCTTACCTTCTTCCTTATTTGGATAAAACAGACTTCCACAAATGTTTGCTGGGTTCAATTGAATTTCTCTGCTCTCTAGACATACTGGCACAGAGTTTAAAGATTAGTAATGATTGGTTCATGATCTATAAACAAAAACAACTACACTAGAAAAAAATGATATTATAAAAACAGGTTAGTGACTGGGAAAGCAGAGAAAATGTATACGTAATATGAATAATAATCTTCTCATCTTCTAGTTCAAGATTTTGTAGATAGCTTTGAAGCAGTATCCATTACGGTGTTGCTCAGCAATAAAGGCAAGGAGGCATTTTCATAGGTGCAAACCCTGCCAGACCTCAGCAGGGGGAACCACCTGTCATGGCAAGCATCATCCTGGACAGTGGAACCCTGAGCGTCTCCTCTCAGGGGTTTTTATTGATCCCTAAGCATCTCAGGTGTTCTATTGAAACCACGTGCAGATCATGTGCAATCAAACATCACCCACATAAATCCAACACCTGCAGACAATACAAATGCCAAGGCCTAGGCAGCCCTTCTCCCAACAATGCACAAAACCACCATTTTAAACATAACTGAAAATAAACTTCTGCGACATAGTTTAAGGAAGATTATTCTGCAGATATAAGCATACTTGTATTTTAAGTTCTGTGATTCTTCTGCTTTTGTCTTTGAGGTATATATGAATTAGCGAATCTAGAATTAATTTTAGAAAATGAAATGAGAGCGTACTGAAATACCATATGTTTATACACACACACTCTTACACATGGAGAAAGGTTATAAATCGGACTTCTTTGGTGTTATTTATAATCTAAAAGGTCCCACTTGATTGAGTTGAGAGGCAGAATCATGAATACAGCCTGACACTTTTCAAGCTACTAATTTAAACTCAAGGCATGCATATTCAGTTTTTGTAATTTGTTGCTTGTATTGCCCTCTTGTCTAATTACAACTTTTAACTTAAATGGAGTGTTGCAAGGCACTCCACGGCCTTCACAGCTTCTACTCTTTGCCTCACACAGCACAGTATACCATCCACGAAGCTTCTGAAAGTGTTCTTACGAAACATAAGGCACAGGGTGCACAATCCCTGCTTAGAATTCTCCAATGGCTTTGCTGGCTTTGCATCAAATGAGAACTAAATATAAACTCTGTACTTTGGTTTGGCAGGACCACCTGGGTGACTAACCCTCTATCTATTCCTTTGACTATTCACCTTTCTCAGGTCTTCTTTCCATCCTGTGAATAATTCACTCTTGCCATCTGTTGAAATTTTCAGTCCGAAGTGAGTCATTTCCTTGACCACTCATCTAGTCCTTCTGGATGTGGCTACGCACATCTGCAATCCCAGCACGTGGGAGGGCAAGTGCAGGAGGATCACAAGTTTGAGACTGGCCTCGGCTACATAGTGAACCTCTGCTTCTAAGTAAACAAACAATAAAGGTCCCAAGATTAATCCCTTTCGAAATCATTGCTCTCCTAGCCCTTATAACTACCTAATACCATTATGTACTTGCTTATTGTGTTTTACTCTTTTAGAAAGCAAGTTCTAGTCAAGAAAAAAAGCCTTTAAAAAAAGAAATAGAAAGGAAAAGAACGTGGCTGCTTCTAGGTATGGTGGAGGAGAAAGTTTATTGTAGATATGAGGGAGATATATAGTAAATATGAAGGAGAGCATACCCAGAGGCAGAGACATCTGTGGGAGGCCAGGGTGGACACGACCAGACTGAGCTGCTGGGCTGTGTGTGTGAGATATATATATATATGGAGAGAGACAGAGACAGAGACAGAGAGAGACAGAGACAGAGACAGAGAACAAAGAAAATGGCTGGAATTATATAAGGAAGGTCATCCCAGCCCCCTAGGCTGGAGAGTTCAGGGTAGGGGGCAGGATATGCAAGCCAAGAGGACAGATAGCCATGCAGGGAAGCTGGGAGAACCTGGAGGCCAGGTTCACTTTGATATGTTAAATAGGTATCTTGGCCAGCTGTTTGTGAGTTTGAGGCCTAACAGACACCACTATAACCGCAGCAGCCTAAATAGCACTTCTTTGAATATGCTTGACAAATGTTAGTGAAGTGGGTTATCATGAAAAGCAGTTAAGTCATTTGCATTATTGTTAGTTCAATAACTTGCCCAGAGCTGATTAATTCAACCTGGTTTAATTTAATCGGCTATGCATCTATTTATTTATTTATTTATTTATTTATTTGTTTGTTTGTTTATTTGTTTATTTATTTATTTATTTTAGTTACCACCCATTCTCTAGAACCTAATTCAACCTGGTCCAACCTGGTTTAATTTAATCGGCTATGCATCTATTTATTTATTTATTTGTTTGTTTGTTTGTTTGTTTTAGTTACCGCCCATTCTCTAGAACCTAAGTATGTGTGGCACATAGTAGATGTTGAACTAACAAAGGTTAAATGGCTGAACACACTTCATGCCTACTTTGTGCAACACTGGGATAGAAATAGGTGCCTGAAAAGGGGGTCAAGGGTAACAAGGAAAGCAGCCCGGGAGCCATTTGTTGATTGCCAACAGGCTAAGGCAAAGGCCAGGACTAGTCACCATGGCAACCATTCAATAGAAATCATAGGAAGGAATCTATATTAACCTCCTCCTTGGGCCAATTAGAAGCTACAAAGATGATGAGAAAAGAGAGGCATTTTTCTGAGGCTCATGTCATTTCTCCTTTTCACTAACAGGCTATATATCTCCATACTGCTTGCACGGAAGATTTGGGGAGAGAGGCCTCTCCATCAATCTTGTTCCCACTAGAGTGTTTGATGGAGGAATGAGCAAAACACCAGTTTCCACATACGGTGATCCCCTGGGGCCTGCCTGAATCACTGCGGGGGAGGAGTTTCCATGGAGAGGGCTGCTTCCTTTAACTCTGTTAGGCCAGGATAAAAGGTAGGCATGGCAAAGAGGAAGGGGCTGGGGTTGGGTTCAAGCTGAAGCTTGTAAAGCAAGAGCCAGGCTGTGCGGCACCAGCTGTTCTTTACCTAAGGTTTAGGTGTCTCCTGCTACCCTAGCCTGACATCCGGTGACATCTTTATGGGAAATACTACAGTACTGTAAGGTCTACAGAAAGATTTTTGTCCTAAAAGTACCAACTCCAGATTGCTGTATTAGTTCTTCTCACTGTCAAAAATACCTGATGAAAGCAAATTAAGACGTGAGGGCTTATTTCAGCTCAAATTGTAAGAAAATACAGCATTTGGTCCATCATGGTAGTAAAGATAAAACAGCAGGAACACGAGGCAACCAGCCACGCTGTTTCAGCAGTTAGGAAGCAGACAACAAACAGGAAGTATGGCCATGCTATAAAACTTCAAGACCCACCCGCAGTGACGCACATCCTAAAGCAAAGCTGTACCTCCTAAATATGCCACAACCCCCGCCCCCCAAATCACAACACTCCACAGTCCACGCTGGTCAATGCTTAGGAATTCTGAACAATGGAGCATCCCCATTGATCTTACTATCTTTAGACTAGCTTCCGCTAGGTGCTACAGATGCAACAGGCACCCATTTCCACTGGAGATTCTCAACTCTCCGGGCCCCTCTCTATAGAATCATGGGCTCAGCCATATTTCAATTTTCTGATATGCAAATGTTCTCCAAGTTTCTGCCATGAATGGCAATTAAAATGCAGTCCTTTGGCACAGGTGCCTTAAAGTGCAAATATCTCTCATAGAATAACCTATGAAGCAAAGTGGGTCCTAATACTAAAATGCCAGTGTTCTCTAGGAGTACTTGAAAAGTATCAGATAGTTGAGAAAAATAAAGTACGTAATCCAAACCCCTTGAGGGCTGGGGCCATGACTGATACATCTATATTCATCTTTCTTAAAGACCCTGCTTTTATTGTGCCCTCATTCCTTCACATTTTATTACTTACTCAGAATGCCCAATTTGTACTACATAATGACTCCTCCAAATACATATATGCATTAACAATGTGGAAATTATACATTACTGCCTCAAGTTCTCAGCTTTGAATTTTGCAAACAATAGATAGTCTCTTTTTCTAGGGTAGTGAAGAATGTACTCTTCCCCCCCCCCCTCCCCTGGCCTCTCCTTTTGACCATTGTCTTAAAGCAAAGAGGAAAAGAAATCAGGGAGGAATTTAAACTGCTCAAGATCTTAGAAGGGGATAAGAAACTGGTAATGTCTGAAATTTCTGGAACTCACTACTGGACAGAATCTGTACAGAAATGATTTGAGAGTCACACTGCAACCCTACTGGGAATTTTTATGATCCTTGATCTCAGCGCCTGTCATTGTTGAGCTGCTATTAATCAGCAAGGCTCGATTCTTCATTCCTCCTTATAATGGCTTCAATTTTCCCTAACCACAGGAAGAGCCATATGACAGTGTTCTGCTCACTGAACTTCACCAATCATCTGTCTCTTTACATTTTAGACAGGCTTGCAGCCACCCATTTTGTATTAAAGCCACTTATGGAGAGGCAGAGACAATGATCCTGTGAACTTCTTTTCATAAGGTAGTTTTCTCTTATTTCTTGAGGGGAGGAGACAGTTAGAAGCCTCCCACGCCTTTTCTGATAACCCATCAATGACAGCCTTGCCTAGAGAAGGGACTGCTAGCTGTCACAAGTGTCTGTTTAAAATAAATCCCTGAAAGAAATCAAGCTGTTGGAAATGCAGGATCAATGAAAAGTATTTTGAGGTTGGTAGTTCCAATTTATCAATTATCTTACCCTTTTGCCAATAGCCTAAGTAACCCAGGCCTTCTACAGTAGTGACTTCTGTCCTTCTGAGGTTCAGTAAGCGACATCATAAAGTGATCTTTGCATTATTTTAAAGCATATTTATTTTGGCGTAAATATAACATGCCCCACAGGATGTTACATATTTTCTCTTCTGAGTCAAGCCGGCTCTACCTAATCATGCCCTCTCCTTATTGTAATCGAAATTATCCTAAGTGAGCTCCATACACATACCTCTACCTTACCACGATATTTCTTTCTTCCTGTCCCTATTCTCTCTGCTACTGTTGTTGGTACCCACCATCCACTCTTTCCTTAATCTCTAGCACACTGGTGTCTATTCCTCACCCCTCTCACACTCTTGTTCAATCAGCAAGCCCACGGAATGAAGTCATGCTTGTAGACTACATGGTACAGTTCCGACACAAAATAATATCAATAATATCATAGGTCTTCCCAAATATTCAAGCTAGCATTCACACAAGCACTCACATGTGTGCGTGTGTGCACACACAGAGAGAGAGAGAGAGAGAGAGAGAGAGAGAGAGAGAGAAAGAAAGAGAGGGGGGACAGACAGAGACAGAGAAATAGAGACAAAGAGAGGACAGACAGAGACAGGAACAGACACAGACTGAGAACTCCACTGGCTCTCTCAGAATTATCAGCATTTACTTCATGACCCTTGAAGTACTGCTCACTTTCCTTGCATTCCTAAAAGTTGCTGTTACCTGTCTCTCAAGATACTACCTATCCGCGCCACATCTTATTACTTCTTTCTCTTCTCATAACTGCCCCACTCTCTCCCACCAATGTGGCCCTATCCAAAGGTTCGCAACTAAAATATCTTTTCTTTCTGTCTGTATCCTTTCACAAATCACTGATACTCAAATTATAGTCCATGTATCAGTGCCCATCAGTAAACTGTCAGTTATAATGGACCACAGAGCGATAAGCAGCATGCCTAGAATATAAATCACTCACATCACTAAGCATGTAAGTTACTTCTCCTGGCATTTTGATAAAGATTCCTAATAAAAGAAGCAATGTGTTCAGTTGAAGCATTGTCTCCCACATGATATGGTAATATCCTTTAAATTTCTTTTATATAGTTTAGGAAGCTTCTACAGTAGTAGATTTCCTAATGGATTTTTCAAAAGGGTTTTAGTATTAGTCATCTCTCCCCACATTTCCACCCTTACCTTGCCCTCCCATCGTCCTCCTCATTTAATCCTTGTATTCTAGTTTCCCTCTGTCCCCTGCCCCAGACTCGTACAAGCTTCCTTACCTTTGAGGGTATTCTAAAGGAAAACACACACGTATAAGGCTTACAAGCTAAAATCCACATAGAAGAGAAAACATGCCAGGTTTGTCTTCCTGGGTTTGGGTTACCTCAATCATGATGATTTTTTTTTTTTTTAGTTCTATTAATTTACCTGTGAATTTCATTTTTCTTAACAGTTGGATAATATTTCATTGTGTAAATGGACCACATTTTCATTATTCATTCATCAGTAGATGGACATCTAGGGTGCTTCCAATTTCTGGCTGTTACAAATATAGCAACAATGAACATGAATGAGCAAATATGTCTACAGCAAGATGTAGAGTCCTTTTTGGATATATGTACAAGAATGGTATAGCTGGATCTTTTCATCTTGGTTTGAGGAACTGACACACAGATTTCCACAGTGGCTGTACCAGTTTACACTTTCACCAGCAAGGAGTAAGTGTTCCCCTTTCCCTGCATCCTCACCATCTTGTGCTGCCATTTGTTTTATTGATCTTAGCCATTGTGACTAGGGTGAGATGGAATCTCAAAGTGACTTTTCATTTGCATTTCCTTCATGACAAAGGATGGTGAATAGTTCTTTCTTTCAGTGCCATTTGTGCTTCATCTTTGGAGAACTCTCTGTTTAGTTCTGTACACTGTTTTTAATTGGGTTATTTCTTTTCTTGATGCCCATTAAAATTCTTTATATATTTTAGATATTAACCCTCTATTGGATATTTAATTGGTAAAGGTATTTTCCCATTCAATATCCTGATGCTTTGTACTTTACCATATAGGAGCTTTCCAGTTTTATGAGATCTCATTTATTAATTGTTGATATTAGTGTCTGAGTTATCAGTGTCCTGTTCAGAAAGTCTTCCTGTGCCAATGAGTTCAAGGCTATTCCCCACTTTCTTTTCTATCAGGTTCAGTGTATCTGGTTTTATGTTGAGGTCTTTGTTCCACTTGTACTTTAGTTTTGTGCAGGGCAACAAGTATGTATCTATTTGCATTATTCTACATACAGACATCCAATTAGACCAGTACCATTTGTTGAAGATGCTGGCTTTTCCCCCAGTGTATAATTCTGGCTTCTTTGTTAAAAAAATAATAATAAGGTATAGGTGTGTAGACTTGTATCTAGGTCTTCAATTCAATTCCATTGATCCCACATGATGGTTTTTAATGTCAATACCACATTGTTTTTATTACTGTGCCTCTGTAGTATAACTTAAAATTTGGGATGGTAATACCTACCAAGTAAACCCCCCTGTACCAGGAATGGTTTACATCTTGTTTAGTCATTGGCCAAAGGCATCCCATAGACCTCTCCAAACACCGTAAGTTATTTCCAATTCTATTAACCACTCTCCACAGTCTGAAAGTAAGGATCCGTTGCTAAAGAAACCACTTATTTATTAATATCATCAAATATAGAGAAATGGAGCTGGTGGCCAATTAGAAGCTTCATGGTGTTGGAAGGTACTTTACACACTACCAGAGGAGAAAAGTAATCATCAATTCCATCCACCTACAAAACCTGCAACCAACAACAGAGGCCTGCCTGCAAGATGTGCTGGTACAATAGTGGCACAAATATTATGGGAGTAACTAGCCATTTTTGTAAAAATCGGATTTGAGGCTCACACCATGAGATTAAACCCATACTTAACCCTAATAAAATGGATGAGAACCTGATACTAAATCAGTCATGGGCCCTGTGGGAAATGTTATTACTATTATTCTTTCAAATGAACATATCAACAAAATGACTCCTAATGCCGTATTGCTATGCTCATAGGTGAGAGCATCACTCAACCCTCGTCAGAGAAGGTTCTTCTTGAAGTAGATGATAATTCACACAGAGACTCACAACTGGATGTTGTGAAGCGAACTCAGCTTGTCTCTTGTAGATCTTTTTCAGCACATGTTCATAAATATACAGACTATGTACTCATAGAAAACATAGGACATTATCTTATTCTTTAAAAATTGTTACTGTAATTCTGTTTTAATTGTACACATCATTATATTTTACATATCATCCTCAAATTGTTCTTATCCAACGATTAAAATACTCTGCAGATTCTTTCTGTGCCAATCCACATGGAGAATTTTTTTTCTTTTAAAAACACTGAAAGTTTTAAAATCTTCGTGAGAAAGATACCTATCTTACTTCACTACTTCCTACTGATAGATATTGGTGGAACAACATTGATATATATTCCACAAGCTGCTGCTGCATTGTCTTTTTGACTATATAAGAAGTCACAGGTAGATGAATATGAAAGATGGTGATACTGTAACAAAATAAGAGAATCTGGATGTCTTAATGATTGCAATGATCAGAGGGTTCCTCTCCTTACTGACCACATTGACTATCAGGTGAGCAGGCAATGTATCTTTACTCTGTCAAATCACTGAAATTCTAGGATTGCTAATTATAGAAGCTATTATCACTTATCTTAGTTTTTATTGAGAAAATAGGTTGTATAGAAATTCAAAGTCAAGTGTTTGGGGATTAAAAGGTGACTACATTTAGGTAGCCACAAAAAATATAGTGGTCTTAGCATTTTCTTTTTTATTTCTTTTTTATTCTATCCAGAGCAGAACTGATATATCTAAATTAGATAATAAAGAACCATATACTTTAAAATGAGCCCAATCATGATAAAGGACCTGTACATCGATCTCAACAGTCCTCATAGGTTTCAAAATCCCTATTCAGAATTGCGACAAAATATTTAACTATTTTAATCACACTCTTATTTAAGCCAGCTTTTCTTAAAGAAAAGTATCAGCACTTAAAACCTATGCTGTATACATGCAACTTTGGCTTAATTATTCATTTGGCTTAATTATAGTTAATATTAAAAAATCCTTATTTCATGTTTCTCTTGTGACAAATATATAGCATTTCGGTTATGTCACAGATAAAGTTGGTTTATGGATCTAGCTATAAATAGGGCATATATATCTTTAGCAAGTTCCTCGTATTAAATAAACTTCAGATTCCAAGCCTTAGAACCCAGGGATGTTGAAGAAAGCGAGTTGGGTGGATATAACCAAGACTGTATTAATATATGAAATTTTCAAAGAGTAAAAAGAAAATAAACAAAACAGAAAAGGTTTATTTTGGCTCACAATTTGGAAGATTCAGTCTGTGGTTCGTTGGCCCTATTGCTTTGGAATGGTAGTAAGGCAGTGTCAGTTTTCTCAACTTGACACAAACACAGACATACCCAGTAAGAGGGAATCCTCAACTGAAGAACTGCCTCAATCAAATTGGCCTGGAGGTAGGTCTGTGGGGGTGTTTTCAGGATTGTTGATTGATGTAGGAAGGCCCAGCCCACAGTGGGCGGTGCCATCCTTGGTCAGGTAGGTCTGGGTTGGTTTGTATAAGAAAGGTAGCTGAGGAAGACATGGGGAGCAGGCCAGTTAGAGGTGTTCCTCCATGGCATCCATTTCAATTCCCGCCCTTAGCTCCTGCTCTAGATGAGGGGCTGGAAAGTGTAAGTGGAACTCTTTTCACTCCATGTTGTTTTGGCCAATGTTTTGTCACAGAAATAGAAAGCAAGCTAAGAAAGGCAGCATATTGTGAAAGGAGTGTGTAATGAAGCAAAACTGCTCCCCTTATAGGCAAGGAACAAAAGAGAAAGAGGAATGGGTAGGTCCTATAATCCCCTCAATTCCTATATTGCCCTTAAGGGCATGCCTCCAACTACCTGAAGACCTCCTTCTAGGCCCTATCTCTGGAGGGTTCCACTACCTCCCAACAACAGTACCACACTAGGAACCAAGTATTTATAATAGAGACGCTTCGGGGGCGGGGGGGGGTCTTTTGAAATCTAAAGCATCCCTCTTGGCTCCCCTGATTCACTTTCTATGCCTGAATCCTGGAGATGGAGTGGTTTACTCAGTTGATATAAAATTGCGAAGACAGTCTCTGGCTGTTTGATAGAAGCAGTCATCATTACGATCTCCTGAGTTCCTTTCAAAAAGTTGGTTTCTGACTGTACAAATCAGATTCCCTCAGTTGAGTCACAGTGGAGAAATGATGAGTCCCACTGCCTAAGAGATTTTAGCCTCTTCAGATTTTGGATTTTTGTTTTTATGACTTATGAGGAATGAAGATGGGCTCAGGAGTGCTCCTCATCCTTGATTTATAGTCTCCATACCCAATGAAAGCACGTGGAGAAAGTAACATATTACCTGGAGGGGGAATCTACCTGCTCTTACGAGGAATGAATGTCCTAAGTAGTAACATTCTCCCCAATCTAGGGACAGGGCTACTTTGGGGCATGTTTAAGCTTCTAGAACCAAAGATTTCAGTACATGTACAAAATTTACTAATCAGAAAGGATTTTCAAAATTGTGATCAATCATCACCCTCTCAAAAATACATTTTCATACAAATACGATTACTTGCATGTGCTATATAAATCATACAACAATATCCAGAGGGTTACTGTACATTAGGTACACATAACAATGAATCCATCTATCTATATCTGTGTATAAGAGATGCTAAGGGCAAAAAGTTCATTATTATTGGATTCTTTATGAATTCACATTTCAAAGTAAAAAGAAGTGTAGTTTCAACTCTGTCCCCACTCCCATTTCTCTAATTTGTTTCTCATCGCACTTGGAATGGGAGTCCCCTGCCACCATTTTACTGAACATTCTCTTCAGAGTCACTGATATCTGGTATGCTGGATCTAGTGGACACTGCTCATGTCATTATCTTTCTTGACACCTCTACCAAATTTGACAATGTGCTTCAGACCTTCCATCTCACTAAAGATTCCTCCTGTCTCTCTGGGTATTCATTCTTCTCATTTATTGATTTCTGTTACTGTGCCTGCCCCTTCAATGATCCCATTTCCAAAGAGCATTTCCAAGACTCTTTTTCGTGTCACTCTGCAAAGTCTTAGGAAAGTCTTCTCTACTCCCATGGATTCAAGTACACATTGGGGAAGCATAAAATTTGATCTCCAACTTGCATATCACATTTGTACTCCAGATCCACAGATTCAACTCTCTACTGGATCATTCCAACTGATTTTTATTAAGAGCATTGCCATCTATCAAGCCACCTAAAGTAGAAATCTGAGAGTTGCACAAAACCTCTTCTCCACAGTGACTATATTGAACTGGTCACAATATCCTATTGTAGCTTCATCGGAATTGTCACTTAATCATATCCCTTTCTTGTGATTTCCACTGTCATTGCCTTTGTTTGAAACCTTGTCACTTCTTACATGGAGTTGTAGAGCTACTTTCGAATCAGTCTCCTTGAATCCATTTTTTTGTGTCTCCTGTCAAGCTGTTTCCCATAGAGTTTCTTGAGTGAACTTTAGAAATTGCCAATAATGCTATGTCATACTCCTTCCTAAGAGTGTTCAATGCCAAATGCAAGTACTTCAGCATGATACAAGAAAGCCTTCATGATCATTCTAACATTCTAGAAAACCATCTGACATTGGCTCAATCGAACTGAATTTCTTGTGGATCCTTAAAATGCTAAGCTTTTTTTTTTTTTTTTTGATGCATCTGTATCTTTACACATACAATTTATGCAATTCCTTAGGCCTAGGATGACTTTTCTCTTCCCCATCATGTTTTTTTGATACAAGATCTTGCTATATAACCCTGGCTGTACTGGAACTTGGTGTGAGGACCAGGCTGGCTTCAGATACACAGAGATCTGCCTGCCTCTGCCTCCTGAGTGCTAGGATTGAAGGCGTGAACCAACATGTCCAGATTCCTCACCATCTTTAAAAGATGGAGAAATTATTATTTCCATTCTAAACATATCTCCAGTTTTGTAGGAGCAATGAAAATACCATTCTTTTTCTCTAGCATAGTTTCCCAGGCACCTAATCATCACACTTATCGTACTATCCCTCCACAATGTGTATGTAGCTGTGACCTAAGAGAGGTGTGTGTGTGTGTGTAACTCTAAGTGCACTAAAGACAGGAAACACATCTTAGGTAATTTCAGGTACACAGTGCATGCTTAATAAAATTTGGTGAAAGGATGGCTATAGTTTGGCCATCTAGAAAAACACACCCCATCTCATGTTCAAACAACAATAAAACACAGTTGCATGCATACGGACCTATGAAGTTGGAGCACAATTTATCTTGGCTCATGATGAGTGACTATATTGATTTTATTCTGAAGATGCCTAGAGGAGTAATGGAAGGTTCTTTAGCTGTAACCAGAACTACAACAACCAGAAACCAAGTTACTTAGTCACTTTATATCCTCTTTTGTTCTTATTATGTTCATTCTTGGCACTAAAGAAGAAAAATATTAGCTCTTAAGCTAACTGTAGGAATAGAGGAGGAAAGTAAGAAAAAGTTTACCTCTTCAGTCTTTTTTTACATGATTTTGTTCCATGGATGAGAGAGAGCTCACATTTGATGTCGTCAGGCCTATACAATCTTCACTCGTCATTCTTGTCTCTAGAGAAGGTGAATCACTTTTATGAATTCTGTTCTCTGATTTACTCCCACCCCCTTCACTAGTCACACAAAAGACTTTCTCAGGGGAGAAAAGTCAATGATATCTTAGTACATAGTCAGTCAATCTTTTTTTTTATATCATTGTATCAGAAGTATATCTTAATGAAGCTTAATATAACACAAAAAGAGATTTACAGAGGAGTGAAAAATCTATTCAGGACTCGGCAGAATAAGAGTTAGAAGCAAAGGAAGCAGCTACAGGTGCTGCTGTGGCGAATGGCCCAAGGGAAGCAAAACATCCCATGGAACTCTCACCTAGATTTGCTGACTGATTTGGTTGTCAGTGTCCTCCTATGTTCTAAATTGAAGTACACTAAAGAGAATACTCAGTGAGGACCTGGAAAGGCAGAGCTCACCTCACTCTCATAGGTTCTGAATTGAGTTTCTCAAAATTCAGGTGCTGAAACTTAACCCTCACAACCCCTAACTAATATGATGGTACTTAGAAATTGGAGCCTCTGGGAAGTTAATGTGTTTAGAGGTTGCCATGAAGGTGAGACTTACACAATAGAATCAATGGCCTTATCAAAAAAGACACCAGAGAGCTGGCTAATGCCACCCCTCCTCCTACCTTGAAAGAACATAGTAAAGCAATGGCCATCTGCCAACCAGGAAGAGAGTGCCATTTCTAGAACCTGACCATCCTTAATTCCTTATCTCACACTTCCAGCTTCCATGACTATGAGGAATAATTGCCTGTTGTTTCAGCATCCCAGTCTGTGGTATTTTATTATGACATCCTGAGCTGACTGAGATATCCCTACTACACTTTCTCCCCCATGATTTGTAATGAGTGAAGATAGGATATACTATAATATCTACTCTCACTTCTGCTAAGGCTTCTGCTCCTCAAGGAAAAGTCTCAAATTGCACTGAGGTCTTTGTTTTTCTCCTGTGCCCTTTCTAGGCTGTATTCAAGGGAACCATTCAATCCATTTTCCAGTCTCGTGTCCTCTCTTCCTGAAATTGTTCAGATAGATTGCAAGTAGGGCCACATTTTCCTGATTTCTACCTAGAACTTCCATTTCTCCTACAAGCAAGTTGTAAGGTGCACTAAGACTACAATGGGAAGAAAGGTGAACATGCTGGGAAATAATACAAGCACAGGAGAAGGGCTTTGAGATCTGGAGGCAAGAGTGGGAAGAGATGCTTAAAGGAGTGGGAGGCAGTGTGACTAAAGAGGTGATGCATCTTTCCACAGGTTTGGAAATAGCAACAAAGAAGGAGAATAGCAGCAGCTGGTATACTGTGTACTGATGTACTGTACTTGCAACTTGGTTGACTTAGAAAGAACCCACTTGAAGGAGGACCCTATGGCAATGAATATATCTACTTCACAGCACTGTTAAGGAAATTAATTGAATGAACAGATAGATATTCCTTAATGTAGAACTAGTCTTGCGGTAATCATTTCATAAATGAGGCCTGTTGTAGTTGTTATTGTTGGGAGCGGCTATTGCTTAAGCTAGAGTGTCCCTATGATAATAATGTGTTCCTAGTAGCATTATATTTGCTCTTCTGGTGGCATGAAAAGTAACACAGAGGGTGTACAAGTGTGCTGAAAATGTGAGTGTGCTGCAAACCCCATTAGATGTGGGATTTATTTCCCAGAGTGAGTAAAACAGAGGGACTGTGGACTGGGAAAACATTGAGCACAGTCAAGATATGTGTGTGTGTGTGTGTGTGTGTGTGTGTGTGTGTGAGGAAAGTTTACGTTTTCATATTTATTAATGAGGCTCCTAGTACTTTACTCCATTTAGTTCTTAGAGAGCTGCAAAGTATTGGGAGATTCTTCCTTGGAAACGTGATAAACCCTAGAAAAACTAAGGGTGCTGATTTCAGCACAGTGTGGTGACACACACCTGTAATCCGAACACTTGGGAAGCTGAGATACGGAGGACCACAAGAGCAAAGACAGCCTGGGGGATATAATACGACTCTGCCTCCAAGCAGAAAAAAATAAATCAATAAGTCTCTGTAATGTAAGTGGGATTATATGCCTTGTTTCTAAGATAGCAGAAAAGACAAAGGTGCTAAGTTAACATTATATAAGGATTTGCCTTAGCAGAATAAGGCCTGGAGCTAATTTTGTGGATTTGGTGAAATTACAGGTAATGTTAGAGAAGCCTACATGGCAAAGAACTGCTAGAAGCCTTAAGGAACATTGACTGGCCCACCCAACAGCCAACAGCCAACAAAATGTCAAGACCTTGGTCATAAAGTCATGAGAAAATAAATTCTAGAACAATCCTGAATAATCTTGCAAGCAAATTCTTCCCCATTCAAAACCCCAGAAGAGATCGCATCCTAACACCTATGTTGAATTCTATGGAGAATCTAAGCAGAAGATTCAGCTACATACACCTGAATCCCTGACAGCCATTATGAGTCTGTTGATGTGTATCGTTTTAAGTTACTAAGTTAGTGGTACCTTCCTACGCTGCAACAGAAAGTGAACACACTCCTAGCCTCAAGTACTAGGTAATTTGTCCTTCTAATTAGGTCTTTAGAATCCTATTCATAAACATGAAAAATATAAATGATTGTAATTTATATGAGAGCAGCCCCTAAGCCAACAAACAAACCAAACACTTAAAAGGAAAAATGTGGGGAAAAAAGAATCAGATCAACATTAATGACCGCCATTATCCTCAAAGAGATGAGAGGATATATTGCATCAATCAAACAAAAACAATGTGTTATTTAAAAAAAACTCAGAGAACAAAATTGTTTGTAAAATTCCTGTTCCTAAAATCTCTATTATAATTCGTTGTATAATAAAATAATTATGGTTTTTGTCTAAGGTTCCTGAAACAGTTTCTAAACCTTTGACATTTCTTTAATGGTAGCAGTCTCTTTGTTCTTCATGTTAAGCCTCTAGAATGATGTTTGAACTTATGTTAAAGAGGTGAATCCTGGTGAGCCCCTGGATTGTTTCAGGATGCAAACTGGCCTAAAATTACCAAACAGCATGATTAAAGGATTAAGGCTTTGGATTAGATGATATCAGTCCAAACTAACCTCTCTGAAAGTAAACGGGGGTGGGGGGGGAGAGTTGAGTGGTGAAATTGGAGACTGAGTTCGATCAGATGATTCAATCAACCAGCCCTAAGTAAGCCCAATAAATATTCTGGTTTGGGCGAGTCCCCTAGTTGGTGAACATCAGTGTTCCAAAAGGGTGATAATTCAGATTTCATGGGGAAAAGTCACAGAAACTCCACAGTACTCTTCCAGATTTCATCCCATATAAGTCTTTTCATTTTGTTAATTGTGATTTAGTTAGTTTTAGAGAACTCTTTTATAATAAAATTGCTATCACACACCTAATTCTCACCTGAGTTTTATAAGTTATTATAGAGAACTTTTAAGCCTGAGGGGACTGTTGAAATTCCCAAATGTGTAGCCATTTGGTTAAAAGGTTGGATATCCTTTGGATGCTTGGGACCTTGAGGCTGGCATCTGAAGTGAGGACAACCTTGCTGGGTACCGTGCCCTTAACCAGTGGAGTATGCACTTTGGATAGTGTCAAAATTATACTTCAGTATTACAGAAGAGTTGAAAGATAAAGCTGAGAAATATTTCCAAAAGTAGTGTGAACAGGAAGATTAATAAGGGGCAGGGGGAGGGACAAAAGTAGGCATTGAATGGTATCACACAGCAATCATCCTAGGACCTGGAAGGCTTAAAGCAGGAGGATTGTAACTTCATGACTAGTCTGGACTACAGAATGAGTCTCTGTCTCAAAAAATATAGCCATCAAATGACAGTTTCAGTGAAAGAAGTTCCACATAAGAATTACCTGAAGTCAGAGAGAAAAATTTAAATCATTCAATAAAAATTACCAGAATTGAGAGTGAGTTTTAAAACTGAAAGAGTCCACAGAGTGTCCAACATAATAGGAGGCACTAAGTATACACAAAGAGATATGAATGGGATGTTGTAAACTAAAAGCAAAACAAAGAAAACAATAGGTTCTAGAGAAAAACATTGTAAAAGATCAGCAAGTTGATTGGCTTCCGACATCTCAAAACTTTTCTAACTTCTCTAACAATGTCTAGAAAATAATGGTTAAATACCTTTGTAATTACTAGAAATATCAGAGATGAAAGAACTCTATAGGTTTAGGGAATAATTGGAATAGATTTGGAACAATCTCAAAGGACATCTCCAAGAATATAAAATCCTATGCATCGTCACATGTTTGGTAAATATTTAGTCAATTGAGTAGCAGGTTGTGGATGAGCTACAACTATGTATATACAAATAAATAAGACGGTTACCAGCTCCATTAAAAAACCAATCATATGTGCAAGAAAACAAAAGCAATCATAGTGTGCTATGATATCTGTTATGCTATAACTCAGCTACAGAACTTGCGTAGTCACAATAATATACACTCTGAATAGTGATCTCATAAAAATTTGAGATAATTCTGTCAGTGGAATGGGAGGTTTCTCCCTATGTGCGGAGGCTGAAGGTAATATTGAACTAGCTTCTTTTTATAAAGAAGCATAATCTAAAAACATATTAATTAGCTTTATAAATGTATTATTTATCTTAGCAAATTTGTTTTAAATAGTTTTTTTTTCCCAGAGAATAGATGAGGGAGGCTGTTCTTATAGCTGTGATAAATAACTTGCTTATATCACAAGTAATTGAAAGTTTTTAAAAAAAATCAAATAAAGTTTTGGAAAAAAAAAAACTACCTTTAAAAGGAAATTAATTTCATAACATCCAATTGTTTAAGCTCTTCAGTGGCACAGCATTGCAACTTCTCAAATTCATGTAGTACTTTCCGATCTGAATCCCCTCTAGTTATCTTACTTCATGCCATACGGCTGTTCCCCTTGATCTTCAGGCTTTAGCCACCCTGGCTTGCTTTCTTTTCCACAAACAAGTTTGTTCCCATCTGAGGATCTTTATTACTTGCTGTTCCCTCTGCCTGAAATCATTTTCTCTAGATCATTTTATCTCCGACTCCTTCTTTTTTCAGGACTTATCAGAAGGGAGCTTCTTCAGAAAAACATTCCATAAACATATAATCACACACCTCAATCAAATCCAAATTGAAGTCCAATCTTAAGTCAATTGGTCTGTGCTTTGCAGCAATACCAATGCAATGGAAATAAAAGAAAAGCTAGAATCTATTCTAGATTAAAGAGACTAAAGAGACCAAAAGTGCAATCGATAATTTCAGCCTGTTTTTATAGAGAACTTGTATAGAGATCATTGTTTGAACAAATAGAGAAATTAGAGTGTGCATTGTGTGTTCAATATTATGAATTTACTGTTGTTAGTTTTCTTGAATCTAATCATTACCTTCTGTATGAAAGAGAATGTCTTTTTTTCCTTATGAGATACATACTGAAATACTTCTAGAAGCAAAATCAAGATCTCTACAACTAACTTTGAAACAAGGGGTGGGGAGAGGGAGGGACAGAGGGCAGGGAGAGAGAGGAAAAGGGGGAAGGAAGAGACTGAGAAAGAGAATACATATCAAGTAAATATGACAAAATGCATATACTTGGTGAATAATGGTAAAAAATATATGAATGTTCATTTTATTATTCTTAAGCTTTTCTGAAAGGTTGAAAGTTTACCAAGTTAGCAGAAGACAATTTTGAACTTTATCTAGCAGCTTTGTTATGGATAAACTTAGTTTCAAACTATTTTTTAATGTGCTATAGGATTAAGCAAAGGAATTGACCAAAGTAGCCTTCTATGATGAAGTTTCTATCCTATTATTCTGCTTTTGGTTTCTTTTGTTGTTTATATACCATTTATCATTTTCTGAAACAATTTCTGTGTACATACTTCATTGACTGTCTAATGTGTGCATCACCCCAGCCCCATCTTAAGGTGCTATTTGAGCAAGGATGGTGATGTGGCTTGTTTATTGGTGAATCCCCAGCATTCAGACAAGTATCTACCACGTAGTTGATATTTAGTAATGAACTGTGGAATGAATGAATGAATGAATAAGGCAATCCCCAAGGAACTCTAGAGTCAGGCAGTGTCATCTTTGTCTCAAGCGTCTTGAGACCCAGTTGCAAAAGTGTCTTGTTACTGTAGAGCTCCGTGAAGCTGAAAGAGAGGGGACACTGGTCTTGTGTGGCATGTTGAATGTGGCTGATGAGAATAGGCACTACCCAAGTTTTCAGTAAGGTTACAACAGAGGAAGTAGAATTAAAACCAACTAGTGACAAGATCTGAACCCTCTCTCTCTCTCTCTCTCTTTCCCCTCTGATACACACACACACACACACACACACACACACACAGAGAGAGAGAGAGAGAGAGAGAGAGAAGTCAGAGAACAACTCACAAGTGTCAGTTCTCTGCTTCCATCATTCAAGCCTGATAACCAGATGGTAACCCCAGAGACCACTTGAAAAAGCCAGATGTGGTATATATCTGTAGCTCCAGAACTCCTTAAGTGAGGTGGGTGGCAAAAACAGGAGATTGCTTAGAAGCTAGGGCCGTCTAGCCTTGAGCAAGAAACAAGGCAGAAACAAGAGAGATTCTAGCCAGAGGTATCGATTATGACAGCTGCTGGATCTTTGGACTCTCACCTAGTTCAAATACTTCTGTATTTCCAGCTGTCTCCTCTTCGAGAGGATGATTGTGATAATTTGCAACAGTACATTAACCATGCCAGAGCTAGTTCCTTCATCTTAAACATGATTACTAGATGGGACGTTTCTCAGTGGCCTTTTTAATTCCACCCAAAGTATATATTCTTAAAATGTTGCAAATGTCTCATCTGCTTTATGTGATGTACAAAATCATATTTAGACCGTATTAAGCATCATCCCATTTGTGAAAAAGCTTTGGAACAGAATCTCTAGATTTCCATGGTACAAATAGTCTATGTCTATTATAATCTCAGTAATGATCTTATTAGTCTTTGGACTTTATGTGCTTAACGGCTGTTTTAATTTTTTTTTAAATCTCTTATCTTTTTCAGCTGATCATCCTCACATGGCCCAGCAACAATTTAACTTTAATGATACGGGCACCTTGCTTATCTTCTGAAACCTGAAGAGCTGTCTACATAGTCCAGGATAGCTGTGAACTTACAACTCTCTTGCTTTAGACTCTGGGATGCTGTATTTATAGGGATAGTCCACACACATATCCCTCCCTCCCTCCCTCCCTTCCTCCTTTCTTTTCTCCCTCTTCCTTTTTGGCTTCTGCTTGTTAGACAACTTACATTGAGTTACAACCCTAACAATTACTATTTTCTTCCTTTCTGCCATATCTAAGCTGTAGTACGTCAAAGGTGCTACAAAGACCTATTTTTTCTTATCCTCCTTCAAAATGTTCTCAGATCCACAAACATCTCACTCCCGCCTGCCTACAAAGACAAGACCTTTTCTCTCATTCTCCGATCATCATTAGAATTTCATATTAGAAATTTCATTAGCATGTTTTGTCCACGAATGACTCATTGTGGAGTGAATCCAAATGTATATGTAGGTGGTTAAGCTGATTGTACCAGCAGCTGGAGCATAAGCCTTGGGAATATAGACCCCAAACTGCAGGTTGCAGCACAAAGAGTTGTGATTTTACAAATGACTTCAACTTGACTGGATATGACTTCAAGGAACTAAAATAGGTTAATAGATGGTTCCAGAATAAAATATACTGTCAAGAATAATTTTTCTCACTAAGTGGTTTTACCATATCACTCCTATACTGAAAGGTCTATCAGATCTCAATTAGCTTTAAAACAAAAAGTGTAGTCTTTAGTATGGCACTCAAAAGACTTTCAACGCTCTCTACTTCTATTACTTACTTTGCCCTAACCTTTCTCAGTTCTTGGTATGGTCTCTGGTCCGCAGTCAGCCCAACTCACTCTCACCATGGGTTTTCATTATTTCCTTTCTCCTTGCACAAAAATATTTTATACTTTCCCCTTGATGGTCTTTGTTAATTGACTAATCAAGACCTACTTCAAGATATGCTTCTTTTCAATAAGTCATCCCTGCTTCACAAACAGCATCACTGGTACTTTGTGCCAGAATACACTTTAGAGCTACCTGGAAAAGTTAGTTCTGAGCTCCCAAGATATTAAATTATAAGTATAAGGCCATAATACAGGTTTAGTGTGCATGTGCGTATGTATCATGGCACACATGTGGAGGCCATAGACCAAACTGCAGGACTTGGTTCTCACATTTGGGCCCTGGGCCTTGAACATAGACTTGAACATAGATTTGGAAGCATATGCTTTTACTCATTGAGCCATCTCACTAGCCCCAGGTTCTTAAAATTCTTGGGAAAAGGAATGTGCCTCATGTTTCCACCTCCTCTTCTCTTTTCCCATGGCTCTGAATGGGCCTATACACAATTCCGACTGGCAGTGAATGCATCTTAACTATGGGATGGTTCATTTCCAAAAACCATAAAAATAGAATGGATAAAATGGATACACTGTGGCTGTATTATTATATTACATACATATTAAAAAGGATTCCTCTAAACAGGGAATTCCTATAGTGAGCTTGGTTACAGGTCATTAACTCTGTGTGTGTGTGTGTGTGTGTGTGTGTGTGTGTATGAGAGAGAGAGAGGGAGAGAAGAAGCAAACTTGCTCAGAAGCCGGAAAAATGTGTCAGTGCCTTTCTTAAAGACTTGGGAAGGAAAATGCCAGTAAGGCCATTGTCTTACAGTCCCCACATCAGCACTGTGCTCTGGTCTTTCTCAGCTGGGAGTTGAGTGACACAAGTTCTAAATATCTGTTCCACCGCCAATTATCTCTCTGACCTAAGGCACGATGTGTAATCTTACCGGACTTGTGTTTTCTTGTCTATAAAAGTCAAAGGGTAGGCATGTACAATGGAAGTCCAGACTTCCTTTCTCACAAATTTGTTATGAGGCCCAAGAGAGATAATGTATTTACATGTAGTTTAGAAGTCAAAATGCATTATATGAACACAACTTTGTAAGTCTACCACTCTGTATCTCCTAAAGCCGTAGGAAAGTAAACTGAGTAAAGGATAACAGGTTTGCATTTTAATCCTATCTAAATGGTCAGAGTTTTCTACCTTCTCCATAAACATTGTTCATCACTGCATATCATTATTTACTTAGAAGACTATTATGAATGATTCTATTTTGGCTTTGAATATTGCCAAGGTGGCGGTGGTCAGGAAGGCAGGCAGCTGCTAAGACTCAGAAAAGGCACTGATTTCATTCAAAATTTCTGTAAAAGGACGACTTGAGAAATTTAAAACGATTGGTCTAGGGCAAAGGGGCCCTCTAGCATTGAATTATTTCCCACATTCCACAATAAAAATTAGTTGAGAACAAGAAAGAAGAGCTTCAATGTCGAGATAGTTCTCCAGCCTCTTCTTAAATGATCCTTACTTATCCGAAAAAACAAATACTTCTGAAAAGCAGTGCAGAACAAAAAGGTACCCTACCCAGTAACCTTCAGTGCATTAGCTAGTTAGCAACATTTTCTAAATCTTTCTCTGGCCTCATCACTGGATTAGAATTTGAGGAAGATACACTAGCATCTAAGCAAAGCCTTTTCTGGTTTAGTTTTCAATAAGAACAGGTTATAGAGGGGGAGGAAATATACTAGTTGCAGCAAAGGTGCCTCCGAAATCAGGCACTAATCAACCATTCTGATTCCATGCTACCAAAAAAGACACATAAAGTGTTGTATTCGAAGCTGGTCAGAAGAAGGATCAAAAGAGATTAATAAAATCAGCCTGTGCTCTCGAACTGACACAGACATCTTTTGAAGTACTGAGAAATCATTTTTAAAAGACTTAAAGCTAATCATAATACAATCTTGACAGTATATATCGCCAGTAACATACCTTAGTGGAGAAAAAGCTGTACATAAACAAAAAGAAGCCCAGATGATATTGCAGCAAGAGATCACATCATAATTTTTATTTACTGTTACTGAGAATAGACAGAATTATTATAAACAAGCGTTCAATGAATATACACAAAGTGATAATTCCAGGTTGTCTCCTAGTGTTGTCCTGCTTGATGACAAAATCATCTGTGTCAAAATCACCCATTTATTCTCTAACCTGAGAGGCCATCTTATTCTGTGACTGCACAGCCTGCAGCCTTTCTGACTCTGTGTTGATGCTTTGTAAAAGGAACATTTTAATGTGAGAAACCAATTCCTTCTAAGGATTTTTTTTAAAAAAAAAAACCAGGGTGTAAAAACCTGAAAAGTGACCTCCAAGCCTCGGCTTACCAACTGGTTTGATGTGACACCTGTGGGTTTCAGCTATGAACACACAAGGTTAACACCATTTGTTTGTTGGAGGGTGGGATAGGAGAGAGGAGAAAAATCTGGAGGAGGGGGAAGCAGGTGGGCACTTAAGATGGGTTTATTGGAAAGAGGCCGCCTGCCAAGTAAGGGAGTTGAAAGGCTCAGCTCCCCTGGCTTTCTCCAAACCCAGGGGTTAGAGATAGTCCCTATGCTGGGCTTAGTAGCTGTCAAGCAGTGTGACACGTGTTCAGAATGGTAAGTTTAAGTGATGCTTGCTGTAGTGAGTGTCAGAGAAGTGCTGACTGCATCATAGATTCCGGGCCTTGGAGGGGGATGCATGAGAGTGTCTTCGGTGGGATTCGTTGCTAAGACGTGGCGTTGAGAACAGAAAAATACTGCAGATTCTAGAAAACTATTAGTGAGTATCAGCTAACAAAAGAATAGGGACTAGTGGATGTTGTATTATGGGAGAAGATTTATGGAGGAGGGGCTGCAGATGGAGGGCTGCCATCCAAACTGCAGCATTCTCTGTGTGGGAGATAAATTCACTTGTCATATTTCAAATTAGGTTTATAGGTATTCCTCCCCCTCCCAGCCGTGGCTGGATGGGAAGATGTCTCAAATTTTAATTCTATACAGCAGCATATTGGCGTCTAAAGTCTAGGTCTAAGATGATAGTTTGTAAGTATATGTGCATGACTAAGAAGGACGGAGCTTCTAAAGTGTCTTAATGTCATTGGTGGGAAACGCACTGCTGCAGCGACCTGCCCTTTTTGCAACACAATTTTCCATCCCTAATGTCAGAGTGCTTCAGGAGGTTAAAAAAAAAAAGAGGTATTAGTATTGAAATGATTTTTTTTCTCAGTCCAGGACATACTCATTTGCAAAGACACACACACACACACACACACACACACACTCACATGCACACGCACACGTAACTTAGATGAAAAGTCCTGCAGATGCTTAGGAAGTCCAGCTAAAAGCAGAAGACAGCCTCTCCTGTTGCAAAGCCTAGCTAGACAGATGCCAGATAGCTGCAGAGATCAGCACAGCCTCAGCTGCTGAGCTCGCAGCCTAGCCACCACCACTGCCAGGGCACTCTCTCGCCTTGCTGTCTGGGGCTCCCGGCTACATCTGCAGGCTGCAGACAGCTAGGGCTCCAGTTCTCCCTCACCATACTTGCTTCCCAAAGCACCACAAACCCAGTGCCTCAATCGCTCTGATTTAGAAGAGCGCAGAGGAGGGGGGGGCGAGACTAGAAAGGCCTCCCCACCCCCACCCCGTCTGTCTTTCTTTTTCCAATATCTGCAGGTTAATTGCTTTTCCTGGATTAAATGAAAGAGATTACTTGTCCATCCTGACTTGGGGATTGGAAGGAAGTGGGTCGGGAGGGCAAGAGGTTGGTCCCAGGCTAGATCCACCTGCTGCTGAGGTGAGAGGCTCCTTATGGAAGCTCTTAATACCAGAAGCAGCTCTATAGAGTGTGGAAGGATTGCAAAGACCCTCAACTATTCACTCTCTCTCTCTCTCTCTCCCTCTCTCTCTCTCTCTCTCTCCCATTCTTGTAACTAAAGGGTTAACTCCGGCCAGGCTCCAAGTCCTCCCACTCCCCCTCCTCTTTTTTTGCCTCCCCCCTCCCTTCCTGCGTCGCTAAGAGGTCATCAAGCGCTCTGCCCAGTCGCGTTCTCAAGCCTTACTCTTTCCCGCCCATCAAACCCGTAGCTGCTTACGAAGAGGTGTGCGCTCACCAAGGGGCGTGTTCCAGCTCTGGAGACGCTGCGCTCCCCTGAGCTAGACCTCAGAGCTGCGCTAGCCATGGACCGAAGCGGGTGCAAAGTTTGGCACCCCGCAAAGGGATGTCAGACAGGAGTGGGCGGACCGCCCGAGGGCTCTTAGCCCTCCAATCTTTAGGGGCGCCGGCTGCCTTGACCCCAGACGGTATGCAGCAATGGACGGTGTAGATTCGGCAGCCCAGGGCATTGCCCTGCCTCAGGATGGAGAGCAGCCGGCCGAGTCCCCAGAGCCGCCACCGCCGCCTCCGGCTCCGCCGCCGGCTACCCCGCCGCCGGCTCCGCCGCCGCCGGCTCCTCCACCATTTTCCGAGCCTTCTCCAGAACCAGTACCGGAGCCCACTCTGGGACCCTGTCCAGAGGCGACTCCAGAACCAGCCACAGAAGCAGAAGCAAAGTCAACCCCAGAGCCGGCCATGGATCCGGACCCAGAACTAGACTCAGAACCGGACCCAGAGCCGGACCCAGTACTTGCCCCAGAGCCGGCCCAGGAGCCGGTCCCAGAATCTGTCCCAGGTCCAACCCTAGAGTTGGTCCTAGAACCGACTATAGAGCTGACCCCAGATCTTGACATAGGGCTGGCCCTGGCCTAGAGCCAGACCCTGAATTTGCCACGGAAAGGACCCCAGAGTCGAGCCCTGAGCCAACAACTCCAGAGTCCTATACAAAGATAAGTCCAGCACTACTACATCTGTTGCAGTGTGAGATGCTCTCTGAAGAGAAAGGTCGAAAGACACCTCCATTGCCATCGCCAGGACGCCAATAACGTGGTCCAGAATAAAGGTAAGAAAAAGACCCTTTGGGTGAGGGAAAGAAGTAAGGCGAGGTAGGGTGGCTACGGGGTTTGCTGGACTCCGGGCATCCTTTGCATCCGTTTGGCTGCCACTCGCTCAAGATAAAGATGTGGGAATGGGGGAGCCCAGGGAAGCGGGAAGTGGCAAGGAAGCGGGAAGCTGTTGAGAGGCGGGAAGCAACATGTGGGAAAAGAGAGTAGGCTGCTGGGGGTTAGAAACGTGGTGACTTTAGAAATGGGAGTCAGAGCAGTTTTCCCCATAAGATGAGGTGACAGTGCAGTGGGCCCCAAATCTTGAAAAAAATGCACCCCTGGGGAACGCAGGATACCTGAAGTATTTGGGGCTGGTCAAGGTACTTAAGTGGATGATACTGAGAGGGGGAGGGCGATGGGACACACTTCTGCCATAGTCACTGCCGCAGAGGCCCAAACTGCAGAGCCTCTGCCTGCTTGCCCCCCTCCCTGCCACTGAGGAGGAGGGGGCTCAACAGCTGAGATGCAGCAGAAGACACTCCAGCGAAGTACCTGGTGCCTCTGTCCACTGTTGGACACTGGTACTCCAGGCAGAGGTGAAGGGAAGGGCGGCGCCCACGCGCACTGCAGGGGAAGGGCAAGGTTCGCTGGGAGAAGGGGGAGAGCTTACGTGTGTTGAAGCTACTGTTCTGTCTGTCTGCAGGATTTCCCAGCAGGTAGGTGCAAACAACAGTGATACAGTGACGCGCGGTGTCACAAGCGGGCAACTGTCCTCCCGCTACACGACCAGTTGGAATAGTACTGCAGTCCTTGTTTAGAGACATGAAAACCCGAGTTGGGTTTTGCGAGCAGAGTATGTGAACTGCAACTTTCATCTCTACCGGTCTACAGCAATTCCTTGTGAAACACTGCGCTTAGCTGGGGAAAATAAATGAATGAAGGGTCCTCTGGCACCAATCCAAGCCAGAGTTTGCAGGAGGAGGGAAGAAGGCTTTGAATGTTTACCTCCAGTCTGTCTGTTTTTTTTTTCTCCCTGTGTCTAGTCCCCTTAGTCCAAAACCTGAAAATCATGATAGTGCGTATACCCCACTTTAGCTTCCCCAGAAGAAAAACACACAGGTAGAGGCACAAGCAAACAGCACAACACACTAACAACGACAGCCTACCCTGCTGCTAGGCAGGACTAGGGACGCGTCTTGGAAATCCCACTGCTGCAGACTGCACACTTGTAGAATGCAGAATGCAGAGGTTTGTGGCTAGAACTGGCATCATGAAATAGTTTGCCAAATATCTGCAGTGGTGAAATCTGCAGTGAAAGTTTCAAAAAAGATGTAGGGGTGGAAATTTATTTAAATAAATAAAATAGGGTGATAGTGACTTGGACAATTGAAAAATCAAATCTCAAGGATGGATCTTTCCCCTTTCTGCAGATATTCTCCATCACTGAAATTTCTAGAAAGGGAAAGTGGGCAGCTAAACATGGGAGGTCACTCTAGCCCTGTTGTCTTGTTGGAAGGGTTTGCACCAAGCTGGTGAGTGGAAGATGAGCAAGAATCACCTGACCTGTGGCCATCTTAAGTGAAATGTTGGGAACTAGGCTGAAAAACTGGCCGAGCTCCTTAATTACCTGGATGCCATGCAAATGCATCTTTCCTTTGGCCTCAGGAAGGCAGACTGGGGGCCAGGACCTCTTCTCCCTATACTCAGTGTAAATCATTCCTTATTTGTGAAAGCATCTTCTACCAGCTTGACTGGAAAATGTCTATTGCCAGATATGGAGGATCAAGGCACGGGGAATTAGGCTAGTTTCCTTTATAGTGTACCCATTCATATATACCGGCTGGGTGACTCACTGACATACGGCAGCATTTATAGGAGACAAAGACCCCAGGGTCGTTGCTCTCAGAAGAGTCAGGCATTTGTTGACCCATATATCTGGAGAACGAATTAAGAACCTAACTATACATCAAGAAGGACCTGTGGATAAACTAAGGAAGGCTCTTGGAGATTCCAAACATGCAAAAGATCTAGGTAAATGCTCACATTGTTAAGGAACTTAATTCTTCCCCGATATCTTCCATGCTAATATGCAATTGTCATCTGGTGCAGTTATAGGGCCATTTTAATCTGCGTTCTTTTCAAGCATCTTAACATTCAATACAAATAGATTGCCTCGTTAGCTGGGGTAACAGTGTTCTCAAACACTGCCTCCTTGAGGCAAGCTTGTGAAAAACACACACACACAATCTCAAACAATACAAATCTCAGTATCCAAAGAAATCCTTCATAAGCAAGCGCCAGACTAGCTTGAAAATTCAAAAGAAGAAAGAGGGACAAGCAAGTGGCTGAATATGATTGAAAGTTTTTCCCAGGTAATATTGCCAACTGGCATTGAAATAAATAAATAAATAAACAAACAAACAAACAAATAAGCATCTTCCAGCCTGTACTCTGTTCTCTTTGGATCATTTGGCAAAGGTTCAGGACCTACTAGCTACAGTTTTGTGCAGACACTAGAGACTGAAAAGGGGGCTCATGTTTTCTTTTTCAATAGCTACCAGGGTTACACAGTTTGTGAACCAGACCCTATCTGCTCCTTCCCTTCTAAAATGTTCTGATTCCCAGGAAATAAATGTTGATCTCCCACCTGGTGGCAGTAAATGTAAGTAAAGATGTGTGAATTGGTTCTTTAACAACACTATGCCTCTCTTGGGGGGAGTGGGGCCTCTATGAAGTTGATCATATGTGTTTCTCTCCCATCAGCTGTGCCTGAAGAAAGACAGTTTGCATTTTTATTTAATGGATTTTGAGCAGTTGTAAAAATTGTAATCTCACTGTATGAGTGACTGATGAAAACATGGGGAGAAATTCACATTTGTGACTTTGATTTGGGGAGGGAGGGAGGGAGGGAAGGACTTGTGTATCCCTACTAATTATGACTATACAGTAATTATCACCCCAAAGCTATGAAAGTACAGGTTTTCCTTCAGAGCAGATTTTTGGGTACATATTTTCTTATAGAACAGAATTTCCCCAAATTTTATCATCATGTGAATTTACACAAAATGTTTACTTGAATAAGCAGTTACTATGAAAATAATTTTTTACTATTTCCTGAAAGTAAAATAAAAATAAACTAAGGTTTGGCATAGTCGAAATAGGAAACATTTATCATATATGCTATTTGGTAATTCTTACTTGATTATTTTATTAGCTTACCTACTTCTGAGTTTCTCAAAAGTGAGAACTACTATCTTTTTCAATGCCTGGTGCAATGCAGTATTCCTTGGTGCTCAATAAGCACTCGCTGGAGCTTGGAATCTATCAACTCCATTTCCAGCAACACAGAGATTGCTGTTGAGAATAAATGAAAATACATTCTCATCAGTTGCAACGTGAGAAGCCAATCCTTATTTAAATGCCCTAATATATATATATATGTATATATATAAAATGAAGTCAATTTAATGATATATTATATATTAAATACACTGATATATGTAATATGTATGCATACGTGCATATGTATATGCATATATATCCCTTAAAGGACTTTAATTTAATAATTATTAATTATTTTAATTTAATTAATTTAAATTATTTAATTTAATAATTTAAAAATAATTAAATTAATAATTTAATAATATTCAGAATTGGTATTGGAAATATAATTAAGAGAAACATTACTAGCAAGTTTTAAATAGTTAAAAGTATCTTTATCTCATCAGCAACAGACTAATGGTGATGTTGTTGGTTTCAGGAGTAATTTTTTTTCTAAGTGCACAAAATATCTGCAGTGACTGTAAACAGCTTTAGAAATACAGATTCAGACATTTAACCTGTTGAAGGTCAGGATGAAATTACTTTCTTTCCTTTTAGGTTCATTTACTCTCTTTGTCAGGCTTTAGTGTTACCACCTAATTTATTTGGTATATTTTGAGAGCTCCTGAGTATTTGCTGCAGGATGTTCTCGGGAAGATAATGAGTTATTCAGTCAGTGCATTTTTTTCTTTTTGAACGTGCAATTCTTATGTATTTAAAAAAAATCTCCAGCTGGGGCTCCTGCAGGTCTGTATTCCAAAATGAAGGGTGGAGCCTTTACCCACAATGCCGAGGAGAGGAAAAAAATCTATAGAGGCCAAAGAGGATTAAAAGAAAGATTGCAAAATATTTTCTGCAAGTATGGTACTTTACAATTTATAAAATGCTTTTTTTCTGTGTTAGTAACTTGCTTACTACTCTGAAGAAGGCAATAAGGTACCTAAGGACAAAGACAAAGTCTGATGGCTAATAGGATCCATTGATTAATTTCTATGTTGTGGAGTTTCTGGAATACTAATATATTGCTTTGTGTAATGCATAGGATCCTCATTTATCTAAGAACAATTCATCAGCCAGTGCTGATGTATTTCCAAAGCAATGATTCCCATTCCACTTCTGGTGCTTCCAGAAAGGTCCAGCATAGAATAGGAGCCTGAATAGAAAAGACTAGAAGCATAAGACCTTGAATCTATCCATCACAGAGACATTTGGGGCTCGGGAGGGAAATAAATAGAAATCCTGCTAAGGATAAGGACAAAGTGATTGACCTTGCCAAAGCCCACAAATTATAATTGCCTCATTGAAAAAATAATAATTGTAGGGATTAAAAAATAAAGAAGGCAGTACATTTCAGGAAGATGCCCCATCCTCATGAAAGCAAATAAACTTAGTCCCAAAATAGAAAAATAAATGCATGAGTATTTTATAAAGAAAATAGAGATACAGTCACTATAGTTAAACATTTATCCAAAATCTAAAAATTATCAAAAGCAAGTCTAAAAAGAAATGTTTCTTAGCCATTGTCAAGCCCACAAACATCCTGTCTCCCAAAGAGAAGTTAATGAAAAGGAGAAATCCTCTTAAATGAAACAGTATTTCTACTCTTTAAAAGATCATGGAATTTATACATTCTGTATGCACTCCATAGCCCATGCCTGTTCTCTAATACAAATTATGGAGACAAAAACAATTTTTCCAAAGGAAAGCTCTAGCAACCTCTGGGTTGCTCCCCAACAAGGCTCCCCAAATTAATTCTTCCAATTTTAGGAGCTATCCAAGAGAAGCAAGTCCCTGGAGATGGAAAGGAGGTGAGTGGTTGTCAGGAGGACAAGGAGCTTTAGGTGTACAGGACTTCATTTGGGAGAGATAAAAGTTTTGGACTTAATACTGTTGGTTGTACAACGTTGTAAACACACTATAGCCCACAGATTGCACACATTAAGATGATCAACCCCATGATATATGAATTACATCTCTATTTTTTAAATACATGGAAAAGTAAAACATCATCCTTCAGCCTCAATGTAATGAATTTCTATCTCCAAGAAACACATAAATTGCAAAATTATTTAAGAAGGGATTTTTTTTCCATAAGGAGATTCTCTTAACTTCACCAAAAAAAAAAAAAAACCTCTTTATTCACTCCTTTCCCTAATTTTTAACTTTAAGTTTAAAAAAGAAAAGAAAATAGGAAATATTTATAAGGGAAAATTCTCTCAAAATCCTCCATCAATGGAATATATTGTCACTTCATATATGCATTCTCGTCTCCCTCTTCATAATCCCACTATGTAGTCCTTTGTGCTCTGAACCTTGTTAGGTATAGCAAGCTAACCTCAAATTCTTGCCAACCTCCTTGCCTGTGCCTCCAGCATGTTGAAATTACGTATGTGAACCTAGCCCCATACATTTTCACTTAAAAATAAATATTAAAAGATCGGTTCTCAGATCTTGTAAACATTTAATTTCCTGGAAAAGGAAAGGAGAAATAAAAATAAAAAAAAAACCAGCCACTTCCAAGTGACCAAAGCACAGTAGCCTAATCTTTCTTTAAAATATCCTTTAGTTTTAAAAATGTATATATATTGTGTATGTGTATGCGTGAGTGATTGTGCATGTGCCAGTATGAACATGTGTGCATATAGCTACCCATAAAAGCCAGAAGAGAACATCAGATCCCCTGGAGCTGGAATTACAGATGGTTGTGAACCACCTAATATGATTGGTGGAAATTAAACTCTGATCCTCTGAAAGAACAGCAAGTGCTCTTAATGTCTAAGCCATCTCTCCAGCCTCAAGAACCTCATTCACAAAGTAAAATTTCTGTGCACTTGTGTGTGTGGATACGCACTTGTATGTTTGTGTGTGTGTGTGTGTGTGTGTGTGTGTGTGTGTGTGTGTGTGTACGCGTGCGCATTGCCACGCATGTTTGTGTGGAGGCCAGGGTGTTTTTCAGAAGCTGTCTAGCCTGTTTAGTGAGACAGGATCTCTAACTGGAAGTTGGGGCTTGCTAACTAGTCTAGACTGCCTGGTCAGTAAGCCCAGGAATACGCCTATCTTAGCCTCCCTAGCACTGAAATTATGGGTATATGCCATCACCCCTGGCTTTCCAGGTGGGTTCTGATAATGAAACTCATGTTTTCATACTGACATTGTAAGCACTTTACAGCTTAAGTTACTTCTCAAAATGGGAAGGTAACGTGATGGTGGAGGGAATATTAATGAAATAAAACTAATTCTTCTTAAAGACAAATGCCCCAGCCTCACAAAGGGCCATGAATTTTTCTGCCAAAATACATTGTAAAAATGCAATTTTATTGCATTTGTTTCCCTCTCTCTCTCTCTCTCTCTCTCTCTCTCTCTCTCTCTGTGTGTGTGTGTGTGTGTGTGTGTGTGTACTCACATGTTCCACAGTCCCTTTAGAGTTCAGAGGACAATTCTGGGGAGTCAGTTTTCCCCTTATACTGTGTGAATTCTAGGGATTGAACTCAGCTCATTGTGCTTGCTGTTAAGCACCTTTACCCACTGAGCCACCTTGCTGACCCAATTTTTTAAAGAAGAAAGAATTAAAGAAACTATTTCTACTGGGAACTGACCCACATTCACCCAAACCTACAGCTTTATTTTACATTATGTGACTTTAAAAAAAATGAAGAATCAAAAAAATAGGGGAGAAACAGAAACAAATACAAGAATGTCCATCTGAGGAAAAGCATTCCTAGCTTTACAAAGCCCCCTACTTTCTTTCCCAAAATAAGTAAGTGTATTTATTTAGACATCATCAGGTACATTTTGGGTGATATAGCCATAGGGGAAATGCACTAGAATTAGAGAGGGGAAAGAATGTAGAATAGGAATAGGAATGTTAAAACCCCGTATTTTTTTTTCTTTTTGGCTGGCAAAGATATCTCCAAATTCACCAAAGTTCTAGAATTTTTTTTCCAGTAGGAAAATGAGAAAGAGATTAGAAAGAAGGAAAAGAAAGATGGGAAGAAAAAGATGAGAACAAGGGCCTCTATCACTCAGTAGGTTCTATCTCCATTACAGGAAAAAATAAACATGCAATTATCAGGAAAAGAGAAGGTGCCTGCATTGATGGCACACGCCTTTAATCCCAGCACTTGAGAGGCAGAGGCAAGAGGATCTCTGTGAGTTCAAGGCCAACCTGGTCTACAGAGTGAGTTTCAGGACAGCCAGGACTACATAGAGAGACTCAAGAGGGGGAATATTGTTTCTTCTCTAGAGATGAACTTAGGGCTTCACCCATAGGCACACACTCTACCACTGAGCTATATCTACATCCCTATGCAATCTATACTGCTCAAGACAATGCATATTGTTCCTGGCCAACTCACCCAACCCACAACAAAGTGGAAAAAAACGCAAAATCTATTATCTTATATGGTCCCTTCAAGATGTAGGCATATACCCAAATCTCAGGGCCATTACTGTTTTGTTGTTTTGTTTTGTAGTTTTGTTTATGATACAGGTTCTCATGGAGTCCCAGCTTGTCTTTTATGCAAGTAAGGTTGTCTTTAAATGCCTTATCCTTCACTTTGACCTTCCAAGTGCTGAAAATTACAGGCACATGCACCTTGCTCTTTTTAATTGCTTTTGTTGTTGTTTCTTTGCTTGAGATAGGGTCTCATTATGTAGCTCTGGCTGTCCTGGAACTCACTATGTAACCAGGCTATCCTTGAACTCACAGAGTTCCACTTGCCTCTGCCTCCTGAGTGCTGAGATTAAAGGCACACAACTTTATGCCCAGTGCTGAATGCTTTTTTTAAAAAGATTTATTTATTTGTATTTTATGTGTTTTGCCTGAATGTACATTTGTGAGCCATGTGTGTGAAATGCCCGTGGAGGCCAGAAGAGGGCCTCAGATCCTCAAGAACTGGAGCTACAGATGGTTGTTGCCCATCATGTGGGTGTTGGAAACCAAACCTGTGTCCTTTGCCAAAATATTCTAGAATCCCTCTTTTTGAGGGAGGGAGGGAGGAAGGTACAAAGGAAAGAAGGAAGGAAGGAAGGAAGGAAGGAAGGAAGGAAGGAAGGAACAAATGAACGAAGGAAAGAAGGAAGGGGATTTTTAAAGGAAAGATGTCCTGAATCTAATTTTTTTTTGAACAAATTACTTCGTTTCTATTTAGAGAAGGAAAGGGCACAAGCTTGATGACCTGAGCTTGATCCCTAGAACCTAAAGTGGATGGAGAGCACTGACTGCACAGGGCTGTCCTCTGACCTCCACGCATTTGATGTAGCATGTGCATGCCCACCTCCCATGCATCAGATCACACACAGTCTCACACACACACACACACACACACACACACACACACCACACCACCACCACCACCACCAGAATGTAGGCTTTTAAAAATGAAAGCAAAAGGAGAGGGCTTTCCATGGAAGCCCTCCAGTAGTACTGAAACTTGCGACCATAGTAGTGCTTCTCTATATGTCTGTTTGTTTTTAAGGCAGTATCTTGCTCTGCTGTCGGAGCTGATCTGGGACTCACAACTCAAAATAATCTTTCCTTAGTCTCTCTAGTCTTGCAATTCTACATATGCACCACCCTGTTTCCCTTCTATTTTTAAGATTTGTTTTTAAGTTTTTACATTTATTTATTTTGTGAGTATTTTGTCTTAACATATGCATGTTCACCATGTGTGTGCCTGATTCTTACAGAGGCCAGAAGAGGGCGCTGGATTCCCTTGAATTGGAGTTAGAGACAGTTGTGAGTCACAACATGTGTGCTGGGTACTGATTCTGGGCCCTCTGCAAAAGCAGCAATTGTTCTAAACCACTGAGGCATCTCTCCATCCTCAAAAAATTGTTTGTTTTAAAATTGGTATAAGAGGTAATTTATTTCATCCATCCTTAATTGTAGCTAATCCTCCTCATTTACTCCTCTTACCTCCAGTGGTCCTTTTTCCAATGTATGTCTCATGTGTTCTATTAACCTCCTCAGTCCATTTCTTTAATATCTCTTTCCCCTTCTAATGGTTCATCTTCTTTCTAGTTTCATGACCTGTACTCATACTCTCTCCATCATAATTGCAAATACACACAAACACACACGCACATGCACACGCACAAGCACACGTGCATGTGTGCCCCTAGGACCAGCATATGAGGGAGAACATAAAGATCTAAGTTTGGGTTACACCACTTAATAACTTCCAGATCCATCCATTTTGCTCCAAATTTCATTTTTATTTAGTGCTGAATAGAATTCCACTGTGTATCTGTACCATATTTTCCTTATCTCTTCATCAGATGATGGATATCTAGACTGATTCCATGTCTTTGGTACTGTGAATATTGCAGCAACAATCATAAACGTACAAGTACCTCTGTAGTAAAATATAGTCTTGTTGGTATACACCCAGGAGTAGTATAGCTAGGTTATTTGGCAATCCTATTTTGAAGTTTTGGAGACCACTCCCACAGTTATTTTCATAGTGGGTGTAGTATTTTATACTCCCGCCAATAGTGAATAAAGGTCCCTTTCCCACATCCTTGTCATCCTTTGTTGCCATTTATTTTCTTGATGACTGCTTTTAATGGAATCTCAAAGTAGTTTTAATTTGCATCTCCCCGATGACCAAATATGTTGTCCATTTTAAAAAAGTATTTTCCATTTTCAGTTTTTCTTTTTAGAACTGCCTGTTTAGTTCATTGGCCTATTTGTTGAGTGCCAGTGACCTTTTTGTATTTAACTTTTGACGTTCTTTATATATTCTAGATATTAATTCCCTGGATGTAACGGAGCTGGAAAATATTTTCTCCAATTTTGTAGGGAAAACCCTCTGAGCCTAAGGAAGTAATTCCTCAGCACTATGAAAGTAAGAATTCCCCCATAAGAGAAAGAAATGAAAGACAGGTATGGGGGCTTTTATCATAAAAGGAGATACTGAGAGATTTGCTAAAATCAATGGACCTAATTTCTCCCCACACTCAAGAGGGAACATGTTTTTAAAGAAAAAAATAAATTCTCCCACCCCCAAGACAAATTGGCAATAATCTCAATAACATCATTGAACTTTCTTGCCCTAAAGACATTTTTCAAAACCAAGAGAAAAATGAAAGTTCTTTTTTCAGGCCTGAAATCTGAAAATAGTACCCTTTTCCACCAGCTCCTCCACAGACTCAGAAATATAAAAGAAAAAAAAATATAAAAAATATCCTTTTTGAACCACGACGGTAAACCTCAAATTTAGCATCAAAGGCTAAAGGGCAGTACATATTTAATCCCAATCTGGCATCCCCCTCCCCCAAATGATTTTGGCAGCACACCCCATCATCCAGGCAAGCTGAATGCTCAGAAAGACAGATCCTGTTTAAACAAAACAATTAGTAAGGTAAACCTACTGAAGAAAGACATATAATTCCTTTCCAAGTCAAACCAAAACGACTCTGCTAATGGCTGCATCATTATTTCATCTAATACCACACAGACTCAAAAATTCAAAATAGAATTTAAGGCAGTGACATTCTTGCTGGCAACTCCTGATAAGGCACATACTTCTACATAGCAGGCAGTGACCCTTAGCCAGTCTCATTATGAGGACTAATGTAAGATCTTTGAGTGGTCCTCTCCTCATGTTCTGATTTCAGTGTCTTTTCTTGTAAAGTTTGATTTTTACAAAATCATAAACTACCATTTATAAGATGAAAGAATTTTAAATTCACTTTTTTTTTCTTAAAAAATAAATTGGGTATTTACTTGTTCAGCTGGGTTTTATAATTTTTCCATGAAGAAAAAGAGATGAACAAACTCTACTCCCTAGTGTAAGTTTGCTAAGGAAAAAATCTAAATTTCTGCAACTCTATTAGGCCACCTTTTAACATGTGCAAAATAAAAATGAGACTTGCTTTAAGAAAGCTGGCAAATGAGATACCTAGATATCGAAATGAAAATATGGGTGGTGATTATTTGTATTACCACATGTTTTGCCAAAGTATTCACTGGGTTAACAGCTAATTCTTTCAGCATACTAGAAAAACTAAATCAATGTAATTCAGGAAGGCGCACTAATTTCAGAAAATATGACTGATGGATTTGTCTGTAATATACAGTTAGTGTTTCATGTTCAATTAGGTACCACTGACTGGGAAGGAAAATAGAGCCTACATGTGATATTATCAACAATGGTAAAGAAACAGTAGATCCAATTCATCCAGATTTTATTAACCAAATGTAGTAGACAATTCAGAATTAATAAACTATATACAATCCAAACAAGGCTGAATTGGAATTTTAAACGGCAACTGTAATGCATTATTAAGTAAGATGAGAATTATCTTCAGCCTTGTCTGTAGCACTTAGTAATTTTCATCCTCTAAAGCATTATAACATTTACTGTTTAAGCCTTTTGCTTTAGTGAGCCTATAAAAGAGATTATTGGTCTCTGAGGACAAAGATTCTTAACCTCATTCCCCTCAAGCACAGGACTAGAGACAGAGGTTCCTAATCAATATCCAGAGCTTTGCAGAATGCCCCTGGAGTGAGGCAGTGGGCCTGGAAACTGGTAAGCACTCAAATTCATAGAGCACTTACCAGACTCAACTGACTACATTTCAAACCTTGAGCTGGGCATGGCGATGTACACCTATAATCCCAGTTCTTGGGAGGCAAAGGCAACAGGATTGCTGCAAGTTTGAAGCTAGCCCATGCAACATAGGAAGTTCTAGGCCAGCCAGGGGCTACGCTGTGAGATCCTGATAATAACAATAAATTCAAAAATTGGGCACTTATTTGCCTTCTCCTGCAGATAATGTCTCTACCTGTTCTCTTCTGGGATTTTAAAGCTTGAGGCAAGAAACAAAACAAAACAAAACAAAACAAAAAAACACCTGGTGAGCAGAACTTGAATAGCAAGACCTGAAACCCAGGGAGAGCTTCCTTTTACCTTTGACTTTGTGCTCCGTTGGGCTTCTGTCTCCTGAATTTGGAGAAATTTTCACTCTCTAAGCCCTACCCTAACAGTAGTCTCTGAATACTATTTTATAAGGAAATTTAGTGTTAAATTTCCTTCGATAAGTAAGCATCGTTTGCACTTATGAACTACATTTAACATATTGTTCATTAATTTACCTCACTAAACATATTCCTTGCAGTATAAAGAATAATGTGATATAATTTTATTAAAACATCTAAGCATAAGCGGTAAAGAAGAAAGTAAATGAAGATACAGAGCTGAATTCCTTTTTGTTGTTTGGGATTTTTGAGACAAGATCTCACTCTGAGCTTTGGATAGGCTTGAACTAATGGTGACGGTGATTGTTCTCCCCTGCTTCCCAAGTTCTGGAATTTCAGGTATGAACTATGATGCCGAGCCAAAACAGATTTTTTTATTTGAAACAAAAGATGATCAAGTTGGTGGTACCCTCCTCACAAACTTCAATTTCCCTCCTATCAGGCTTGAGGCTAACATTTTTGGTCCTTTCTTCCTTGTCTTATTTTTAGCAGAAAACAACTTATTCTGATTGACTTCCAGGACTAACTAAAATGATGATCTTGACAGGTATACGCCTCTTTTGTTTTAATATACTTAGTTGGTGACAAGATTTCCAGGACCTTTTGGGGGGGGGCGGTGTTGCTTTAGTCTCACGTAGAATAAAAGCATATCAATTTCATATCAGCTCTTGCCAGTGAGTCCTTTTTGTAGAACTCCCAAGATAGCTTTACTTTCACTTCCCAGCAGCACTCAACTTTTCAAGTGTTTCTTGAGTTTTCTTCTAACAGCAGAAATCAAGCTAGGAATCTTGAATGGTTGCTTGAGGGGATGTCTTAGTCCTAATAACGCCACTTCCTAGGAGCCTATGGGGCCATTTTCATTCAAACCAACACATTCCAATTCCTGCCCGGCACAAACTTGTAGCCATAGCATAATGTAGAAGTGCATTCAGTCCAACTTCAAAATTCCCCAAAGTCTATCAGTGTCAACCCTGTTCAAAAGTCCAAAGTCTCTTCTGAGACTCATGGCAATCTCTTAACTATAATAACCTATATAATCAAACTCAAAAAGCAGACCACATACTCCCAACATACAGTTGCACAGAATATCCACTGCCATTCTAAAAGGGAGGAAAGGGAGCATAGTGAGGAAATACTGGACTAAAGCGAGATGGAAAATCAACAGGGAAAACTCCAAACTCTGTATCTCCATGTCTGATTGTCAAAGCGCTATTCAGATCTCCAACTCCTTTCAGCTTTGCTGACTGCAACACATTTATTTCCTGGGCTAGTTCCACTCCCTGTTAGCAGCTCTCCTGTCTCCAACATCATGCGGTCTCCAAGGCAATCCAGGCTTCACCTTCACAGCTTCACACAATGGCCTCTCGGGCCTCCATGTGGGGACACCCCTGACACATGTCCGGGCTCAGTGGCTTTTCTTAGTTGTGGAGGGAGATTTCATAACCCCTTTCTTGTATCCTTGACTCTAAAGCCAGACCCACATGGCCAAAACTGCCAAGTTTTGCTGCTTGCTGGGGCTTGGACACCCCCACCCCCCATTCAAATACATTTTCACCAATTTTCTGTTTTCAGTGGTTTCCTTCACTGCCTAAGATGTTCGTCCTGGAACTCCATCTGTAGACCAGGCTGGCCTCAAACTGAGATCTGCCTGCCTCTGACTCACAAGTGCTGGGGTTAAAGGTATCTATCACCATACCTGTCCCTAAGCTTTATTATTATCATTATTATTATTATTATTATTATTATTATTATTATATTATTATTATTATTATATTACTACTACTACTACTACTAGTACTATATTTTCACAAGTTGGAAGCTTAGCTGGGTTGGATCTGGATCTCACCAATCCCTTTATTTCATTTAGGATCAGGTTTTTCTTTAAACTGTTTATCTTGAGCACAGAACTTAACTCTGTTACACTTCTTGGTACTCCTTTTCACCTCAAACTATACATTTTGTATTTTTCCTTACTCAGATTGCTCCTTTTTATTATAGATCTGCATAAAAATCACCACCAATAACCACACATTACAAAAGCCAATGCTAGGTTGCCCTGAAATCTCCTCTGCCAATGCCATCAATCCAAAACTCTTCAATTTCATTAGCCTCAAGCAGATTTTTCAACCAAGGGCAAAAAGCAGCCACATTCTTAACTAAAATATCACAAAAACAATTCTAGGCTACTTCCTAATATCTTCTCTTTTGAAATCTCTTTTTTTTTCCCAAGACAGGGTTTCTCTGTTGTGACTCTGTCTGTCCTGGAATTCACTCTGTAGACCAGGCTGGCCTCAAACTCACAGAGATCCACCTGCCTCTGCCTCCTGAGTGCTGGGATTAAAAGTGCATGCCACCACCACCTGTTCTTTTGAACTCTCTTGAGCTGGATCCCAACAGTTCACATCATCCTCAGTGCCATTGTCTTTCAGGCTTCTACTAGTATGGCACACTAAGCCCACTTAAAGCATTCAATTGCTTTCTTACCAAAGTCCACATTCTTCCAAGAAACAAGGTCAGGCCTATCACAGCAATACTCCCGTCCCTGGTATCAACTTCTGTCTTAGTCAGTGTTCTATTGCTGTGAAGAGACACCATGACCACGGCAACCTTATAAAGGAAAACATTTAATTGGGGCTGGCTTACAGTTTCAGAGGTTTAGCGACATGTTTTGCCTGCATGTCACCACGGGGCTGGACATGGAGCCAAGAGTTCTACATCTCGATCCACAGGCAATAGGAAGAGAGAAAGACTGGTTTGAGCTTCTGAAACCTCAAAGCCCACCCCAGTGACACAGTTCCTCCAACAAGGTCACACTTCCTAATAGTGCTACCTGTGGTAACAATGGTGAGCCTATGGGTGCCATTTTCATTCAAACACCACGGGGGAGGTCATTTATCCAGTGTAGTACAACAACATTGACTTCTTGTGTATAACAATTGGGCTGGTTAGTCTTATGTCAACTTGACGCACAAACTCAAGTTATCTGGAGGGAGCCTTGATTGAGAAAATGCCTCCGTAAGATCCAGCTGTAAGGCATTTTCTTAATTAGTAATTGGTAGGGGAGGGCCCTGCCCATTGTGGGTGTTTCCATCCAGGGCACGTGGTCCTGGGTTCTAAAAGAGCAGGCTGAGCAAGCCATAGGTAGCAACCCAGAGTAAGCAACACCTCTCTGTGGATTCTGCATCAGCTCCTGCCCCTAAGTTACAGCCCTGTTTGAGTTCCTGTCCTGTGGAAGTATAAGCCAAATAAACCCTTTCCTCTCCAACTTGCTTTTTGGTCATGGTGTTGTATTGCAACAATAGAAACCCTAATTAAGACAACAATTAAACCACTTTAAGTACTAGATAATCTATGTCACATAGAGGATTATTACATGGCTATTTAAGAGCACTTAATAATGCCTGAAAATTTTTGATTGTTTTTTTTTAGATATACACGTGGACTTTTATTCTTTCAATCTAAATATAAGAACAAAGGCTTCTAGTTTTCAAAGTTCACTAGCTGTCTAGTTTTGAGGAATGAACTGGGTTCAGGTGTGAAGGATATCCTGATAACAAATTCACTTTGATATAAAAGGTTTAGGAGGAAAAAGTGAAGTTGTTAAGTGAGGACAATATAGCTCCCTCCAGACATAGAGAGAAACATTGCTACTAAATTAAACTGCAACCATCAAAAGTATCTGTAGAAGTGACGTTATACTTGATTAAAGCAAGGTCATGGAGACAGAAGAATGAGACCCTGTGCTATTAAAAGGACCACTTTGATAGCCGTATAGGATATACACTGAAATATTGTGGAAAATAAAGTTGATGAGGCAAGGCCTACTGACATTAGAAAGGCAGCTAACAAACATACATTTATTGATACGTGGCTATCACAGGGCTATTGATTAGTGTAACATGGTTGAAGTGGAAAATGAGCTCATGGAGCTACTGTCAATGCCTTTGTACGCTACTTTAACCTATTAAAGCTAAAACCTAGAAGCTTTGTTTGTTTGTGTTTGTTTCCTGTTTCAGGCTATCTTCGACCCACATTCCAAGTTTTGTAAGTCTGGTCTACTTTCTTTATAACATCTTTCACATTGGATTTTCTAATATTTATTTTACTTTTATTTATGTGTGTGTGTGTGTGTGAGAGAGAGAGGGAGGGAGGGAGGGGGGGAGAGGGGGAGAGAGAGACAGGGAGGGGGGAGAGAGAGAGGGAGGGAGGGGGAGAGGGAAGAGAGACTGGGGGGGGAGAGAGAGCTGGGGGGGAGAGAGAGGAAGGGAGGGGAGGGGATGAGAGAGAGAGAGGGAGGGAGGGGGAGAGAGGGGGGAGAGAGAGGGAGGGAGGGGGAGAGGGGGGAGAGAGAGAGCTGGGGGGGGAGAAGGAGGGAGGGGAGGGGATGAGAGAGAGAGAGGGAGGGGGAGGGGGAGAGAGAGAGGGAGGGGGAGAGGGGAGAGAGGGGGGGAGAGAGAGAGAGAGGGAGGGAGGGGAGGAGAGAGAGAGAGAGAGAGAGAGAGAGAGAGAGAGAATGTACATATGACTTCATGTGTCCATGGAGGCCAGAAAAGGACTTCAGATCTCCTGGAGCTGGAGATAACTGTGAGCTGCCTGACATGGGTGCTGGGAAGAGAACTCTGGTTCTCTGGAAGAGCATCAAGTGCTCTTAATATCTGAGTCATCCCTCCAGTCCCAACATCACCATGTTTTATATAGTGAGAAAAAAAGAAACCATGTTTACAGTCCAGTAAAACCTTCGCTCTTCAGTATCACAAGCCCATGGCATGCATCAGAGGGTGACTTTGGGGATCATTTGTGTCAGTGTTTTAAAAAATCATTTTAGTAATACAATCTTATTTTTCTTAATGAAATCATAAAGGAAAGTCTGATATTATGATACTAAAATAAGTTTGTAACTGAATTACCTTCCCAAATATTTATTTTAGGCAAGTATAACTTGGAATTATCACACAGAACTTATTACTGGATCTTTAACGAGGAAGCTGGTGATAGAGCAGCACATTGAATATGGAAAAAAAAAAAGAAGCGAGTTGGAGTTTAACATTTGCTTTACTATATTCTGAGGTAGATAATATTGTCATGGCAGCATGGCCATTTTTGAGAGGCTCTCTCCCACTCCTCCACCTGAGAATGTGCTACAAGCATCCCATAAAGTGGGTTTTCATAGCACTCCTTTTGGTTATTGGAACACTATTACTGGAAGTTGAACTCCTGAGCAAGGACACCACACCAAGTAAACCATAGATGTGACTACAAATATGCCGTAAAAGCCAATATAAAGCCGTAAGCCTCTGTAAACATTCAAGGCAGAAAAGTTGTTCCAAGTCCTGTAAACTGGGCATAAATGTAGAATACACATTGATTTTATAAGAGGCCCTGGTGTACTATAAACTGTACATGAAGCATATAAAAGAGCAAATTGTATATAAATTGAATGTACTGTTTATTATTGATTTAGAATTTACACTCTGCCTGCATCCAGAAAGAATATGAAATAGCTTACACAATCAAGTGCAATAAAAGATAGCAATTCAGCACAAATAAAAACAGGGCAAAACTAATTCAAGGCAATTGTGTATGAGATCTAAGCTCATACGTGCTAGGTATAACCTGAATTACAAATTTAATTAGGAGTACTTTGGTTCTGCTGCTTATGTGGTACTTTTGGGTAATGGTTTGAAAGATTTAGGCCTATTTGAGTTGGTATTTGAGGGAATTGAGCTGATGTCTCGTTTTTATGTAATACATCTTCCTATAGCAAGCTCTAGTACCATGAAATGAAGACCCAAAGGCTACTGCCAAGACTGTGGTGTATGTGTTAATTAGTTGTCCTAGATGGCTGTAGGCTTGGGTTACTTTGATATGCCTGCATTTTTTTAATATTATAATGTATCCTACTGTGAAGCACATCAGTGACCTTTTCAAAAAAAATCCTCACTCCATTATACTTTTTAGCCAGAGGTTCACGAGTGTGAACTCTTTAAGAATAAGGCCTTCAGAACACAGCTATTGCTTGTGCTTCCACAAATGGCAGCAGAGCTACCTTAGAAAAACACAATCACAGCTGGATCCAAAAGGAGATTTTTAATCTTTTATTTTTAATTGGTATATGTCAATTGTATATATTTATGGGATAGTTTCATTTCCAATAGCTATAGAGTATATAATGATCATATCAGAAGAATTGCCATATCTACCATTCTCATGCGTTTTACCAGACAAATTAGACTCTAAACACATACACAGAAATAGGAACATGCAAATGATAATTTATTACACTGTCATTTATTTACGTGGTATGATATTTGCATATGACCACTTGTGATGCTTAGGTATGCAGATACGTTTTAACGTATCCGACCATGAAAAATGGATTTAGCAGTTCACAAACCTTACCAATAGGTGATGGTTGGTAGGTAGGACTGTCTTTTTATTTTATTTTATTCTTCTACCTTAGTATATAAAATAAGGAATTGCATTACAATATTTTCATGCACGTATCACTGACTCTTGCTCTTATTTGTTCCCTCTACCTAACCCTCTTTCTTTCTTCTCACTAATCCTGTTCCTTCTTCCAAAGACAACTCTTTCTGGTCTCCTTTCATATGAATTCATATATACATGTATCTCTAGATTCTGCATACGAGAGAAACTATTATATGCTATCATTCCCCCCACATTATCTTCTCTTGCTACTACCTACCCGTTTCTCTCTCCCTCTATGCTTCTTCTTCCCCTTTCACAGTCCACAATGTTATTGTATCTGTCAGAGGACTGGCGATTTTTCTAATTTCCATAGATGTACTTTATGCAGCCATGTATTGACCATGTTCATCTTGAATTACTCCCCTTTAGTTTTAAACACTCATTTTTTTTTTTGAAAAATGAGAACAATTATCAAGTAAACCTCTCACAAAAAAGACTCCAAATACAAATTTACTAAAATACTCAAGCATAGCTGAACTAAAGAGAGTGTTTTTCTTTTCTTTTCTGTCTTTTCTTTCTTTCTTTCTTTCTTTTTTACAGTATTGGGATGGACCCTAGGACATACAAGACAAGCAGTTTACCACTGAGCTATAGGCCCAGTCACAAACTACATAGCATTGTATTTATTTTTATATAAATGTTGTATTTATTGTTTATGCCTAAAATATAATGTCACAAAGAATAACATTAAGCAAATACCAATGTATCATTTTGGTAACTTGGTAATCTTCATTAATCCTTTCCTTTGTAAATTAATTTTTATTTATTTTTATTTTATATGCATTGGTGTATTGCCTGCATTCATGTCTGTGTGAGGGCGTCAGATTCCCTGGAACTGGAGTTACAGACAGTTGTGAGCATGTGGGTCCGGGAATTGAACCCAGGTCCTCTGGAAGAGCAGCTAGTGATCTTAACCACTGAGCCCTCTCTCCAGCCCCAATCTTCATTAATATTAACTGTTAATCAGAATTTAATACTTAGTTATAGTATTCTTTTTGCCCTAACTGAAAAGCTCTTACTCTTTACGTTAGTGCAAATTTTTTGTAGCCTGTACTTAAATTTGGAGGTAGGTGTCCAGGATTGTCTTTCCATGAGGACTGAGAAACAGCAGCTAAGATGTAATGTTCCTTTGGCAGTCCAAGCTGGTTCCAAATAGCTTTCCACTGATTACAGGAAAAGCAGTGCCTCTGATCAGATTAGCATCCTGAGCTTGAAGAGGGCTTATTCGGGGAAAAAAATTTCAAGAATAGAACCCCTAACAGCCATCTCATATCCAATCATAAGGAAAACATTTCCCTTCAATGAAATGAGTAACTTCTACCATTTCTAGAATAGATGCCAGTATTATCACATCGCAATTTTGTGTCTCTTGTATATATGCTATATCAAAGTGTTATGTCTAAGGTGGTATCTTTCATGTCATAGGTATCATAATGATGTTTTTATCCTAACAGTTATCTGACAGTTAGGTGCTCTAACAAAATCAATTTCTAACAAGTGGAAATAAAGTATTTTTAAGAACGGGTACATTTTCCTTTCCTTTTCTTTCTTTCTTTCTATCTTTTTTCTTTTCTTCTTTTTTTTTCGAGACAGGGTTTCTCTGTTGTAACTCTAGCTGTCCTGGAACTCACTCTGTAGGCCAGGCTGGCCTCGAACTCACAGAGATCCACCTGCCTCTGCCTCCCGAGTGCTGTGATTAAAGGTGTGCGCCACCACTGCCAGGCTAAGAAAGGGTGCATTTTTCTAACGTTAAAAAATTATTTGATGAGTTGACCTTGATACTAATTATTTACACTTAAATAAAATATATTCCTTAATAACTTCCACTTAAATAAAGTATATTCCTTAGTAACTACCAAGATGCCAGTAAACCATACACTCAGGAGGACTGATTTATAAAAGTGGCTTATTCTATTACATATATTTAATTTAAGCATAATTTTAAAGCAGAAACTTATCAAAAAGGATTAAAATTTGGAATTTAAGGAAATACATAGCCATAAATACATAGTGATGCATTCACTCTCAAGCATATATACTCCAGTTGTAGAACAGCCTGGTAGGTGGCCATTCATGTGCACACTGATAAATAGAGATTTAGAGGAATATTTATTTTACTCATAAAATAAAGAGAGGGAGGGGGAAGGGGGAAGAGAGAAGAGGGAAGGCATCTATGACTGTTCTTCCACCTGCTTTCCCAGCTTTCCCATTTAATTTGTTTTCAGGCAGTGAGTTTCCTAAAGTTTATATACTGCTATATGAGTTTAATTTAAAAGAAACTTCACTGGGGGATGACTATTGGCAAGACATGTGCTGTGTAGATGTGAATCTATTCCATCTTGTAAGACTGTCTGAAAGAAGCAAGAGTTGAACAGTACCTAAATATTTGGTAATTTTATGGACAGCTATTTAAAAAGAGACTGATGAGGAAGAAGGAATATATTTTTTAATTAAATTTTTTCTTCACTCTTTTCTGTGTTTTTGAGACAGGGTTTCTCTGTAACTCTGGCTGTCCTGGAACTCACTCTGTAAACTAGGCTGGCCTCGAACTCACAGAGATCCACCTGCCTCTGCCTCCTGAGTGCTGGGATTAAAGGTGTGCACTACCTCTGCCAGGCTAATTAAAATGTTTTTATCTACTGACAATTTCACATATGAATACAATCATTTCTACCTTCTCTATCCTCCTCCAACTTGTCCCATTGTTCCCCCTCACTTCCAATAAAACTAATGACCACTTTTTAAATTATTATTGCACACACACACACACACACACACACACACACACACATATATATATATATATATATATATATTACAGACATATATTTTTACATATATGTGATATATGCGTATATAATCTCACTTACTGAGTCCATTTAGGATTGACCCCTTGGTATTAGATAACATATCAGGAGGCTCATCCTTGGAGAAAACTTATTCTCCCTCTCCCCAAAGCCATTGATTGCCTATAGCTCTTAATCTAGCTAAGGAAAAGTCACAAAAGAGGGACAGAAGGATTGTAAGAGCCAAAGGATCACAATGTCTGCTGCATGATAGTGTCTTCTAAGCATGACAGGGAAGCTATACCCATTAATTCTCAACAATATAGTTACCTAAGTAGGACCTGCATAATGAGAACACCAGTTGACATGTTAGCTTGGATCAGAGATTTTATATGGTCCCACTCCTAGGTGAAGAGCTACAGGCAATCAATGGCTGCCAAGAGAAGGAGACTCGAGTACAGACAAGGGATGATGATGGTTTGTCAGTCCTACAAAGACTGACATTAGTGGAAATTTTAGTGTATCAGTAAGAAAGGCTGGAGAACTAGTAGAGTTTGTATTGCATAGTATCCTGAATGCCAGGTAAAGAAATGTGTGTTCTATCTCATAAACAGTAGAAAATCTTAGAAGGTTTCTTTTTCCTCTTTTTTTTAATTGAAAGTAATCTGGTTAGGTTTAGATTTAAGAAAACTCTCTCAAACTATAATGGAATGCATGGGATGACTCTGTAGAAGAGGACATCAGTTTTAGTCTAAGTACTGAGGACTTGAATGCAATACACTGTGTACAAGGATAGAACAGATGCTGACAGCAGTTAGTTTGTAGTTGATTTCATGTGCATGCCTGAGGAAGAGCTAAGAGTGGAAGATGATTCTGAACTCTCTGACTTGGAGTTGTAATGTTTTAGGGAACACAGGAACAAGAGGTAAAGGAAGATTAAGAGTTAGGTTAGGTTTTGAGTCTAAGATGTTGGTGAATCTGGAACTCAAGATGGTGGTTAGAGAAAAGCTAGAACTCAAGAGTTACAGGACTCATATGTGCACATTTTCCCATGAAAGGTGATCACGGTGAGAAATGCCTGCATACTCTCCCTTTATAAAAAGCAATGAAGCCAAACCAGTAAAGGGAGGTATATATAGACAAATGTCTTGAGAAATGAATAGGGAAAAATACTTTAATTACAGGTTATAGTAAAGGATGATAGACGGAAAGGAAGAAAATATGAATTTTAAAAAGAAATTTCATTCTTAAAAATGGTTAATATGTTATTATTGGATAAAATACAAGTGAGCTCTCTCTGGGCTTTCATTACCCAAGACTTCAATTCATAAGTACAGAAAAATACTGTATTTAGGAGAAAGAAAGCACAATAATTATCACACTACCAGTAGGAGGAGCATGAAAATATTTTGCTTCTGTCAAAATAATGAGAAGATATGTTTATCAAAAACTCAATATATATCTTTATAAAAATATATCCTTTTTATAATACTTTCATTAATAACTTGACTATCATATAATGTATCTCGATAGCACCCTCTTCCCATTTCTCCCTGGTCCACCCTCCCACTCCTGTGCTCTCAAAAAACAATCAAACAACGAAACAAAACAAAAAAACCCCAAACTAAAGAAACTTAAGTCCAGCTTGTGTAGCAGGAGCATGGTTCACGGGTATCACCTTGGTTTTTGAAGGCAGCAGGCTGCTCTGATTATGGAAGTTCACTTGGTCCGTACCAGCCTGAGATTAAGCATGATAAAGTTCTATCTGAAGCTGGGCTGTACTGGCCAAACCTGCAGGGCAGGCACTCAGATGTCACTCAGGCACCTGAGCAACACACAGGCACCATGACAAAAATATATCTTTATCAAAGATTCAATTTTAGTGTTACACACATAGAAGTTGCTTAGTAATTATTGGATAAAAACAAAAAGAAGTCATAGATGGCATATCGATGGATAATAAAGAAATAGAGCAATATTAAAATACCTTTAAAGAGAGCAAGCTCAGATATTTAGGATATCACATGATTAGTCTGAAATGTTGTGCGAAAGTGAACATTGCCTTCCAGAAAGCCTGTCTTAGCCAGTTGCCTTGTCTTTTAAGTATCAGTTGTATTAAAAAAATCACCCTAAAATAAAAGGCCACAGACAGTGGAGGAAACAAAGAGAAGCCAGATCGAATAATCAGAAATAAACTAGTAAAAGGTTTCAAAGAGTGCTCAACGACCAACCCATTGCTAGTTAGGGAGAGAAGAATAAAATATGTAAAGTGTACATTCTCATTTGGAAGACAAAGGGGTAGACTAGGATAGACACATAACAATTCAGGCAAAGTTGATTTGGTTGTACATGTGTAGTACAGATAATGAAATTTCAACAAATAGTGCTGGGTAAATTTGATTTCTTCATGCAGACGAATGAAACTACTCTTTCACCCTGCATAAACATCAACTCCAAATAGATCAAAGACCCTTATATGACACTTGGAAACTCCTAGAGGAAAAAGAAGAGAAAAACACTTCAAGATATATGAACTTTCTGAAAATCACTCCAATAGCATAGGAAATAATTCCAATAATTGACAAATAAGATTTCTTGAAATTAAAAAGCTTTTACACAGCAAGAAAACTAACACTTGAGTGAAGAGACACCCTACTGAACAGGAAAAAATATTTGCTAGCTATACATATGGTAGAGGTTTAATACTCAAAAAATATAAAGAAAGAACAGGAAAAATGCAAATGACCTAATCAGTAAATGAGCCAATAAAATGAACAGTTTACCAAAAAGGACATACAAATGGCCAATGAACATATGAAAACATTTTTAAATATTCTTAGCCACCAGAGAAATGAAAATTAAAACTACCCCAAAGGCCCAGAGATAGTTCAATGGATAAAGACACTTGCTGCCAAGTCTGAGAACCTGAGTTCAATTCTTGAAACCCACATAAAGGTAAAAGGAGATAAATGACCCAACAAAGTTATTCTTTGACAGATCTCCACACCTTTACTATTGCATATGTGCGTTTGCAAACATGTACACACACACACACCAAAAAAACATATAAATGTAATCAAATGTTTAAAAATTACAGCCAGAGTCTATCTCACCACAAGCAAAATGACTATCATTAAGAAAATAAATAAGAACAAATACTGATAAGGATATAGGGGGCCTAATATACTGAAGGTAGGAATGTAAATTAGTGTGGAAAACAGTTTGAAGAGCCCTCATAAAACTAAATACAGAACAGAAAGCAGTCCAGCTATGCCTATACCCGAAGGGTTCTAAGACAAACGCCACAGAGGTGTGGTAGCTAAAGGACTAAGGGTGTGAATCAAGGTCCATATCCAAGACCACTTAATAATAAATCTTCATTCAACCTACTTAGTCCAGGATAGACCATATGATCACAGAAATCATCCAGGATCTTGTCAACGAATTAAAATAATGGGGGGCACCTGCCTTCGTGTTTGATTAGCTTTAAAGAAGCTTCTTTAAAACTAACCAAACCCAGAGTCTTAAGATGAAATACAGTTTTAAGGTAGTTGTAATGACTTTTAAAAAAAAGCTAATTCTAAAAAGCTCATAATGATTCATCATGTAAACTGTTTGGTAATGCCTGAGATGAAAATTCTCAAAAGGGTCTTCAGTTCTTGAGATTAAAACCATACTAGCCTTTGAGGCTAGAGAGATGATGACTCAGCAGTTGAGAGCACTTGCCTGCTCTTTCAGAGGACCCTAGTTCCATTCCTAGTACCACCTAGTGGCTAACAACCATCTGTAACTACAGCTCAAGAGGATCTGATGCCTTCTTCTGACCTCCTCAGGCACTGTGCACACACAGCACACATATACACATGTAGCCAAAACACAAAAATAAAACTACATAAATTTTGTTATAAACATACTAGTTCAGTAATATTGTCCCAGAATTGAGATTTAAAAGACGTAGTCTATTCCACTATGCTCTTGTGATTTGAGGCAAACCTTTTAACCTCTCATTTCATATTTGTAAACAAGTGACTTTCTAATCATAGATATTCAGGAAGCATTTTAAAATTCAATGTTCGAAGGTGTTTTGAGTCCTTACAAATTCTGTAGAGTACTTTACATACCTTCAAAATGAATGTGGCGTCAATACAAAGTGGAATTTGTTCATTAAAAACAAGTAGAGAGGACTAAGGTGTAGCTCAGTCATTAAAGCCCTAGGTTTGAATTCCAGCATGGCAATAAACAAATAAATGAACAAAAATTTATATGAATACATGCTTAGAGCAAAGACTATTACTCTTTAAATCAGCTCAGAACTGTATTTTGACTAGTTGTGGATTTCTGTGATGGTCTCCATCTGCTACAAAAGAAGCTTCTTTGATAAAGGGTGAGGGTCACACTTATATGTTGATATAAGGATAAGTATTTAGAATACAGTTAGGAATTTTACTGATTTAAGAAAGTGGCAGTTGTACTTTCTCCTATAGGTTCCATGACCTCACCAGCCATGGGTCATAGGCTAGATTTACACTACCAGTCATGAATTCCCTTCTAGTGGACAGGCCTTAAGTTCAAGTAAACAGCCATTGGTTACCACCAAGATATAAGTGCCACTATTGCATCTTTAGGGGTAGTGCACTAACTGTATTGGTCATTTTTGTGGTTGATAGGTGTCATAACTGTGTAGGACTATTGATTGGCTTTCTCACTTGGCAGCTTGTATAGCACCTTTTAGTACTATGTAAGCTAGTCCTCAGGAAGAAAGCTTCCAGGACAGACCCAGTTTGATTCCTCTGAGTCTTGTTTCTGAAGTGCATTGTGTCTTCCACAATGGGGACTTACATGCAAATTTTGAGGAGAAACCAAGAGCAAAAACAATAGCCTGTATTGTTTGGAGGGGTTGCTTGGACTCCCCTGACCAGCAGCTCAAAAAGAGATTTCTCACGCCTTGTATTGGGCTTTCTTTTAGATTGTTTGTGGCTCTTGGTGTAGGAGGAACTATCGCCCCAAATGGCATAACTTCACTATATATATAATTTCAGGTAAATATAAAATAACACAGTCCTCTATGGCTTTTCAACCATCCTTAGTGTTATTTATCCCTCCTACTTCTCTCTCCTGCTGTGTTTTCCTCTACAACTCAGTAAAAGCCCCTGCCCTATTTTCCCTATTTCCGCCTGCATAACATTCAGGGATATTATGGGAGACAATGCCACTTTTCAATGGCTGTATTTTCTAAATACAACTCAGAAGTGAGACAAATGGTTATAAATGGCTGTATAGAGAGAGCACTGTACTTGTGGAAAATGTGAAGTGCACCCAGCTTACATGTCATCCTACAATAGAATCCAGCTCTCTCCACAGATGATACACAACGGAAAGCTGCTACTTAAAGCCCACCAGTGGAACAAGGTCAGAAAAAAAAAAAAAAAAAAAAAAAAAAAAAAAAAAAAAAAAAGGCAACAGCATTCAAGTTCTCAGCACCACTCTGCCCACCTGAATTAGTGCTATATGGAGAAAAACAATGACTACCAACTAGACAGCTGCTGTATGATGAGATGAGACTGCTGGAAGCCTAGGGGATGAAAAAAAAAAGCTTCAGGGACACAGCGTGGCTTTACTGTCAACTTGTAACATTTGAAAGTATATGCGTAGGCTATTCTAGTCATGAGCTTTCAGAAACAGGATGCTATTTTACTTATTTATCCAAATCCAAATCTTTGTTGAAAAAAAAAATGTGGCATGAGTAATGGACTAGAGAAGCTTCAAGGATAGGATTTGTGTGTAACGTTGGTACTTATCTCATCTGTAGTGCATTCTGACATGAAGGATAATAATGTGTGCCCAGTTTTTCAAGTTCCTATCACAGAAGGCTAATGAATACATTTTCCATGATCTGAGAGAGACAAACAATAAAGCTCAAGTCTAGGTCAAATCCAACAGAGGGAACCTTGATTTTTCAGGGAGTTTTGTGGGGAAAGTTACAGCAGTGTAGTCTCAGAAGTCAGCCACGAAAACTTTAACTCCGTTGTAGATGCTGTTGGATGTCTCTTTGGATGTCTGGCTGAGCAATAGTAGGCACCATTCCAGTTTTGTAAACGGCAGCATAGGAATAGTGGTGAGCCAGCTCAACTCAGAAGGCCAGAGTGTTCGATTACTGGCTTTTCTTTCTGAGGAGCCTAGTCACTAAGGTCTATGCCTGACCCACTATGTTCTTTCTCAGAAGCAGCATGGGGTTTCTGCTCTCTGGCATATGGCCTTTTCTATCTCTGGGCATAGAGAGGAAAGAATACACAAACGATCAAAGTATCTAGCTTTCCCACTCACTGTCAGAAGGTCTTCTAGTCCTAACACTACTGAGCTCCAGCACAGCAGGCATTCTCTTAATTTTTTAGTTTGGTTATTTATGGGGCATTTGAGTAGTCTGTCAACTCTGAGAGGGCCGTTCCTAGTTTTCATTTGCTGAGGGGAAAAGAGGAAGGTGTGATGAAGCACAGTAGCCTTCAAATGGGTATTATCTCTAAGGCTTTCACTTCATCTATCTCTTCTCTGGCCACTGCCTGGGCCACCATCCTAAGGGGCACATGGCTCTTTCTTTTTTTATGAAACCATGTTATCATTCTCGTTCTGAAACTTGCACCGCCTGCCCAGCACCTTCAGTATACTAGTGGCCTCTACAGAGGGCAACTGATACTTGTCTTGACACATTAAGCTGACGTGAGCTGCTGTTGGGATCGATAACAGTGACCTCTGTCTTACTCTCCCCTGCGCTAAGATAAAAGGGTCAAAGACTCACTGTATGTACAGATGCCATGTATTTCATTCTCATACCCTAACAATTATTTTGCAGACTAAATACAGGGCCAGTGTCCCAACCTTGGTATCTGCAGTTCCTGTAGGGCACCTAAGACTATTATTCCTAAGGAGTCCTGCAGGGGGAGTTCCAGGTCAGGGAGTAGGCGCCTTGAGCTTTTGTGATATACAGCTTTGACACCTTTGGTATTCTTTGGACTATGACTCACATAAAGCACGTGATCCTCTAAGTTACCACTATAAATGGAGGGTGGTCACCCAGTGCGCATTGTGAGCTCTTAATTGCTAAGATTTTTACAGATCCTCAAAAGGGCAAAGTGAATCTATTAGGAAGCTTACTCTCTGCATATTTACGCACATTCAGATAGATTTGCCCCTGCTAGTATGTCGTTCTTCCTACCAGTGTGAGTTAGTGTTTCTGTGTAGGAGTTTAACACTATATATATATTTTTTTTTTCAGTCAAGTCCTATGAGGAACATTCTCAGGAGAATTAGTACAGCAATTGGTTTAGAAAGTACTTCCCACCTCCAGATGTCCCTAAGCATGCTGTGCTGATTACCCAAAAAAAGGGGGCCAATTCAAATCAAAACACTTTAGGGAGCTCCCAGAAGATTAAATAGCCTGATTTAAGATCAGCCATTTAGAATCTAGGAAAAAGTATTGGGGTCATAGATTACAAGATGGAGATCCTGGAGATGAGGTGGAAAGAGACAAGAAAGGGCGTTCAGTAAAACGTTTCAAAGACCTTCTTTCTTAAAGAGGATATTGTAATCCTTGGTACATGCCTAATTTATTTTTCAGTGGTAAGGAATAACACACAAATAGTTGTTGAACTTGAGCTATCCAGGAAGCTAGAAAAATTATTGATTTTGCATTTAACAAAGGGTCAGAGCTCCATCTTGATCCCCAAAATAAACTTCTTACAATATTTACCTGGAAATAAATTCAATACACGCAGTGTGTTGAGTATTTAAGTTATTTTTAGGTCATCATTGAGTCACTTCATTGGAAAAAAACATCATTTAAGCCCAGAAGCTTTTCAAAACTGAATAGAGAAAAGCTAGACCTCTGTCTCATCATTCTTGCGAGGATTTCTTACTGTAAATCCAAGCAATTCGTTTGGACTCTCTGCCCTGAATGCAAGTGATTGTTGTGAAAATAACAGGAATTAGCAGTTAAGTATTAATACAGGGCAAGATATGGCATCAGAAAGCCAGTCTTCCTGTTGCCTAAGTCTCAACTTAAGAGCCTCTAGAGTTGGCTGATAAGATAACTAGTCGATGCTTAGAAAGATAAACTGCAATCTGATTTTCCTTGTATAAAACACTTAAAATTAGTCTTTCCCTGTGAGTTCCAAGTGATTTTGACTAATCTTGGTGTCTTACAAAGTAAGTATAGTAAGCATTTTTTAGGCAGTAGCCTTAGTGCTCAAATGCAATAAGGGTGAATGCTGTTTCTCCTAGAAGAAAAGGGATTTTAGATTTTTAAAGTTTTGCTGCTATGTAACATCATTCATTTCAAGATGGAAATCCTACAAATTTATGTAACCTTGTACATATAGTTGTCGTGTTTTCTTATTTAGTCTACATAGAGGGCAGTACAATTTGAGGAGGATTTCTGAGCTATTTCTCTTATGCTCACACCAGGTGTGGCACCTAAACTGACTGGATTATGTATTTCCATGAATCCCACCATACTAAATATGCATTAATAATTATGCACAAGCATAATCAGAGCAGCAAGCTCTGACTCTTCTAATTAGACCAGTCCATGCATGTACACCTGTGTAAGCATGTGCACATACACACACACACACAGATACATACACATGTACACCCACATAAAAGCCTCAAAGATGTGAACAACAGAAAGAACTCCATGGGGAATATTTCTTCAAAAGTATCATATAAACACCACACAACACTATGCTATGAAAAAGCATAAAAATAAAAACTGGTAAAATGGGCCTAATTAAGATCTAAAGCATTTCTTATTCCTGTGAAAGCCTGTTAAGGGAATGAAAACATAGATTACAAATTAGGAGAAAGATATCTTCAAATCACATATCCAACAGAGTATTTGTTGTCTCTAAGAGTCTATAAAGAACTCTAAAATCTTGACAATGAAAGAACAAATTTTCCAGTGAGAAAATGGGCAAAAGACCCATACAGACAGTTCATCCAAAGAGCCATATAGATGACAAATCAACACAAAAGAGATATGGAACATCATTAACAATTAGGATAATGCAAATTAAAACTACAGGAAGATACCATTACATATTATTAGAATATCAAAAATAAAACCGTGACAATGTTACATGCTGAGACGTATATATAGAAGCTGGAGAAAATGTGGACTAATTCAGCTGCTCTGAAAAAGAGTTTGGCAAATTATTTTAAAATTAAAATTTTACTGTGTGACCCAGCAAACTCCACTAATGGACAAATTCCCCAGAAATTTAAGGATGTGTTTTCATGCAGAAATGTGTGTACAAATATTCACAGTGGCTTTATTCATAACAGCCTAGAAACTGCCCAGATGTCCTTCAGTGGGTGAATAGTTAAACAAATTGTGGTGCATCTGTGCAATGGAATACTCTAAACAACATAGTAACTTTAATGAACTCCAAGTGTTAAAAGCCAATTTCTAGATGATATATACTGAATGATTCCATTTATGTAGCAATAGAGAAGCAAGTTCCAAAGATGGTGGTAGCCACTGGTTAGGGAGGGCAGGGGGCAGAAAGAGTGAGCATGGCTATAAGCAGACATCTTGAGAGTCTTATAGTGATGTCAATATCTTGATGTGGTAACAGTTACCCAAAACTACACACATGGTTAAATTTTGTAGACACACACACACACACACTCATTCACACACATACACACTAGTTCATGTAACTGGTAAAATCTAAGTAAGTTAGTGGACTGTATGGAGTGTATCAATGTCAATCTACTTTTGATATTATGTTGTAATTATACAAAATATTTGGGGGGACCGAGAGAAGGATGACTGAGCTCTCTCTGCATACTTATTTCTTGTGAGTCTGTAAACATTTCAAACACTTAAAATGTTTCTAAACACAACAGTAACTTTTATGAATGCTGCGTGTTCTGTATTTTATGTAGGACATAATTTATTTGCCTTGTATATAACAATTAATTCCCATTTTAGTCATATCTGTGTAGTTTTGTGCATACAACAGTAAATATATAATAATGTATAAATAAAAATTAGTAGAGCCCATACATAAAGATTTTTAATTCTCACATATCAAAGAGATAATATGTGCTACTAGGTTTGCTTTGGAGTTTCTTGTGGGTAAAATAATTGATAAATTGTGGGAAAAAGCCCTTAAAGTGATCTCCAGTGATCCTTACCTCTTAGTGTTTACTCCTTTGTATAATCCCTTCACCTTGCAAGTAATCTGAGTCTATGACTCTATTTTCTATAGAACAGAACATGGACTATCACTCCAATGATAATGTTGCTATAAAGTAGGCTAGGCAGATTCTTTCCACTTAATTAGCCTTGTATAAATAAACAACCATGAAATAAGTCATGTTGAGGAACCCACGTAGCAAGAAACAAGCTTGTACACTGTAAGCAAGGCTTCTGACAAGTAATTGAAGCCTTGGTGCTTAAATCACAAGAAACTGAATTCTCCCACCAACTTGAGAGAGCTCGGGAGTAAGCAGTTCCCTAGCCCCACCACTGATGAGACCTCAGTCTTGTCAGGCCTTTGTTTCACAGTCTGCTGAGACCCTGAAGCAGATGACTCACCCAAGCCGAACTCTTACCTAAAGAAACTGGGAGATAGCAAATGGGAGTTACCACCACATTTGCAGTAATGTGTTACTGAGCAATGGAACCTATACACACATCAGTCCTCTGTAGGGTCCTCTCTAGAGTGGAGGCCACAATCCACACAGACCTACTAGGACCCGCCTCCTCAGTTTGAGAAAGAGGAAAGGTCGAAAAGAGCAGCTCAACACTTTTCGGGGGTGGCCACGTCCTGAAAATGTTTTGTTTTTTTTTTCTTTCTCCATGGAGTTGATTGAGACCAGAGTTAAACTGTAATGGAGAAATAGGACTATTTGTTCAGGATTTAGTAGTAACCAGTTCTCAATCGTGGTAGGACTAGTGATAATACATTTATACTTCACTTGTAAAATGTCTTATACACTCATTGAAATATAGTTATGTGAGCTTCAGTGACTTTGTATTTAATTAAGAAGATAGAATTCAATCTTATATATATATATATATATATATAGTAAGTAAAGTACCCCAACTTAAGCAGGTGACTGTTAGAAGTTTAAAAATGTCCACTTCTCCCAGGGTTACTGCTCACGCAGGGTAGGAGGGGTGGTGATATGTATTATATGAAAAAAGAAAAATGAATTAAAGGTAAAAAATACTCAGAACAAATTACAGAATAATTAATTCATTAATTAAATTTAGAAAAGGAAAATATACACTTCACATATTTATTAACTATTTGTTGCTCAAAGATGTTTATTTATGAAGAAACAGAATTCAAACTTATATGTAAGTAAAGTACTCCAACTTAAGCAGATGACTGTTGGAAGTTGAAAATGTCCACTTCACACGTCTCTTAACTCTTAGCTGCTTTATGCTGTTTATTTACGAAGAAATAACCTTGCGGCAATGGAAATAAATGAAGCATCTTGATTTTTAAAAAGAAGCCTCTTTCAGAGCTCCAATAAGATTGGAAAACAGAACTCAACTAATGATAATGCTGTACCCATAGATCAGTAGTACATTGCTTAACCCTCATCAGAGACACTTCTTCTTGCAGTAAATGGTAATTAACACAGAGACTCACAACTGAACAACATGTAGACAGTGAGAGACTTTGGAGCATTTGGCCCTAAATGAGCTTTGTCTCACCCCACTCCTCAAGGCCCAGAGATCTGTGAAGGAGAGTTGGCAGAAAGGTTATAAGAGCAGGGGTGGTGGGTGATTTTAAGAAAATAGCAATTTCCCAGCATGCACAAAGACCTGCACAAGCTCATCCAGACAAAAATCTCAACACAGAACAGGGGAAGTGGATACAAAGTCCTACCCCTAGCCAAGGATCTATTGGCAATTGAATTGACAGATTCTAGGAGAGGAAAAGTGAGTTTTCTTCAATAGAGTGACACTGGGTATATCAACCTCACTCCAGGGTAGACACCCTACTAAGGAGCAGTCAGCCAATACAAACTGGACTGCATACTTTTAAAGTTTTCATTTCTTTAAGAGAAAGAGAAAGAATATGAATTTGGGCAACTAGGGAGGTGGGGAGGATCTGGGGGGAGTTGGGAGAGGGGAGAGAATATGATCAAAATATACATATGAAATTCTCAAAGAATAAATAAAAAGTGTTAAGAAAAACTAAAGAATAGTATTAATAGATTTGCTCCATCCTTTGTTGAATTGTATCCATGAAACTGAAAATCTGTGGCCTGAGAAAATGTCATAATTTTTGATATTTTTATTTCTTTCTATCAATTTTTAAGGCATTTTATGCAGGCACTTTATGCCTAGGCTGAACTATATGTACACACTTTCTAATGAAGCATAGAGAAGATACTAATACAAAATGAACATGGACTACAACATACTTAGACATTCTTAGAGACAGATGCTATTGAAAAATAGGACATTTTGCTGCAGTTGAAAATTGGCAAAGGAAGAGCACTTTTAATGCATCTATTGAGGCAATGGGTTATGAAATGGCAGTCTATTTCCTGTTGAAAGAACAAATCAAAGTGTATTAAATAAACATGGTGACTTCAAGCAAATGCATGCTTGATACTCTCTTTCCCATTGGTAAAAAGGTTTTACACACTTACTTTTGTCTTTACTGACAGCTTTTCTTCTAACTACAGCTTCTGTCTTTGAATCTATCTGTTCTCAACCAGCACCACCATCTCTCATTCAAATATCCTTGTGTCCACTGTAGTTTCAAGACATCAATCGGCATGCTTTCGTATCTCCGAATACACTATTTAGAAGACACGTTTGTATGGTACTCAATTAGGAAATTGAGATAGATCAGAGGGATCCCAAGGTACCTCTTAGTCCTTGACTGATAATATTTCTATGTGCTGCATGTATTTTAGGTTAAAAGGACTGTCTCCTTTCACACTTCTTTGAAGTTTATGAGGCTTTACCTTAAGTTCCCCTTTCCTTTGTCATGTTTTATTATGTAAGTTGCTACTCTTCAGCAAAAACAAAAATAAAAACAAAAAACCAAAACAGACAACAACAAAAAACAGTTCGGTCACTAATGAGCCTGAACAAGAGTCTTACCATGTAGACTTATTTCTTACCTGAAGAAATAAAAAGGCCCCTTCAAGTTGTGGATAACAAAGTAGAAGTTCTGTCCTTTAAAGAAATCCGTGGAAGTTGTAGGCAGACAGAGTTTCCTTATAACCGTTCTTTCTGTAATAACCAGACAAATTTCACCAGCATGGACTATGCCTGTCCACCCTGCACTAACTCTCTTTATTAAAAAGAATTTCGTTTCTGCACTGCTCTTGTGTTAATACAGCAAAATTTTAGATGTTCCTGACAGAATTAAGAGCAAAGTAGAATGAAAAGTTCATTTATCTGCAGCAAAGATAAGACAATGAAAAAAATAAAGAAAGAAAAGTATAGGGTTAGAGATATAGCTCAGTAGTAGAGCACTTGACCTTACATGCATGAGAACCCGAGTTTGAATCCCAGTACTGTAAAAGAAGACCTTAGAAATTAAAGAAAAACTATTTGTAAGGAATAGCTTAAGTATGCTGTCATCCCATATTGCTGTGAGCAAGGAGATGGATTTGAAGGTATAGTCCACTCCAACTCTCTTAGGATTTTCAAATCTGCACAAATAGAATAACAGCATGCATTTACCACTTTCCAGTGCAGAACTGTATATTTAGATTTCCCCAAAACACATGAGTGACAAAGAAGAATACGAAAGCATTTGGAGGCTGGGCATAAGCTCAGTGGTGGATCAGCTTCCTATCATGCACAAGGCCCCAGGTTCAATTCCTAGCACTGCACATAAAACAGAATAAAATTCCTGACAAGAGTTCTATTTTGATTTAGTATAAATACATGAAAGAAATTATTATGTAGGTGCAGGCTTCTAGGATCTAACCAGCAACATCATGGATAAAACCTTACTTTTCAGAAAGTTTCCCATGTGATAAAATGGCCCTGTGTCATTTACCCTTACTGCATTTAACTAGTTTTCAGTTCTCATGGTTAGGCTGTGAAAGGTAGGGACCTCTTCCCATATAATTGGCCAGGAACCAGAATATACTATATACAATATAGCAGTACAATTCCTGCTAGGTAAATAGTGGTGGTGCCTTAGTCCGGGTAGATTATATCAGTTCTGGAGTCTATGTTTCCCCTAGCTATGGGTCAAGGAATACAGTAGAGGAGGATGTTTTCAAATCAATCAGACTTTCAGGTCTTTGAAAAAATTTTTTTTGTTTTAATACAAACACTAGAAAGCATTATATTTGAAATGTCTATGTTCTAAATTTAAAGAGACACAGACTCACTAACTGTTCTAACATAGCTTTCTTAAACATAACTTTCCTTTCTACTTATGTTAAATATCTGTACCTAAGGAAATATTTTCCTGATGCTTGAGGCTCTCCTTTTCCTTGTGACCTCACACCTCCCTGCAGATGAGAGTCTTTATGTAGGCAGCAGGCACTCGTCCCTTGGCACACTTCAATTAGATTGGCTATTTGTAGTCTGTTTCCTTTCCCAGTTACCCTTGTTCTTTTACTTAGGAAAAGTAATGAAACTCTGCTTCCATGGGCTAATCCACAAAAACCCACTGATCTTGTACTGTTCATGTATATAAATTACACTCCCAAATCAAAATACTGATACCACATGGAGCCACAACACCCTACTGTAACCTCATAGATTGTGTTCTAATTCCAGCTCCAAAAGTCTTGCCATCACAATCACAGAAAGAAAGAAGAAGCACGCATTACATTTCTACCCACCCCTAGTCTACAATTTCATGTCTTATCTTGACCTTTATTAGCACTAGGTGTGATTAGAATTGTTTTTAACAAATAAAAATGCTGAGGCTTCTAAAGATGACTTTCTCAAGAACACACACCTGATACTGTAAGTGATGGAGCAGAGTTTCAAATCCAGACTTATCAGAGTCCCAAATCTGCACTCCATTTTACTGTACTAAATTTGTTTTGCCTAAATGTAAGTGCTTGGATGTAAAATTATTCATGTGTCTCCCGAAACAGTAATGGCTTTTAAGAGTCAGGTGATAAGAACTGAATTCCTGGACACTTGAAAATATTCTATTTCATTGTCTTCCCTCGATGAGCTTTTTCCCCATTCAATTTGACTTTACAAACATTCATCAAGTGTCTCCTCTGGGTAAGTTGTGGCATTGTGGGTCCTATTCCTGTCAGACATAACTCAGCTATACCCCATAGTGTGATTTGCCAAGAGAATTGCATGTTGACTTTGCCTTCTGGACCTGTTCAGTTTTGAAATGATTTGTATCCTGGGACCAGGGCTATGTTCAAAGTCTTAAATTTGGTAGGAGGCATTTTGTGTAATATTTTTTCTGTTATATTTTGGCTTCCTTGATAAATCAAATGTCCTACGCACATTTCCTCGTAAGGAGATGGTAGCTTGGGGAAGTGATACAATTTGTTTATATTGTATGTTACTTTGAGCATCAAACTCCATGCAAATGTTGCCATACGACTGACAATCTAGTTCACACTAATCTCTTATAGCTTTGCAAACTATCCACTCTTTCACCTACAGCCATTCTTCAGTTTTCATAAGAGAGACATTGGGTATAGCATGAAATGTACAGAGATTCATGTAGGCTTCGGACTCGGGCAGATTTGAGTTCAAACTCATCACTCTTTGGAGCTGTGTATGATCTTGGAGAAGTGAATCCACCATTCTGTGAGCTTCCATATCCTGCCTGTAATATAAGAGGGATAATAGTATCTTTCAGTGCTGCTGTATTAGCACTAATGAACACAAAGTACCTAAGAAGATATTTCAGAAAAGGTGTAGATGTCAGATGCTAGTCCAAGGAGCACAGGCATGCTTCAGTTGTTTTGTTTTGTTTTTTTCTGTGTATGTCATTAATGAGTTGGTTTCAAACTGGACTCTCCCTTGCTCTTTCCCTTTCTTAAGCCCTGTTTGTAAGTCCTGTTCCCAGTTAAAAGACAAGTCCCTCCCCCTCCACCGGGACAGAATTGCCAACTGTTTATTTTGTGTGTACCCAAGATTCAAGCCTAATTGTCCTTCAGATTGCAGCTGATAACAATTCTCATTTATAGTGGCTGCTGCTTTGTCCCTAGCTACTCAGAACAGAGAGCTGCACACAATGATTAGGGTATAATCTAAGAGCCAACCAAACGGTGGTGTAGAGATTGTTCCGGGACCAGTGGAAATTCTATGAATCATTGGTGGGAAAATGAACATCTCTTGTCTTCTACAAGTCTGTGAGTGTTTGCTGCCACCCCCGCTAAGCCTCCCATGGAATAGAAATGTCCTATTCTTGTTTCTTTGCTTTGCTTCTTCCTTCCTTTCCAGTGCTATCAATGATCCAGCTCTACTGATCCACTCCCTCACCTTCCTCTTTCTAGCCTTAGCAGTTTATTTGTATTTTTCCGGTCACCTTTTTGGATAGGCTATCATGAGTTGAATAGCATAAAATTCAGACAGTAAATCAGCCTTGCTTTAAGCCCTGGATAGTGGGTATTGGATTACTGTAGTCAGTGGCCATTTAGGAACAGCCTTAATCTCTTAAATACAGCTAGGCTAGAGGAGGAATGGGGTGATGTTGTAAGGTGTTTGCCCACAAGGAGATTTTTTTTTTTAGTTGATGATCTAGACAACATTTCATAAACTGTGAAAAGGGTAGTGGTGGCTCTTAGGGTCAAGCATCAGAGCCAGCCGTGTGAAGTGGCTCCTGGGAGGGGAGGCAGCGGCAGGACAAGTACCCTGGTACTTTTCAGTCAGATCCTTATGGGATGCTTCAGTGCATCAGCTGCGTGACCAAGTTAGTTTTTAAAATGTTATCAGGATCATTCAGATCAGAGAAGAATTTCCCTTTGGGTCCAGTATGGCATTACCTTCATTAACCAAGAGGATGTCTGCCAACGGCCCATTTGATTACCTCATGCCTCTGACCAGCAATGATGGCACAGAATTATGTTAGAGTGGCAAGAAAGTGGAAGTCAGCTGGTGATCTGTGAATTGCTCATTAAAATAGCATCAAACACAGAAAGTATAAGATGTGCAGATAAAGTAAAGAGAGCCTTGTGCCACTTTATGGAGTGACCCTGTGCTCATCACCTCTGTGAGTCACACTCATTCCCACACACAAGACAATAGTATTTCCTGCTTTGCTTATCCCTTAAAGTTGACTTCAGAGACAATGTTATATACATTAAGTGTTATATACATTTTATATACATTAAATAATGATTACTTAATTAATTTAGCTTTTGGTATTAAAAACAGAGGGAACAGAGTCAACACATTGTATACCAACAATCCTTCTACGATTGACTTCAAATATGGTATTAGTTCTAGTAAGATTAGCTATTAGATATTTTTTTTCTTCCACTGAGGAAGTAACTGATCACTCATGAGGAATTTTAGCTTTCCCATTTTACTAATCCTTTAGAAAAACTACTTAATCTTCCCAAGACTCAGTGTTTCCATCTATAAAATAGTATTATCATGACATCTACCTTTTAAAATTATTTTCAGGGTCAAAAGAGATAACTCATACAGTATTATTAGCCAAAGCTTTCCTTCATAGTAAGGGCAACCCAAAAATTAGCAGTTCTCATTATTGCTCTGTTGTTGTACTTGTTACTCCAAGAATCCTGAGACTGGCAGCTTCTTTTTTCTAGAAGTTTTTTTTTTTGTTACCTAGTGAGTAATTTATCTGGAACAAATGCCCATAACAATTTTTTCTTTGGCACATTAACAATCATGCCCCCACCCCACCCCCTGGCTTCCTCTCCAGGTTTAGTGATCTGTCAAATTGCTAAACTGTCTGTAAGGCAATTTTGTTCATGCAAGGACAGTCTTCTTAAAGACAGTAAGACTACCCACAGCTTCAGGGATTGAGTGGAGTATACTACTTTTGCCTGTGTATCTTCATGCACCGTACTCCAAGACAAACCCACCCTTGAGCTGCCCTTAAACTTGATTCTATTCTCATACAAATTGATGAGGTAGAACAAAGGATCCCCCTCATAATTCAGTCTGTCTCCCTCCCTTTCTGCTTCCGTCCCTACTCCTCCTCTACCTCCTCCCATGTTAACCACTCTCACACAAACACTAGTGAATTTAAGGATTTAACCTTTCCTGGACCATCATTGCCACAAGAAGCAAGTAGATTCAAACTGGCTTAGGACTCTCCACCTTGTTCATAATTACTCTTAGTGCCATACCTTAAGGCTGAGAAAATCTTGAAATTCAAACATCCCCTCTTTATTATCTAACCACTTTGTCACAGGACAACCTGTCAGCTGAGTAGTTGCACGGGACCAGTTCAGCGATAAGGGAATCTTCTCAAGTCAAAAGTAATCATTTACTTCCCAAGAAGATGTGGTTAGGTGATGTGGACTTTGCCTCCACATCCTGAGAGACACTTAAAGCCATGATTGATAGATTAGAGCACAGAAAGAACCAAAGTTGTATCTTCAGTGTTCTGCTGTTTGAGTAAGTTGTAAGCAGATGAATCACACATTTGCAAAGGTCCTTTTCATTCTTAGGTCAAAAGCATATCTAAATACCTTTTAAAGACCAAAGTCTCTAGATCTAGGAGTTCCTAATGGGTCTGGCATATTGTTCGAAGGTAAAACATGAAAATCTTGAAAATTTTGGAATTATAGCACATTTTAGTCACCTCACCCAAAGGACTGATTTTTTTTTCTTCCCTGTTTATGAAATCATTTGTAGAACATGATCTCTTTTAAGAATTTTAACTAAACTCTCTGCAAGCATTGCTGGTCCGTTCTTTTTCCTTCAAATAGAAAGAAAAGTGAACTGAGGTGATCTTCAAGTTGGGTCTGACACCCAAATCGCATCACGATGACTATAATATAGTCGTCTGAGGAGGGGTGGGCAAGTAGAGGCGAATAGACCATGGCTCACATCCCAGCTCTGATACCCACTCTGACTTACAATTAGTCACTTAACTTTTAAGTCTCAGCTACTCCATCCCCTCCATCAGACTCCTTCTGCAGACCTTAGGCGAAAGAATACAAGTAAGGCAAGGGGCAAATAGGCACTTGTCAGCTAGAATTAACTGTCTTTCTGTGGATGGGAATGGATGAACCAAAACTCAGAGAAGAAATTGTCATTCCTACTGCTTCTGATGAGAACCGTCATGTGAGTCCCTGTAGGATCCACTGGGCTTACAAGACATGGTTAAGATCAAAAGGCCATATGGCTTGCTGGTGGCAGCCTACAAACAGAAAAGTTTGGGCCGAGCAATCAGGTAGAGAAGGATGAAGGAAAAAGCAGTTAGAAGCAGAAATTTCTTTGTTATCCTGTATAAGCTCGTGGTTGCAGAGAAGTAAATCGGTATTCTGGTATTTTTCCTTAAAGACATTGTATGAGCCCAGAGCTTCTTTTTCAGCAATCCAGCACTGTTGTAGCACCAGGGGGTCTCCCACTAACCTTCACCTTCCATTATTGCTTTCCTATCTTGCCTAATTCTAAACTCCTAGCTTCCCCACAGTTTAAGCATAGTCTTCCTCCTCCCACTGGTAATCTTTAATCTTCCGTGCATTTGCAGAGCTGAGCCAGCCTTCTGCAGGCAGCTACCCTTCCTACACAATCTTCCAGTTCTCTAAACCAGTTCTTCCTTTCCATAACATTCTTGAAGTCAAGCCATTTTCCTGCTGGTCATCTCTCATTTGTTCCCAAGCTTCCCCTTGAGTCCCAGAACTCTGCCAATGTTCCAGGAGGCACTGTTATGCAGAGCAAATGCAATAGCCCTGGTTACGTTCACCATAGAGAAGTTGCTAAGGACCCCCAATCTCACTGAAATATGGTTTCCTGAAGCCCAGTCCAGGTTCTCCCATTAATTTACTATTTGATTTGGGTTCCTTCAGCCCCTCTTGGACCTTGATTTTCATCAACTCCAACAGGGGAAGGAAGGGCTAAAATTACCTGTTACTTAGCTCAGGAAGCTAAAAGGCAGTTTTGGGATGAGAGTACAGACTTGGAACTCTGTAGACCAGAGCTCGCATCCCAATCCTGTCAACAAACCCATAGTAGTAAATATGGCTTATTCGAGAATTCAAACCATTATGCACGAAATAATCATTAACACGTGTATGTAGGTCTGGGGCTTCTGCTGAGCTCTCCATTCTTCCCAGTTGTTGCTAGACACAAGCCAATTACCAAAAGCCAAGTTACCAGTTTCTGTACTTTGTCAACCAGGGCCCAGATTGTTTACCTGCTTCCCAGCCCTTAAACAATTAGTAGCTCTTACCCTTCTTAGAAAACTCCAATAATTAAAATACAACAACAACAAAAAAAAAAAGGGGGCTGTGTCCGAGACTTGAGAAGATACAGACTGATAGGCAATCATGCACTTAATACTGCTGCTTTCACTGGATTTTCTGGTCCCAAGTTTTTCGTTATCCCCAAATTTATTAGTGTTTCAGTTTTAATATCCTAGTGGATTAATTTTATGCCACCAATCGTTGATAATCCTGTGTCAGGGAATGACACTTATATACAGAGAATTATTTAAATGCTGCTTAATAGAATAAGATCTGAAACCACTATCCATCAATAGTAAATCATACAAATAAGCCATATTCTATCTATACAGTGAAACGTTACACAGTTGTAAAAAGCAATCAGGATGTTATACATATGCTGAGCTTATAAGGGCTGCATGATATATTACATGTAGAAAGCCAATAAACATTGTACACAGAACACTATGAGTTACACCAAGAATAAGAATAGATACGTATCATACATCTCCACATGCCTATGAAATACCTTTTGAGCAATGTGCGAAGGACTAGTTAAGGTGTTTAACTTTTTAGGAAAAGTAAATAAATATAGCATTGTCTTAGGCTTTTCTATAGTTTACTGGCAGAGAACAGAAAACTGGATGACCCTCGACATTTCTTCCTTAGCATAAAATGTTGTAGAAGTATATTCACAGTAGTCTGCATAGTGCCAGGCATTGAGAGATCTGCATTGTTAGTACTAGGATGACCAACAGATCTTAGTTTCTGCAGCTGTCCTGAATTTAGTTCTGCAGCTCCTGGAAAAACCAGGCAGTACCTCTCCCTATTTCTCACTATGCCTCTGCTATAGCACTGAGCCAGCCATGGATTAAAGATCTCCCACTTGGTATGAATAGAGCTAGAGCCGAGTAGCTCCAGCCTCACAATTCATAAGGAACAAGAAACTCGGAATGGCAGATATATGCTCTGCAGGGTATCCTCATTTAACTGACAAGGAAATTGAGGCTCAGAGAGGTTAAGTGATTTGCCCAAGGTCACACAGCTAGTAAGTGCCGGAGCCAGTCTGTCTGACTCCTGCCAAGTCAACAAGACCCCGGGGAATGTAAAGCTTTCAAAGAAGCAGTGGGTCTGGCCTTTCTTAAAGCCTAAAGCGCCCAGAGTTGCATTTTAACTAAATCAAACACTGTTGCTCTGAACACTGTTGTTCTGTCAACTTTGGCAGGCCCATGTTGAGAAACAGATTTCTTCCCATTACTCTCACCCCCAAAGCAAGGAGACTAAAGAAGCCATATACAGAAAGATAGCCTCTGAGCTGTGCTCATAGGGAGAGTCCAGTTCTTATTTGGGGAGCGATCAGCCCTCAAGTCAACCCAGCCTCCTTCACAAGAGCAGTAGGAGCAAATAAAGCAGAAGAGTAGCTAGCTACTAACAGGTACTGGTGCATGCTGTGATATTTGCCTACTGTTTGATTTGGGTGGGGGTGCAATTCAATTTGACTATGTCATAGGAGCTCATTTTACGAGGAAAGGGTAAATAACTCCCCCAGAGCCTCTCAAGGCACAGAAAAGAGACAGGGCAGATATCAGAAGCTTTGGGGACTTGGAAGGAAGATAAGAAAAGGTCATGGCCACAGCTGTGCTTGCACTTTCTCAATTAAGCAACAGGCAGGAATTAATTACCCATAGGTAATCAGGATCCCATTGAGGTATTTTAGATGCTATATAAATATGGAGCAAAAGAAATGCTTTCTGTTGGCATTGACAATTTATATGTGCCGAGGCTTTGGGAGTATTTGGAAGAAAAATTAACTGTGCCTGGGTGTGGGATTGTCTAGAAGTCATAGATTTTGGGACTGGCTTATCACCCAGGATCTAAAATGAAGTGAAGCAAAGTTTTCCAATTCCCTAGCTTTTCCTGCAAGCATCCGACAATGTTAACAGACATTTAGTATGTGCACTGTACACAGGCCCTGCTTACCTGTGCTTCTGAATCCTGCACTCTTGGGATTGGAATGAAACTTCTGACTCTGTGATGACTCAGTCTTGGGACTATAGATGTATTAACAATCCAAATCATTCTCACTATAGCACAGTCTGCCTTTAGTTACTTGGGTTTTAATATTTCAGCTGGCAGGAAAGACTAGGGGGCCTGTCTGCAGTGTGCTAGGGCTTAAGAAGCATCAGGTGGTTGGTGGTTTGTCTTTCCAGTATGTACAAGGACCTCTTGAACCCTAACTTCTGTCATGATACAACACAGATATTCACAATACAAACGTGACAGATTAGACAAGGATTATGAGTATGCTCCATTTTATGAAATTGATATGCCTGTAAATGTGACCACCAAACAGATTTTACTACATACTGTCCCATTCCTCAGTGACTTTTATAAGAACATTACAAATGTGTTCTTCTAACAAAAATTTCAGCTTCAGGATGCTGCAGCGTCTCAAAAGCGCAAAACTGTTTAAGAGGAAAACTGTCAAATTATTTGATTGATGTCTTAAGAACAAAAATATCTGGGAGATATTTAAAGAAACTGGGAAAAATATTTTCAGTAGAAATAATAACAAAGAAACTAAGTGCATGGATTCTTTTTCTATAGGACAGAATTAAGCTTAAAGATGCTACATAAATATGAATACTAATTAGTCTTCCAGTCACCCTTGGACTGTTACTTTAAAAACAGCAGAACTTCCTTCATGTTCACCATGGAACATTATGTTTCTAGAATGATAAGGATGGCTAGCTACCGCCCCTGGGGGGAAGCTCATTAGCTCAGTTCTGCTAATGACTTGTTCAGAGCCGTTCACAGAACACAATCTAATTCTTAGCTATCTATTGGTGGTCACGTCTTTTAGGACAAGTGGGGGCTGGGTGCGGTTCGTGTTCACTCTGTTGTATACATACTAATTAGTCAGGCCTTCCCACTTTCCTTGTCAGGGGGAGAAAAAGCAGAGTTCGCTAACATTTTGTAATTGCAGGTTGAGAAAAGCAGTGGAGAATGTCCAAGTGTTCAGACTGACTGTCTGGAAATTGCAGACAACACAGTGCATGGCTGCACAGAGAGGGCGAGTGGGCTGCGTGGGCTGCAAAAGGCCAGTGGCTGAGAAGCCTTGGGAAGTTCTCCTGGGAGACGGGCAGAGCTCACCCTTTACTACATATACGTGAAGAAGATGTCTTCCTTTTTGCTTCTTCTAGTTTTCCTCACCGACCTTTGTTCATCTTAGTAGCCCCAACCAGGCAAAGGTGTTTCGATGCATGTATCTCACTAACATGTAGAAATCCACTGAAATTTGCTTCTACCTGTTCAAACTATCATCCTGTGGCAGTTTTCTCTTTGTTTGTTTTTTTAAAAAATAAACAAGAGTTTGTTTTAAAGTAATGGTTAGGTTAGCATGTTAAAACGGAGCAGAGTTTAAAAAGAAAAGGACTCTGGCCACTTCCAGGTTTGGGAATTGATAGTTCAACAGTTGATGATATAGAGCCTGTATTTAGAAAGGAAGAAATTCTTATTGAGATAGTAACCCTACTGTACATAAATTAAATCAACGTTATCTGCTTCCAACTTAGTAATGTGTGTCTTATATGAATAGACTTCTTATACATGAACTCTAAACTCACTGTAACCTCCTCTGAAGTGATAGTAGCTGTAATTCAGAAATTGCAAACTCTGCCTGGCAGCTAGCCATAGTTTGCAAACTGTTTTCCTTGCCTGAAAAGTTTTTTTTCCCCATTAGCTGCTAACTTTGAAAAATTGCAAAGCTTCATATAATGAACAGGACTTGTAATTATGAATAAACATTTCTATACAGATTTTTGCAATGATTTAATTTTTTAGTTTATTGGGTATATTTAAAAGATTGTGATTGCTGGGTAATACATTGATTTTGTAAAAAAATTGTCTTCCAAATTACCTATAACATTTTGCATTCCTAACAAAAATGAACGAGAGTTTTTATTACTGTACATCCATAGTACCATTTGATGTTATTGTTATTTTGGATTTTAGCCATTCTAGTCTGTATGTAGTATCTGTATATATGAATTATAACGTTCATTTCTTGATACTTGCTATAGGCTTACAATATACATCTTAACTTATCAGAATCGATTTCTGATTTATAGTTACTTTTAGTGACAAACAGAAACTTTACTCCTATATAGACTTGCTATCTCTAATGTCTCTTTAATAGTGGAGTGTGGCAGGGGTCTCCTGAGTTGGGGTTAGATGTTAGATTATTAAGAACGGGTCAAGCTGGAAAGATAGCTCAATGCTTAAGAGCACGTTATGCTCTTCCAGAGGAGCCAAACCTGGTTCCTGGCACTAACATAGGGCCCGGAATAGCCACCGTACTCAGGATGATTTGCTAAGGGAAAGGATGTGGTCTAGATATAGATAAAATAGGAATTGGAGAAACATAATTATTTTTCCTTTTTTGCTTCTAGTAATATCATAAAATAGCTGACAAATGCCTAAACTAAAATATGAATCCTCTTGGATATTATGTGCCAAGGTTACAAAGTGAAAGATCTTAGTTTAATGGCTCGTTTTCTTAAGTGTAGGTGCCATTCAGAAGACAGATTGTTTAGATACCTGGTAGTCTGAGTTACAGGTCTTTAAACTGAAAATAGGGGAAGTGGAAATAGCCAATAGACTTATAGTACCAGGTGTGAATTCCTCCCTGTGGAACAGGCCACAAGTCTAATCAGAAAGTAGTTGGTTAACTCCATAGCCTTAATGCCATTGGTTAGTGGACACATCTTGCCAGGCAGGTCAGTATTATAGCTTACAGAATCTAGTGCTGGATTAGACTATTGATGTGTTTTACTTCCCCAGCATGTTTCATAGCTCCTTCTAACACTATGTAAACTTAACAGCAGAGGGGGAGAGGGAGGGGAGGGGGAGGGAGAGGGGGAGAAGGAAGAGGGAGGAAGGGGGAGAGAGAGAGGAGGGGAGAACAATGACAATAGCTTGTTCTCTTTAAGGTGCCTCTGGAGCCTCCCTGACCAAAAAGTTATAGGGCAATATCCAGTGCCTAGCACTGAGGTTTTCATTTAATAGCCAAGTCTTCTAGGAACATCATTGTCCACCCATGCAGATTACTTCTGTTTCACCTCCTTTTTGTATATTCTGTTTTAAATTAACTTACAAACTAGTGAATTTCTATAATGGTTCTTCAGATATCCTTAGTTTGGATAACCCACCCGTTACTCTTCCCTCTCACCAATTCCTCTATCCACACTTAAACCTTTAACCTCAAGAAATCTCCCCTCTCCTTTCGTGTTCTACTAACCCCTCTAATTAAAACTTTTTCTTTGGTTTGAAGAGAATATACATCCATATAGCTGTTTTGCATATCCTTCATTTTAGTTTAGCCTTCTATAACTTCATCATTTCCCTAACCTCTATTCACTTGGTGCTTGAACCTCTTCATTCCCTGTATTCCCCGTCTCTATTTTCATGTTACTTACATTTTACTATCCCCGCTCCCTTAATACATCTGCACTCAGTAGCTTGTCTCCAGTTACCCGGATAACTGTTTCTTATTAATATTTTTAATTAAATACAAAGGTAATATATTTTATTATATTTCCACGATGTCATTATACTTTATTCTTATTCATTATCCCCCATTTTAATCTTTGTTGTCCCTATTAATTAATTAATTGTGATACTGGGGATTGAAAAATGGACCTTGTGAATGTGGTACACGAATCTACCACGGAGCAATATACCCTCCCAATACTTACTTAGATTAGAGGCTCACATTCAAATATTTGATGGAGTCAGATACTTCCTTTGGAGGTGGCAGCTGCTATATGGTTCCAGCTAAGTGTTGCCATGCAATAATGTAAGCCTACTTTTGCCAGATATTCTACTTAAAAAAATAAATGATTAAAAGAAACAAGTAGCTATATTTTTCTGGAAACCTGTGCTTTTTAAACATCAACAATTAATTAAAACTTTTAACATACACCAGTTAGGCTAAACAAAACACTTCTCTATCCACTTAATAGAAAGTTCTAATTTAGATGGTGGAGGCTTCACAGTTCGAAAAAAAGAGCCTTGGTTTGGTGAATTTAATTGTCTGACTCTTTGTCCAATAAGTATAGGTTTGGTGCCAGGTTAGTGTGGGTGAGTGTGGGTGCTTACTGCAGTCTTTATGTTGGTTTGTTTTCTATAACATAACTAAGAATGCCTTCAGCGGTGAAAATGATAAGGAGTCCCTGTATCCAGTAGGATCAGTAGTCTGTTGTGCAATAACTGGAAAATCATTGGCCAGACCATGTGCTAAATAAAGAAAGTAATCAGAAGGTCATTGTCTTTCGGACTCCTTTTTATGCTTGCTCCGTCTCCAGTTCGTGAATCCCCTGAAGGCCTTGATAAGGAATTTATATTTGGCTCTAAAAATATTAGGAAGCTATTGAAGGCTCGTGAGCAGCGAAGAGACGTAATCCAACTTAATATTCTAAGAAGAATCTTCTAAAAGGACTGATTGGAAGGTTCTATCTAGGGCTGCAACCTTGATAGTTTAGGGAAATCTGCCTTTATTGAACTTATCCTTTTCCACTGCTACTCGTACTTTCTCAGGATTGTCGTTTTTATATTTATACATGCATGCCTGTCTCTTTACCCGCACCACGAGTGGAGATGCTCTCCACAGCTCTTAAGCAACATACCCTAAGACACTTGAAGGATATGTCATTGTGAATGTTTTATAGAAAGAAAACCGATGGCTTTTTTGGCAGAACTACTTTTCTTGTGTTCTTGCCTGGCCTACAGGCTATTCATCAGCCATGTAGCCGAGATAGACTTTTCCAGATAAGAAATTTTCCCATCTGAGAGAGCAAATAAACAATCTCACCAGTTCATCTAACCCACCTACTGTTATGCTTCTGTCTTCCAGAAAATACTGAAAGAAGGACCCCTGCTAAAGAACTGTAACTCCTTCAAGAGATGGAAACTTAGATATTGTCTGATCCAAGGACAGAAGCTCCACTTTGCACACCATCCTTCGGTAATTATAGAATCCTTTCATCTGCATTAGTGGGTGGGTGCCAAGAAATGTGTGGGTGTGCAGGAGGCCACTATTAGAGAAGTTCAAACCATCCATTCTTTTTTTAACTACTACCTTTTGGCAAAATGGGTGGTAGTACTTTTCCTTTCCCCTTTCCTGTTTCTCTCCCTTTTCATGGATTCCCCAGTTAGTTTCTGTATCCAGAGCTGCCTATAAAATTTGTGGGACCCAGTGCAAAATGAAAATACAGAACCTTTTATTCAGAAACCAGGAAAAAAATGTCATTAATGGTACTAACATAGAATGTTTCATATTTATACTAAAATATAAAGCATTGGTTTATGGTGTTTGAATCTGATATTTAGTATTATTCTAGAAAGAAAAAACTAAATGATTAGCATGAAGTTTACCATTTAATTTTCTTTTATACCATCCAGTTTTAAATGTAAATATAACAGCATTTAACTTATATAAAGGGACAGCCATCATTACTTAATCTGTATTAGTAGCTCACACATGCATGTGTATTTTGTTTTCAGCAGTATACAAAGCTAGCTCGTTCTTTTCCCTTTTTTATATTTTCACATTCTGCCAACACTTTCTGAGTAAATCGAAAAGGGACAGTAGCTTGCCCTAGCTTTCTTTTTTCCTCCAGTGTCAACCTTTTCAGCATAAATGGTTGCGTAACCCAAGGGCAGAACATGAATAAGTATGAATAGAATAGTGCTCCCTGGTTGCTCGTTTCCTAAAAATCACTGCTTTTTCTTTCTGTTTGTAGCAAGTTCTGGCTCCAGCAGAATGTGTGGACTGTCAGCATCCTTGTCTGCTCAGTCAGACATGGCACACTTTGTACTTGTATTACTGCTATGATGGGGTTCACTGGACTTCTAAGCTCATGCATATGATAAATACAATTAGAATGACAATTAGAAAAAAATGGACATGCAAATGATGTGTGTCTCCTGTATTCATGTGCATAGCCCATGGTCTTATTGGGCTTTATTTACAAAACATAAGCCCAAAGATCAAATGAGGGATTTTAAAATGTCAATAACAAAGCATTAGACCAAGCCTTGGGCCATTCTGAACATAGTCTTGCATGACAGCACAGGTTACATAGTGATCAAACAGTCTTGTCTGTATTGACAGTACTGATTTCCTGCTGCTAGCTGGGCAGCGTCTACCACGTGAAGTATATCAGGAAATATAGGCTCCAAAATGGATGTGACAAGCAGGATAACCAAAGGCTGCCACCCAATAAATTAGGACTTAATTTATACTACAAGTTCCCCAGGCAGGCTATATTTTGTTAATTTATCTAGCACTAAATTTATATTGAGATAAGTCTGAACTGACCAGCCAAAGCCTTGCTACGAGTCCATAGAAAAGTTTTAGTTTTTAAGCTTTGTTTTTATTTAGTTTGTTTTATACTTGTCACATGCTATATTTACAAAAATCATGTCACTATATAAATCCTAGCCCTCAAGACAGATAATTGGATCATAATTGCCCAAAAATGGCTGTCCGTGTGTATATATTTACCTTTAATGTCTATTTGCCCAATCAATCAAATGGCTTCTTATCATTCTCTCTCTTATGTCTTTCCAGTTTGCACACTTTGAAACAATTGATCTATCTCAAGTTGCCTTGGCAGAAAGCAGCTGTAGAAATCTTTACCACGGATTTTGTGTAAGTAAGATTGAGAATAACTCAATGGGCATGGGTAGGGTTAGCTGAGAAGAAGGTTGTTATATCTACTTGTTCCATGTTCCACTTTGGAGGGGCATCAAGTTTAACATGTTTTTTATTGCAAAGTGTTTTTATTTATACAAATTTCCACTAGCCTAGTGATAGAGAGGACGGTGAGTAATAATCACATTTCCTATTATCAGGCTGCTGCAAAGCCAAGCTGACTTCAAGGGTCAAGGAGCCTTTGTTAAGCATGCAGTCAGTCTTGTTAGTAAAGGTGATTTAGAAGATATCATTGGAAAGGGTTCCGTGACCTCATTTCCTTTGGTGAGGTAGGCAACCCTCAGTGAGATCTAGCCCATAGTAAGGTTGCGGATGAGGATATCTCTAGGAAAGCAAAGGAAGTGTTCAGGGCTTAGGGTGCCTGGAAGGTTGTGCAGCTTTGGTCACTCATGTAAACTGAAACCAGAATAATCACTGAAAAGTATCAGGTCCACTAGCCCTGAAGACTTCTTCCCACCTTCTCCAAAAATTGTTTTCCCTAGCCTTGTCAGTTGGTTATATCAGGGTTCCTCTTGAGGCTAGGCTATCACTTATTCTAATGAAAGCACAGGGCCACTGTATACCAGATCAGCTAAGATTGGATCTCAGACAAAGGAGTGACTGTAGTCTTGATCCTAACCAGCTCCTATGCCTATCTACAGCAAAATCAAGTGCTACATGCAAAAGGAGACAGAAACCGCATGTTAGTATGGCTGACACTAGCTTCAATTTGAGGCATTCATCATAAAAGCAAGCAGGGCCATTGAAGCAATGACTGACATCATAGCTAATCGCATTCTTTCTTACTATCTGGAAAAAGGCGAAGTCCTGCTTATGGTCTACATCATTAAGACTTTCAGTAATGAGCCAGTGAGGTAGCTCATCAGGCAAAATAGTTTGTCATGCAAAGCTCAACAACACGAACTCAATCCCTGGATCCCATAGAGGAAGGAGAGAACCAACTCCTAAAAATGGCCTTCACAAGTGCTCTTTGCCACAAGCACACCTACACTCGTATACATACATGTATATATATTCATCATACGCATAAATAAGGCCTCCAGTGTGGCTCTGATACTATTCCTGGCTGGGTTCTTGCATTGTAGCAAAGGATTAAGAGAGGCTACTGTAAAATTCTCTTCCAGTTATCCCTGCCCATGATAAAGAAAGCAACTGGATTCTTTTTTTGACATCTTACTTTGCCCACAAACAGTAAGAGAGACATCTCATTGAAACAAACACACTTCCACCACTTCTCATAGAGCAGTAGCGAGCAAGTAACTATTTAGGCTAATTTATTTGAGAAATAAATGACATGTTGCTCAGTGATTAAGAGTGTGGATCCAAGAGCCAAAGAATCTGCCTTCATTTTTAAATTGTTGGGTGACTCTGGACAAGTCATTTAGCTGTCTTCGTCTTGATTTCCGTGGCTATGACAGGGAAACAATTACAATGCCAGTCTCATGGGACCGTAATGAAGACTGATTGAAATAATATGCCTCAAAGTGCATTGGAATCGTTCTTGGCACACAAGAAGTGGCATTAAAATCTTAATCATTACTTTTATAATTATTATTGTCTTGAATAGTTATTAGAGCAGCAGAGGGTGGCCCTGGAAACTTATGTCTTATTTCAACAAGCGGTTTAGAATATGCTTGCTACCTATCGAATTTCATAGAGAATTTGCAGACTCAGGGCAGGGGGCATTGTTGGTGAAAAATCAAGTAATAATATGATGTTTTGTTTAGGTTATCACACCACATCGAAAAGTCTCCCTGGCTGCCCCTAGTCGGCAAGACATGGAAGAATGGATTAACATCATAAAAACTGTCCAACAGGGAGAAATCTGTAAGGTAAGGCAAATAGCGAATACACACAACTCTCATGAGAAAGCACCTAAGTGATTCTACATTATGGAAGTCACTTTTCAAACAAAGAACTAATAAAAAGGAAGCAGAGACTATCCAACCAGGGAGTACATGCAGATATCATTTGGAAACTTGTTTAGAACTACACACAAATAGGAGAAAGTAACTTAGGCTCAGCCCCTGGTAGCCATGTAGCTAAGACTCCTCCTCCATACACATCTGGTAGATGTTCCGTGGTATATCCAATGAATGAAGTGCACAGGATGTATCTACACTGCTAACTTAGACATCCACAACGTTAAGAAAATTGCAGTCCACAGTTTTAGTTCCTGTCTTCATAATAAAAATAACATTTAAGGAAACTTAGGCTGAGAAAGAAGAGGAAGGAATCAGATCGAGGAGAAATAAGGACTCTCTCAAAAATTTAAAAAAAAAATAGAGTTTGGACCCAAGCTATGTAATCCCAAGATGTATGTCTTTAACTGCTATGCAAGTCTACCTCTGTTTTCTATCCACCACAAGAAATGTAGAAGGAAGGACAAGAAGCAGCCTTCCCCATAGCTCATTGGGTTCTTTTTCTCCTTCACTGTCTCTAAAGCCTGCAGGGCTACTATTCTGACTGTGAGATCTGACCTTGGACAGCTCTTCTGTAAATCTGCCACAATTATAATCTATATAAGCTGCAAGACAGAAATGATCACGCCATTTATTTGCTTAGAAAAAAAATATCTATATCGTAGTGAGGCTAGATGAATATTTTTGAATGACTACATAAATCTAAAGGAAATCTTGAAGTTAGAATTTTGACGAGGAATGATACAGAGTTCATTCTAAAGCAAAATCCTTCTCTGGAGGTCTTGGATATAAAGAAACAAAATAAATATAGCCTTTACAGATCTTGATGTCATGTAGCATAATAAAAAATTACAATTCAGAAGAAAATACAGCACAAAATGATTCCTAATGTCTTAAATAATTAGCAAAGAATAGAGGATTGTTTTGGGCATTTAGCAGTAATAATGAGGCTTAGAAACTAAAAATAGCATCTTTTAGGATTTCTCAGGCTTTTGACAACTTGGTGTCATAGCCACATGTTCAGCTGCTCATGACTATGATGGGGGTAAATGGCAACATGACTGAACTGGAACCTCCAACATATCATGAAGCCCTCTTCCAGGCCTTCAGTGTATAATGCTTAATTGAGAGTCCTTTATGTAGTATCTGATAATAGGCTTTCATGAGACTTAACATTTACTATTTAACTGCTTTGCTCTTTTCTTCTTCCTTTCCTGATGGAGTAGTGCATCCCCTCCTGGCAATGAAGCCACTATAGCACAGCATTAGAGACAGCAACAAAGAGTTGTTCATTCTTTACTGCTCTCCTATTCTCATCCTCAGGGAGCAATACCTTTCTCTTGGCTTACCTCTATTCAAACTGCAATGCTTCCTACATAATCACATAGTAATATTTTCAATTTCACAAAAGGTCTCATAGGATAGTTTGAATTTTAATTATTAGTCTAGGAATGCAAAACTCCTAGAGAAAGCCATCAGAAAATAGACATGTCAATAATAAAGCCAGTGTGTTAATACCTGGCTGTTAACAACCCAGCACACACTAGAAAAAAAATAATTTGCCTGTTTAGTCTCTCAAAAGAATTGTATAAGGACCTAATCTAAACATCTGTAGCTAGATAAAGCTCTCGCTATGAGGACCTTACCATTTCATCTTGCTTGAAGCTTAAGCAGGTGAATATTTCCCCTCTGTATGCACCATATCTCTAACAGTCTTTTCTATCTTCCATCACCAAGGGTGTCTGACATTTGTGGTGACAAAAGATTAATCATGGGTTTAGTGACACATTGAAGAGTGACAAAAAAATCGGATAATCTATTGGAAACGATTCAAGATATACACTACTAGATGTAGTAATACCCTGTTGTGGTGGCTCAGCAAGGACAACAAGGAGGCATCAAACCTTGTCTGGAAACCCTGCCAGACCTCACCAGAGGGAACCACTGTCATGGCAAGCACCATCCTCAACAGTGGAACCCCGAGTGTGTCCGCTCAGGTGTTTTTATTCTTTCAGAACTCCTCAGGCATTCTCCTGATAGCACATGCAGATCATTAGCAATCAAACAGCCACAGAAATCCAACACCTGCAAACAATACAGAACACCCTAGACCTAGGATAGCCCCTCATACATAAAACAATTTCAAACATAACTAAAAATAAAGTTCTCCAACATTTCTCCTTTTCTGTATAAGCCAATAAAAAAATTGCTTTTTATCCCTAGAACAAAATTTAACACCACACCAGCAAAACATTTACAAGAGGAACAATCATGAGGCTTCTAATGCACAGGACCGAATGAAACCAAACATCTATCAAGCTTTTCACAATGTCTTTGGACAGCAGAAAAACATTATCAATATCTAATTATATGGAATTCACTCACGATCATCTGGGCTCCTCCAAAGGGCTTGGATCACTGACTCTGCCCTCTGCAGCACACACAGCTTGTCCTCCAGGCACTGGCTGGCTCCACTCCACTGCTGCTGCTGTTCTTGCTGATCGTCCCATGGTACTGGCATCTTCAGAACCCTGGTGTCTCTTGCTGCAACTGGGTTGCATCCTCACCATTGGCTCTCCTGGCCTCTCACAGGGCCAAGCCTCAGCAGCTCTCCATGGCCCCTTCATGCCTTCAAAACCAGCAACACCTGGTGGCTCTTACAGTACCAAGTTCGGCTGCCAGCACGAGTTACAAACTCAGCCAGTTCTTAAAGACAGCTTCTGTGCGCTGACCCTTAGGAAACACTTTCCAGATTTCAAGATAGAATCTGATTTTCAGGAAAAACAACTGGTCACCTTGTCTGCAGGGTGGGTTCCCTCATGGGGTGGGGTTCTCATCACCATAGCAAATGTGTCTGGTCAAGACGTCTTGTGGACACGTTGCAGGGAAAAAAAATTAAAAAAAAAACATTTCAGTTTAACTAGGCAGTGTTTTGGCTCAAAGCTGCTGCTTCCACAACTGCAGGGAGTTCTGGGCCAGTGGAACGAATCTCCAGTTGAAACATTCTGACAGTTTGGTGTTCTTTCTCACTGCTATGGGGAAACATATACGCTTCTTCATAGATCTTAAACCTAACATCTTGAGCTTCACATACATACAACACAGCTATCAGAAAAGTCAGTTTCTGAAACAGTATGATACCACCACGAGCAGCAGGAGGGAGCATCGGCTCCATGATCAGGAAAAGCAGTAAGAACCTTGCTTTTTCCTGCTCCCAACTGAATTCTTTATCTCTAAGGCCTCCACTCCATGGCTCTCACCTTGGAGCTTTTTTCCTCATTTATTTATTAATTTCACAGCTTTTTCTCTTCATAGAGGCTTATTTCGTTTCTCTGCTCTTCCTTCAGGAGCCTTCAAATACCTTAATCTCTGTCCTCTGGTAGCTTCCCTGAGCGTACTTTACTGGACTCTTGAGGTCTCGACTTTCTCTTCTTTCTTGTCTCCACGTTGGATTAGCTGGCGTGATGATATGCCCCATGTTGCAGGTGCCATTTGTTGTTGTAAGTTGCTGCTGTTGTTCAGCAAGGACAACAAGGAAATCCTGCCAGACCTCACCAGAGGGGACCACTGTCATAGCAAGCACCATCTTCAACAGTGGAACCCCGAGTGTGTCCGCTCAGGTGTTTTTATTCTTTCAGAACTCCTCAGGCATTCTCCTGATAGCACATGCAGATCATTAGCAATCAAACAGCCACAGAAATCCAACACCTGCAAACAATACAGAATGCTCCAGACTTAGGATAGCCTCTCACCTAACAGTGCATGAAACAATTTCAAACATAACTAAAAATAAACTTCCCCAACAACTAATGTTCAGTTCTGTTGCCAAATGTGTTGAAAAAAAGAAAGGTAGAATTCTACATCCTGGCCTCACTGAGCTTTTAGGTAGTTAGAGAAGCAATATATACACAATCAGATGCTAGTACTGAAGTTAGTTCTCAGATTATAAAGCAGTATAGGAGTGTAGAAGCGGAAAGCAGAAGTATATGGAGCCTTCTGGGAAGAATCAATAGAGAAGAGACTTGAGGCTGACCCTGAAAGATAAATGGGACTTAATTAGTGATAAGGGTTTGGGCAAACAGGGAATCCTGAACAAAGGAACTGATAAAAGATAAAGCTAAGAACCACCAGGAAAAGAGATTCTTTAACTACAATGTAACATTGCTGGGAAAAGTGTAGGAATGTGAATACAAGAAGCATAGCCAGAGAGAGGTGAGCTGGGTCTAATGGAAGATGTTTTTCAGTGCCAGGAGCAGAGGTGAAGACTCACGATATGATAACATTTCAATTAAAGGAGGTTGGAAAGAGAAGAGTTGTTCAGTTGCACGCTTTAGAAATAGAGCAGCTGGGGAGATGGCTCAGTGGGTAAAGCTTGCTAATGAGCACTAGAACCTGAATTTGGACCCCAAGCACTCACATTAAAATCCTGGCATGGCAGTGTGTTGCTGTAAACCTAGCACTGGGACCAGGGAGATGCAGAGGCAGATGGATCCCAGAAGTTAATTGGCTAACCAGTGTAGCTAAGATGGTAATGTCTAGGTTGGGTGAGAGACACTGTCCCATAAAATAAGTTAGGGAGTGATACATGAAGATACATGATGGCCTTCTTCACACTTACACACAGGCAAGTATACCTTGACATATAGATATCACATATGTGCAAACATGTGCACCCCCCACATACCACAGAATGGATTTGACAAAGGGAAAACTAGAGGCTAGAAACTCAACGAGGAAATTTTGTATCACCCCAGGCAAGAAAAAGTTAAGTCTCAGAAGGATGATAGAAAATGGGGACAAATAGTAGGTGCTAATTAGGTAGTGGAGTAAAAAGTGATGCTAAATATAAGAAAAAGAAAACATGAGACTGGGAAAGGAAGTTAATGGTAGAGCACATAACATACCATGTGAGAGACTCTGGGTTTCCTCTCCATTGTTGAAAGAGTGTGGGGGACGTAAGGTTCTAACAACTTTCTTACAGGCCTACATCTTAGAATGTTTCATTTTTCTTTTTCCATTTTATTGAAAATAGATTCATTTCTCATACAATATACCCTGACTACAGTTTCCCGTCCCTCTACCCCCAGTTCCTCTCCACCCTCCCTCCCATCCAGATCCGCTCCCTTTCTGTCTCTCATTTGAAAAGATCAAGGATAACAAAATATAACAAAATGAAATATAATAAGACAAAACAAAAACTATAACATCTAAGTTGGACAAGACAAAATGACAGAATGAAAAGAGCCCAAGAGAAGGCACAAGAATCGAAGACCCACTCATTCACATATTCAGGAGTCCCATGAAAACACTAAACTGAGAACCATAATACATATGCAGAGAACTTGGTGAAGACCCTTGCAGGCCCTTGCCTCAGTCTCTGTGAGTTCATGTGAGCTTTGATCAGTTGACTTAGAGAGCCCTGTTCTTCTGGTATTCTCCATGTAATCTGGCTCTTACACTCTGTCTATTTCCTCTTCCCCAGGGTTCCTTGAGCTCTTGAGGGATTTGGTGATGAAATCCCATTTAGATTTGTGTGTTCCAAGGTCTCTTTCAATGCAGAAAGTGATGAGTGTGTTTCTTTGTATTTGTTCCCATCTGCTGCAGCAGGAAGCTTCTCTTATGATGGCTGAATAAAGGCACTGATCTATGAGTATAGCAGAATGTCATAAGGAGTAATTTTATCACTACTTTTTTTTAAGACCAGTAGTATTTGGTTTTACCCGAGATCTCTGAGCTATCTAGTCTCTGGTTCTTTGTCACCCAAGCAGTGTTGGGTATGGGTTCCATCTCGTTGAGTGGGCCTTAAGTCAAATAAGAGATTTGTTGGTTACTCCCACAAGCTTTGTGCCACCATTGCCCTAGCAAAATTTGCAGGCAGCACAGCATTGTAGATCAAAGGTTTGTGGCTAGGTTGGTGTTTACATTTCTCTTTTGATAGTGTGTGGAGTATCTTCCTATACCAAAAGACACTAGAATACAGGGGTAAAAGGTCTACATAGGCTGTTGCTCAACAGTCTCTCTCTATCTTTCCTCCTCCTGCCCACCTGATCCTTCCATTTCCAGCCCCTCTACCCCCTGCCTACCAAAATAATCTATATCTCCCTACAAGGGAACTCAATTTGCCCCCTAAGTCTCTTCCTGTATTCCTAACCTCTCTGGGTCTATAGATTGTAGCTTGGTTATCATTTACGTAATGTCAAATTATCCACATATAAGCAAATATATACTATATTTATCTTATGGTTCTGGGTTACCTCATTCAGGATGATTTTTTTCTGGTTCCATCCATTTTCCTACAAATTTCATGGTGTGATTTTTTTTTAACAGCTGAGTAATTCTCCATTAGAGATAAATGTACATTTTCTTTAGCTATTCTTCTGTTGAGGGACATCTAGGTTGTTTACAATTTCTGGCTACTCTGAATAAAGCTGCTATGAACATAGTTGAGCAAGTGTCCTTCTGGTATGGTGAAGCATCCTTTGGGTATATACCAATGAATGGTGTAGCTAGATCTTGAGGTAGATCGATTCCCAACTTTCTGATTTCCACAGTGGCTGTACAAGTTTGCATTCCTACCAGCAATGTAGCAGTGTTCCCCTTGCTCCACATCCTCTCCAACATGAGCTGTCATTTGTGTTACTGCCTTAGCTACTCTTAGCTATGGGTGTAAGATGGAATCTCAGAGTAGTTTTGATTTTCATTTCCCTGATGGCTAAGGATGTTGAACATTTCTTTGAGGGTTTCTCAGCCATTTGAAATTCCTCTATTGAGAATTCTGTTTAGATCTATACCCCATTTTTAATTGGATTATTTGGTTTGTTTATGTCTAGTTTCCTGAGTTCTTTATATGTTTTGGATATTAGCCCTTTATTGGATGTGGAATTGGTAAAAATATTTTCCCATCCTGTAGGATTCTGTTTTGTCTTATTGACAGTGTCCTTTGCCTTACAGAAGCTTTTCAGTTTCATGATGTTCCATTTATTAATCATTGATCTTAGTGCCTGAGCTATCAGTGTTCTGTTCAGGAAGTTGTCTCCTGTGCCAATGCATTCAAGGCTCTTCCTCACTTTCTCTTCTATCATGTTTACTGTACCTGGTTTTATGTTGAGGTCTTTGATCCATTTGAAACTGAGTTTTGTGCAGGGTGATAAGTATGGATCTATTTGCAGTATTCTACGGGCAGCAATCCAGTTTGACCAGCACCATTTGTTATAGATGCTTTCTTCCAGTGTGTATTTCTGGCTTCTTCACAAAAAATTAGGTGTTCATAGATGTATGGATCTTCAAATCCATTGATCAAAGTGTATGTTTTTGTGCCAGTACCATATGGTCTTTATTACTATAGCTTTGCAGTACAACTTGAAATGAGAAATAGTGATACCTCCAGCAGTTCTTTTATTCTTCAGGATTATTTTATCTATCCTGGGTATTTTGTGTTTCCATATGAAGCTGAGAATGTTTTCTTCAAGATCTGTGGAGAATTTTGTTGGAATTTTGATGGGGATTTCATGGAATCTGTAGATTGCTTTTGGTAGGCTGGACAATTTTACTATATTAATCCTACCACTCAATGAGCATAGAAGATCCTTCCATTTTCTGAGATCTTCAATTTCTTTCTTCAAAGACTTGAAGCTTTATCATACAAGTTTTTCACTTGCTTGGTTAGAGTTATCCTAATCTATTTATATTTTTTGAGGCAATCATGAAAGGTATTGTTTGCTTGATTTTTTTTCTCAGTCCATTTGTCTTTGTATATGGCAGGGCTGCTGATTTTTTTTTCAGTTAATTTTGTGTCGAGCTACTTTGCTGAAAGTGTTTTTCAGTTTTTGAAGTTTCCTGGTAAAAATTTTTGGTCACTTATGTACACTATCATATCATCTGCAAGTGAAGATTCTTTGACTTCTTCCTTTCCAATCTGTATCCCCTTGATTTCTTTCAGTTGTTTTACTGCTCTAGCTAGAAGTTCAAGCGCTATATTGAATAGATATGGAGAGAGTGGAAACCTTGTCTTGTTCCGATTTTAGTGGAATCGCTTTGAGTTTCTCTCTATTTAGTTTAATGTTGGCTGTGGGCTTGCTATAAATTGCATTCATTATGGTTAGATATGTTCCTTTTATACCTAATCTCTCCATGACATTTATCATGAAGATGTACTAGATTTTGTCAAAGGCCATTTCTGCATCTAATGAGATTATCATGTGTTTTTCTTCTTTCATTTTGTTTATATGGGGATTATATTAACTGATTTTGAATCAGTTATGCTCATATGTTGAACCATCACAGAATCTCTGGGATGAAGCCTACTTGAACAGTAGATAAACTTTTTATATATTCTTGGATTTGGTTTGCTAGTATTTTATTGAGTATTTTTGCATCTATGTTCCTAAGAGAAATTGGTCTGTAATTTCACCTTCTTTGTTGGGTCTTTATGTGGTTTGGTTTTCTGGGGCCTTATAAAATGAATTGGGCAATGTTCTTTCTGTTTCTATTTAGTGGCGAGGAGTATTGGCATTAAATCTTTTTTGAAATCTGGTAGAATTCTATGCTAAAAACCATCTGACCTTGAGCTTTTATTGGTTGGGAGACTTCTAGTGACTGCTTCTATTTCACTAGGGGTCACAGGTCTGTATAAATTGCTTATTGGATCTTGATTTTACTTTGGCAAGTGGTATCTATCGAAAAAATGATTATTTCTTTTAGATTTTCCAATTTGGTGAAGTACAGGTTGTTAAAGCTTGTCGTTATGATTCTCTAGATTTCCTCAAGGTCTGTTGTTATGTTCCCCTTTTCATTTCTGATTTTGTTAATTTAGATATTCTTTTTCTGCCTTTTAGTTTGGATAAGAGTTGTTGATTTTCTCAAATAACCAACTCTTTGTTTCATTGATTCTTTGTATTGTTGTCTTTGTTTCTATTTTATTGATTTCAGCCCTGAGTTTGATTATTTCTTGTCAACTACTTCTTTGGGGAAGTGATTTCTGCTTTTTTTTTCTAGAGCTGTCAGGTGTGCTATTAAGTTGCTAGTATGAAATCTCTCCAGTTTTTTTTTTTAATGTAGGTACTTAGTTCTATGATCTTGCCTCTTAGAACTGCTTTTATTGTGTTCCATAAGTTTGAGTATGTTTTGTATTCATTTTCATTCAATTCTAGAAAGTCTTTTTTAAAAAAAAAAAAACAAAAAACTTAGTTTCTGTCTTGAGCCATTATTTTCATTCAACAGAGAGTTGTTCAGTTTCCAGGAGTTTGTAAACCTTCTGTTGTTTCTGTTGTTGATAACTAACTTTAATCTGTGGGGGTCTGATAGGATCCAAGGTATTATTTCAATTTTTGTGTATCTGTTGAGACTTGCTTTGTATCCTAGTATTTGGTCAAGTTTAGAAAAAGTTTTATGAGGTGCAAAGAAAAAGGTATATTCTTTTGTGTTTGAGTGAAATATTCTGTCAATATCTGTCAGGTCCATTTGGTTTATAATGTCCATTAGCCCCACCATTTTTCTGTTTAGTTTTTGTCTGGATGATCTGTCTATTGGTGAGAATGAAGTACTGAAGCCTCCCACTATTAGTGTATTTAAAAATTGCAATGTCCTCTTGGTGGATTTTTCCTTTGGTGAGTATGTAATGTCCTTCCCTATCTCTTGTGATTAATTTTGATTTGAAGTCTATTTTGTCATATTAAAATGACTACACCGGCTTGCTTTTTAGGTTCATTTGCCAGGAACCCCCAATAGCTACACCTATAAGGTCCACAGAAAATTTCCTACCAGGCAATAACACAGCCACCACATTCTCCTAAAAACCAGAGAGCAGACAGAAACCAGGGAACAAAACACCCATCCAAGAAAGACAAAACCATATATCAGCATCTAGAACTATAATTTTCCCAATCTCAGATGCCTGAATACCAGCGTAAAATCACAGTCAGTAACAGCCAGGACAATATTTCTGCCTGGAAATCCTACTACAGCATTCTCTGAATATTCCATCATAGTTGAATCACAAGAAAAAACAACAACCTTAAAACAGCCCATATAAAGATGATAGAGGACCCTAGAGAGGAAATAAATAAAACCCCTAAAGACGTCCAGAAAAACACAGTGGAAAGAAATGAATAAAATTGTTTAAAACCTGAAAATGGAAACAGGATCAATAAAGAAAACCCAAACTGATGGAATTCTGGAAATGAAAAATTTAAGAATTCAAACTAGAACTAGAGACAAGCTTTACCAACTGAATACAAGTGATGAAAGACAGAATCTTACCCATTGAAGATAATATAGAAGAAATGGATACATCAGTCAGAGAAAATGTTAAGTCTAAAAAAAACTCCTGACACAAAATATCCAAGAATTCTTGGACACTAAGTAAAAACCAAATCTAAGAATAATAGGGATAGATGAAAGGGAAGAAACACAGCTCAAAGGCACAGAAAATTTTTTTAACAAAACCATAGAAGACATTTTCCTTAACCTAAAGAAGGAGATGCCAAAAAAGTACAAGAAGAATAGAGAATACTAAATAGATTGTAGCAGAAAAGCAAGTCCCCTCAGTACATAATAATCAAAACACTAAACATACAGAACAAAGAAAGAATATTAAAAGCTACAATGGAAAAAAAAAAACAAATATCATATAAAGGCAGACTTGTTAAAATTATACCTGACTTCTCAATGGAGACACTAAAAGCCAGAAGGGCCTGGACAAATTACTGCAGACTCTAAGAGACCATAGGTGCCAGCCCAGACTACTATACCCAGCAAAACTTTCAATCACTATAGATGGAGAAAATAAGATATTGCATGATGAAACAGAATTTAAGCAATATCTATCTTCAAATCTTGCCTGGCAGAAGGAACAAGAAGTTAAACTCCAATCTACAGAGGTTAACTGCTTCCAAGAAAATACAGGAAATATATAATAATAATAATAATAATAATAATAATAATAATAATAATAATAATAAATGTATAATAATAATCCCAGTCCAGACCAGCAAACTCAAAAGAAGACATAGACGCATACACACTCACCACCACCACCACTAACAACAATAACAACATAGCAGAAAACAAAAATCACTTGTCATTGATAACTTTCAACATCAACAGTCTCAGTTCCCCAATAAAAAGTCACAGACTGGCAGAATTGATGTGGAAACGAGATCCACCCTTCTGCTGCATCTGCCGCATTCAAGAAACACACCTCAAAATCAAGGACAGACATTACCTCAGAGTAAGGGTTGGAAAAAGTGCTGGTGTAGACATTTTAATAGCTAACAAAATAGACTTCAAATCAAGAATGTTTACTTCTTATACTTTGGCCTACAGAAGAAGAACATTTGTAAAGACATGCATAGAAAATTTATTTTTGTTCTTTCATTTTACATAACAAGGCCTCACATATGCTATATAAATCTCTCACCGCTGAGCTTTATCCTTCATCTTTTTTAAAAAGACTTTTTGCTGTGCTCTTCCTTGGGGAAGACTATCTCTTCCTCTCTCGGTATCCCTAAGTTGCCTGTAGTTCTTTTTGTAGGGTGGAGGCTTCCTGGGCTTTCCCACTCTGTCCACGTTACCATGTCTACTGTTCAGTTTAGAGTTAGACAGTCCTGATGAAACTTTATGGGTGTGGTTCATCCCATTCCTAGGAAACACAATCTCACAACAAAGACCCTGTTCTTTTGGCTCTAACAGTCTTTTGCCTATCTCTTCTGCTGTGATGGTATGCATATGTATATATGTGTGCATGTAATGATAATTGATGAAAAGAGAAGCTATGTATTTGAAAAAGAGCAAGGAAGGGTATATGGGAGGGCTTGGAAGGAGGAAAGCAAAGAAACAATTAATAAATGATCTCAAAAATAATTATTTTAAGGCTTTTTTTTTCAGGAGCTTATCAGGTTGCCCAGGCTAGCTTTGAACACATTCTGTAGCCTAGACAGACCTTAAACTTGTGATCTTTCTGTCCCCTTAGAAACTGATATTAGCGCCCTATTCTACCAGTCTCAACAACTATAACATTATGTGGTAGTTCTGCTTTTAATTTTCTGAGGAATCTCAATATTGTTTTTTTCATAATGGCTACATTAATTTGCATTTTAATAAACAAGCTTTCCAATTTTCCTTTGTTCCATATCCTTTCCAACACTTTGTAGCTCTCATCTCTTTTGATCATAGCATTCTAACAGGAATAAGATGGTATCTCATGGTTGTTTTGATTTGCATTTAGTGATTAGTGATACCGAGCATTTTTCTATTGGCCTTCACAAAAAATATCTCTTCAGGCCTGTTGACCTTTTAAAGGACTGTATTTTATATTTTTTATCAGTTTATTTTAAAAATTAAGATATAGTTACATCATTTCTCTCTTTCCTTTAGTCCCACCAACCATCCCGTGTACCCCCCTCTTGCTCCCTCAAGGAAATAATGGCCTCCTTTTCTTTAGTTGAGTGGGTCATAAAGTCTAATTAGAGAGCTGATTGTTACCACCAAGATATGAGTGCCACTATTGCATTCTTAATTTTATCATGTCATACTGGTCATTCTTGTGTATCATAGGTGTTACAGATGGATAGGACTAAATAGGTCACTTCCCTCCCTCGGAAGCTTGCATAACATCTTCTAGTACCATGAAAGCTAGTCCTAAGGAGGTTTTCAGATCAGATCCTGCTCAGCAACTCCAAGTACTGTGTCTAAAGTGTATGGTGCCTGGTGTCTTCCACAATAGGCACTTAACTATCTGGGAAGCAACTTGCCTCTGGGAAGCAACCAAGGGCAGCAGCATAACCTGTATTGTTTTGGGAGTCTCTTTAGCTCCCCTGAGCAACAACTCAAAAGGGAGCTTCTCATGCCTGGTATTTGGAGTTTTGTTAGACAGTCTATAGCTCTTGTAGGAAATATTGTCTGCTCAAGTAGGATAAATCCATTTGAATTATGTATATAGAGAGACTTACATACATCGTATGTAATTTAGGTGAATTAATAATATTATGATTCCTTATGGATTTTCAGACCGCATTAGTGTTATTATCCTTTCTCCCTCTCCTTCTGTATTGACCTCCTTAACATCCCCCATCATTTTACCCATTCTCCCCTCCTAAATCACTTGTATCCTTTTATATTCCTCTCTAGAAGTACACTTGTTTTCTTTGTTTGTAATTTAAATTTCTTACATATTTTGGATATTATCTCCTCACATATCTTTGGATATTATATTTGATAAATATCAGATTTGCAAATATTCTCTCCCATTTTGTAGGCTTTCAGTTGACTTTGTTTATTTTGCTAAGCTGAAGCTTTAGCTTAACGGGATGCTATTAGTCTATTTTGGTTTTGGTTATCTGTGCATTCAAAGTCATGTAAGGAAAAATGTCGTCCAAACCAATGTTTCAGAAGACGACATGTCTTCTAGGCTTCAGTCATTTTAAAGTTTTGAGTCTTTGGTTGCATCTTTAACTCACACTGGCTTGATTTCTGTGCATGATAGAAATGTCAAATTTTATTTCTCTGCATATCGTTACAGTTTTTCCTGCAGCTTATGTTGAAGAAAGATATCCTTTCTCCATTTTGTGTTCTAAATACCTTTGCCAAAAATTGACCATAAGTGCATGGGTCTATTTTGGGGTTACCTGTTTCACTGGTTTATTTTTTTTTAATGCCAGTACCATGATGTTTTGATTATAATCACATTATGTTTTCAAATCAAGGAGTGTGATTCCTCTAGCTTTGTTCTTTGGTTCAAGATTATTTTGGGTCCCATACAAGTTTAAAGTAGTTTATTCTGTGTCTATGATGATGACATTGGAATTTTCAGAGGGACTGTGTTGAATTTGTAGACTGCTTTGTCTATTATGGACATTTTCATAGTATAAATTCTTCTAATCACGCATCTTTCTAAAAACATGCGTCTTTTAATTTATTTGTGTTTCTTTGATTTCTTTCACTACTCTAATACTTTGCACTATATAGATCTTTTATATCCTTGATTTTATTTATACCTAAGTACTGAACTTTAAAATTGCTTTTTGTAACTAGAATTATTTTCTTAATATTTTTTGATGATAGATCATTATTAGCATGTAGAAACACAAATGATTCTTTTATTCTGATTTTATATCCCATGACTTTACATAACACAATTTTTAATGTTTTTTTCTAGTCTATGGGCAATGGATGTATTAGGATCAGATCATCAGTGAATAGAGACAATTTTACATTTTCCTTTTCTATTAGAATGGTTCTTAATTCTTTCTCTTGTCCAATTGCTCTGCTAGGACTTCCAGTACTATGCTGAAAGAGTGGCATTTGGCATCCCATTTTGTCCTTGATCTTAGAAAGCCCTTAGCTCTTCACTGTTGAGAACTGCGTTATCTATGTATAAATCATAAGTGGCCTTTTATTGTGTTTAGGTACATTCCCCTTGTATCTAACCTCATGAGATCTATCTAGAAGGGATGCTGAATTTTATCAAATGCTTTTTTCTACATCTAGTGAGATGGACCTATTAATTTATACTTGATTTTGTTAATATGCTATATCACATTTATTAATTTGCACATGCTGAACTACCTTGAATCCTAGGGATAAATCCCACTTGATCATGGTTATCAAATTTGGTTTGCTGTATTGTTGAGGATTTTTGCATCTATAGTCATCGGGGTTTTTGGACTGTAACTTTATATTTTACAATAGTCTTTCTATTATTTTAGCATCACAGAAATGCAGGCCTTGGGAGTTTGGGAGTATTGTTCATTCTTCTTTGATTCTTTAGATGAGTTTAAGAAATTCTATTAGTGTTTCTTGTTTACTATTTCATGGTTCTGAGGCACAAACTCAGTGCCTCATGCACTCAAGGCAGTGATTTTATCAGTGAACTACAACTACGTTCCTTCTTTCTTCTTTGAATGTTTGGTAGAATTAAGCAGTGAAGTTATCTGGGCCTGGACTTTTCTTTGGTGAATGACTTTTTATTCCTTATTCAATCACATTACTTGTCATTGTTCTGCTCTGATTTTCTCCTTATTCGTGCATGATTCAGTCTTAGTAGGTTGAGTGTATCTTGGAATTATTCATCTCCTAGATTTTGATTTGCTGATATATTTGGTCATTTTTTGTCCTTCATATTTCAGTCTACTTTCCATCTCTATAACTAAATGCCAGAGGCTTAGTAATTTATAGTCAAAATAGTTTTATTTATCTTACAGTTTTGGAGGATGAAATTTTAAGATCACACAGCTCCATCAAGTTGACCGGGGTGGGTGAGGCCAAATGTTCCCTCTGAAATCATTGACCAACCATTGTTTCCTGGCCTAGGGAAAACTTAACACGAGCACCGGAACTTAATCGGATCTTGTCTCCACTGCTAGGGTTAGAGTGACAGATATTCTTTCATGAATAATTTCTTTCCTATAGCTGCCTCTCTACCTGAAGAGTACTTGGACTATATGAGGAACTTTGCTATGGATTTAAGCATAGGATACCAATGGACTATGTTTCTTGCTGTGTGATGTTATTGTCTGTTTTCTCTGATGTGATACTTTCATAGACCAAAATGCAAAACAATTATCATTAGTTACACATCCATCCATGTTATGTATTTCTAAGTGATGCCATATAGTTTATCCTGCAAAAAAAAGTCCCAATGCTTTCCATGGGATACAATGGGATCATCTATTAAAATCCGAGTTCTCTATGTGTGATGGCATGGAGGCTTGAGGAAGCGGTGCTCTAGACAAAGATATTTCTACTACCCTTGGGTCATAGCTTTGCTGAGTTTTGCGTTTCAAGGGGACATGTCAGCCTAACTTCTGAATTTTGAAATATTCCCAATTTTCTTGCATGTGGATAGTTCCTATTGGGGCTGCTAACAGTGGGGATAGAGCTAAAGGACAGTTGTGCCAACTTGCTGATACCACTCTTCCTCTCACATTTTACTGTCAAAAACAACCAAATCTTCTAAAATTCCAGTTCCATGAGCTGGGTGTGGTGCCTGCCTATAGTTCCAGCACTCAGGAAGCTGAGGCCATTGTTTGAAGCTAGTTTAGACTGCATAGGGGGTTCTGGCTCAGTTTGGGCTGTACGCAGAGATCCTGTCTACCCTGAAAACTTTCATCATGTGGAGGCTCCACCTTCTATACAGCATCATATCACAAACACAATGCACAAGCTCTTTGTCACTTTATACCCTAATAACACCTTTACTCCACCATCCAATACCATGTGCTTTGTCATTGGGACATCATCACTAGGTATTCACTAAGAAGAGAGAATTTTTCTCTGTAGACACATTTCTTTCTGAGTCCCCTCCAGAACCTTCACCTTTGAAATTCCATTCATAAAAATATGGACTTTTTTCCAATGTGTACCTTTAAACTCTTTTAGCTTGTACCCAGTATCCAGTTCCAAAGCTGTATTCACATTTTCAGAAATTTGTTACAATAGCACACCTACTGTTTGACATTAATTGCTATCGCAGTTAGTTTGGGCTATACTAAAAAAATACCAAAGAATGAGTGCTTAAATAGCAAACATTTCTTTCATGCATTTCTGAAAGCAGAGCAGTCTGGAGTGAAAGTACTGACAAAGTCAGTGTCTGACAAAGACCCGCTTTCTATCCCATAGACAGATATCTTTGTATTGGCCTTCATATGACAAATATAAGAGTGAGAAAATTCTGAAGGCTCTTATAAAGGAACTAATATAATTCATCATGGCCCTACCCTCATAACATAATCATTTCTCAAAGGCTCTCTGGTAACACATTGAGAGTTAGGGTTTCAGTATATGAAGGGGGCATTATACTATCATTCAATCCATTGCAAGCGAAGAATCTGATCAGAGCAATGGAGTGTATATTTTAGAGAAGATAAAAATCAACATCCAACAATTAGGCTCTGAAAGGTTTAGGCCAACTGACCTTTCTTAGCAATGTGTCTGCCTGCTACAATATTGTATCTGTCTTCAAATTTAATTTCAAAACATCTGTATCAGCAAATAGAAAGGCCTGTAGTGATATACCATGCCAGTCCACCGCTGCTATAACAAATTACAGAAATGTTTGGAACTTAAAACCCACAAATTTACAAACAGTATAATTTATAAATTCCTATAGTCTTATCACTTAAGAGAAATTTATGGGCATCGTCAGCTACATAGCAAATTTGAGGATATCCTAGGCTACGTGAAACCCTGCTTTAAACAAACAAACAAGCAAACAAACAAAATAGAAATGTATTCTCTTACAGACCTTGGAGGCCAGAAGTCTGAAATGAAGGCCTCTCTCTGGAGGCCTTAGAGAGAGTCCTTTGCCTCTTCCTAGGCTTTAGTGGTCCTTGGAACTCCTTGATGTTCTTTGGCTTACAGCATATCATTCCATGCTCTGCCTCGGCCACCATCACATGGTGCTTTCCTGTATGTCTCTTGTTTTGTATCTTCCCTGGCTGTTCTCTCTGTGTATGTCTGTATTCAAATTTCTCTTTTTTATAAGAATACCTGTAAGGCATAAGCGAGACTCCTTTGTATGTTCCTTTCTGTACACCGTGTATACTCCCTTTGGTGGCAATATTTTTCCTCTCTCTACGGACATGTGACACTTCGAAAACAATTTATCTGCTTCTAAAATCCCATGTTGGAAGTAGTGGAGGATTGACCTTCCCATTCTGAAAGGGAGAAAATAGAACTAAAAAGCTCCCGGTCTAAAGAAAGCTGGAAACCCAAAAAGGCAAATTCTGTTAGGTTTATAGGCCTGCAACTAATTTTCTGTGGCTTGGTGTTGTCTCTTAGCTTCACTCTCTCAGCCCACCTGGGTGGCATCTTCTCTCTGTAGCTAAAGAAGTACCCCCATCTTCTGGAATCTGGGAGGCAAGCCCACCCTATTGAACAAAAAAAGCAGTGACTTCCTCCAATAGGCCCACATTCCCATGTTGGCAAGAACAACAATGTGGGGCCTCTCTACAGCAATGTTGGCCTCCAAATCATCATGGGAGCCCATTATTACATTTACGTGAAGGAGTAATACAAGTTCACAACTGAGTAGCTTTAGTCTTTCTTTACTTTTATGCTGTAGAGTCTCAGAAGCCTACCAGCCTCCTTTCATTGAATTTTGTGTCTGAGCTCTTCAGTCCATGGTGACAGTATTCTGCTGAGATAGCTCATTCGAACCCCGTGTCCCATACCAAATCTTTCTAGAAAAAAGTTTGTCTATGCATACCATGGGTGCTCACTTCAGAGTGCACTCTTTTGTGCTTGAAATACGGAAGGGTAACAAATGGATAGGTTGAGACGTTGCCAAATCATCAAGTTCTAGTGACTTTTTTCCTAATAGATTGTTTGTGAAATGACTTGTAACCCTACTCGAAAATCATGTGTTGAAGCTTCAGTCTCAAAATGTGACTATGCTTAGAAATGAGACTCAAAGGAGGTGATTAAGGTCAAATTGAGCCATCGGGAGGGATACCAAATCCAGTAGGGCTGATGGCCTCATAAGAAAAAAAAGAAAGATCTCTTTCTTTCTTTATACCCATGTATTAAGTAAAAGCCGTGTGAACAGATAAGGAGAAAGTGACCATATACAAGCCATGAAGGAGACCCTTGGAACCTACATTAGTTGTCTGTTTGCTCTTGAACTTCCCCATCTCTAAATGGTAGGAAGATAACTTTCTGTCATTTTAAGCCGCCCAGTCTGTGTATGTTATTATAGAAATCCAAGTAGCCTAAGAAAGGTTCCCTTGGCAATGTATATCTTTCCTGTTGCACTTTCTATAAGCAGCAGAAAGAAACCAATCTGTACTTTCATACATTGCTTGGAAGTTTTGTCAGCTAAAGCTTCAAGTTTCTTATTTGAACACTCTGCTTTTCATTCAACAGTATGATGAAACAGTTCTCTTCCACTCTAAACAGTATAACCTTTCTGCCAGTCTCCTACAATGCTTCTTGTTTCCATCAGAGATTGTACCAGAAGCAGTTCATATTTCTAACAGTGTTCTACTCAAGACAATATTGTCTTTTAATATCATATGTCTCAAAATTCATACTATTTCTGTACTAGACACCTGTAAAACCTCTTCCATATACTTCTAGTATCTGATACAGAAACATCTGCATCCCTATTCCAAAATCCATATTCATTTTCCAGGATTGCTGTAACAAACAAAAACTGTGTGGACTGAAACAACAGCAACTTATTCTCTCATATTTCTTGAGGGTAGAGATTTGGATTGGAGTTCATGAGAGGGGCACAGTCTCTTTGAAGGCTCCAGAAAGAGGATCTTTCTTTGCCTCTTCCTACAACCTGGTGATTACAGAGAAACCTTGCTATTTCTTGGCTTGCAGGTACATGACTGAATCTCTGTCACCACTGTCACGTGATGCCCTCTATTGTGTGTCTGTGTACCCAATTATCACAAGGTGCTCTCCTCTCTGATTACATCGCTTTCCCGATTTTCTTATTCTTGTAAAGACACTAGTCCTTGAATTAAGTCCCTGTCGATTACATCTGTTAAGATAGTATTTCCCAATAAAGCCATATTCACACCTACCAAAGGTTAGGACTTGAACATATTTGGGAGGTCTTATAATTCAAATTACTACACGTACCCATTCAGGACCGGATGCATCAAACTTTCCTTACAGAATAAGATGAACATGGGAGATATAAATCCCATTTCCTTAATAAGCATACCCAAGTAATTTCCATTACACATATATTCTTTTATAGTTAATACATAATCAAAATACCCAGGCAGAATTCTTCACGTCTTCTACTTGGTCCTATAGAGCCTTATGCATTCTTGAAAATTTTATTTTCACCATGCTATCACTATCTGTTTGAGAATTTGTTTCCTCCAGTAGACTGAGTTCCTCAATATCTGTAACTTACTGATCTCTGTAGCTCCAGTGCTTAGTATGTTACATGACATATAGTCACAGGTTCCTCATAATTTGGAGGGGAGAGAAAAAATGGAAGAAAGGAAGATGGTTATTTCGTTATAGTCAGCAGCCTTGGGAATAGAAAGGACCTGTGAGCCCTGGGTGCCAATGTCAAGATTCTCCACCTTCTATTCTGAGGTTCCTAGGCCTTGAGCTTTTCAGGGTGTCAGCATACAATAAAATTCCAATCACAAATAAATTTCAAATTGTTAGCTTATCAGAGTAGCTTTTTCTACCAAAAGATTCTGATTTGGTCCAATAGTACTTTTACACCTAACCAACATGCCCATGGGGAATAGAGATCAGAGAGTACTGTGTGCAGTCTATGTCTTGGATGAGTAATTCCAGTAAATGGATTGAGTCTGAACTTAAGTTTGAGCCCTCAAGAGCAACCCCTTTAATCGACTGCTGTCAACTTTCATCTGGGAGAATATATTATTCTTTCAAAGTCTTACCATGCCTTTATAATGACAAGAACAAAAAACCTGTGTGTGACTATGTCTAAACTCATAGAAGGAACTGAAACATTCAAGGGAACTAGAGAAAAGATGTGGAAGTCCTATGAGAATATACAGAGAACAAAGTCAGGGGGTTCAGTGTCCATACATCCATGTAACTCAAACCATTGCCGAGACATGGCTATACACGCCTTCCCTTTAGACATGAAAGTCGTGCTGTGATATGCAAATGCTGCATTCACAGGCATGATAACAAAGATGACAGACTGATCAGCCTGCAACAAGACCACTAAACAGAATGCCACCATAATGGCAAGTGCTGTTTCTTGTTAATGATTAAATCTCAAATGCCTTGAAAAGTACCAAGCATATAATAGCAATTCGAGTAAACACTTGTTTAATGGCTTATTGAATGAATTAAAATGATTAACCAAGAAACTGCTGTAGGCAGTCAAAGCGTGGTTTTCAAGAAAAAAAAAAGAGCTTGTGAGAAAAGGATTGAAAGTTCTTTCAAGTGTTGTCCACGTAAAGAAAGCACTGCTCTGCTCACTAGGCAGCAGTGTTCCGAGGAAGCGCTAAAGCCCTGAAGGTACACCTCAGTTCTGCCTGCGGCCCCACCATCTGTCTTCCTTTGCTTGTCAGAGCATTTGGATAATCCTGACTTTCCAAATCACTACTTTCTTTGGCTTTCTACTTAAAGCGAACTGAGACCAATCGGAACAAATTTTGCTTGGACTAAACTAATATAGCGATTGCACAAAGAATATAAAGATCATTGCCTCTGTCTTCACCTCCTATTTGAGATTATTCCCATTTGTTTCTTTTTGCCTTCTGAAGCCAGTAACAGAAGGAAATGAAACCAGAAAGTGAGACTGTATCTCTCACCCTCTCTGTCTTCTCCTTCACACGCTTTGACACCTACATTGTGAGCCATTTTAGCCCTAGTGGCAGATTTCCCTGGTCTTCCCGAATCCACCTGTGATTAACCTTCCATTATTTCTTCTCTTTGATTTACTTCAGATACCTGCAGCTGAAAATAACCCTTTCCTTGTCGGAATGCACTACTGGTATTCGAGCCATAATCCTCGGTCTCAGTTCTGCAATGTTTGTCGAGAGACCATTCCTGCCTTATCTCGAGATGCCATCATCTGTGAAGGTACATTTCCGATTGCTTTAGAAAGCAGACTTCACTGGATAGATCTAGGCATGAAGGGTCTTGTATGGCTTTAGCATCACTGATCCAATATAAGTCCTAGGTTCTTGAGTGAAGTTAGTCCCAATGGCGGAAAAGTAAAAAGAGAAACTAGCATGAAGTAGCATTCTCATGAATAAAAATGGAGGGTTAGATATAGGTCACAAGGATTGAAAAATCAAAAATAACTTCTTCCCTACTATTAATTTTAATGTAAAATGGATAATGGGAAGCTTAGCTGGCAAAGGATCAAAAGGAACTGGTTCACATTAGAAGTAGGCCTTTGGAAGTGGGTCAAAACTATTTAGAAACCACCTGAATTCTAACCCCCAGAGGAACTTAGGGAAGGGAATTAGAATTTTCATTGTCGCCAGATTCACACCTGTTTTTTTTTTCTTCCTCATTTCACAGTATGCAAGGTGAAATCTCACAAATTGTGTGCTTTGAGAGCAAGCAAAGACTGCAAGTGGAATACTTTATCCATAACTGATGACCTCCTTCTGCCTGCTGATGAAATAGTAAGTACCAGTTGTATACTTCCACAGACACTTCCCCCTACCCCGCCCCGCTTTAAGTCATAACAGACAGGGACAGGAAGAATTCTTCCTGACACTAGACAAGCAGAGAAGTCCCTTCCACAGAATCCAATGACCCAATGAATATGAATAGTTAAACCTCATCCCCCACCTTTCATTAGTCACTAGCATCGAGGGCAGGTCCATGGGACTTTTACTAATGTAAAAGTTACTACCCTAACCCTAACGCTAACGCTAACTATCCCAGCTGTTCCTTGTTTTATCACTAATTTCTGTCTCTTGCCTTTTTCTACTTCAGCAAACAATGCCCCATCAGTGGGTAGAAGGAAACATACCTGCTCACTCTCACTGTGCAGTCTGTCATGAGAGCTGTGGCAGTCATCAGAGACTTCAAGATTTCCGCTGTCTCTGGTGCGAATCTACGGTGAGACTCTTTTCATATCGTTGATACTTTAAGAAATTTATTTCTAGAGAGATAGATTATAGGTTGTCTGGAACTCTACAAGGATAAATAGATAAATAGATATGTATGTCAGAGACCCTTACACCAAAAATACATTATAGAGAGATAATACAGAGTATGTAGTACACAACCCAGTAAAAATGGCCTTTCATATATGGCTATGGACACTTTAGGAGAAAGTTTTAAGATGTTCCTAATCGGATGTTTCTTAATTGATGAAACAATCTTGGAAATGAGAAGAGCTGAATTTTCAAATGAAAATATGAGCAGTTTTAAGAAATAAATTCTAACCTTAAGAAAGGATTCCTCCTTCATTCATTACTTCCTAGAAATGTACAATCTTTATTAATAGTTAATAATAACAACAATTATCATTGCCACTATGTATTGAATATCTTATACTCATTATCTCAATCCTTAGAACAACACTGAACAAAGCCTCATTGTCCCCATTTCACAGATGAGTAATGTGGAGCTCACAAAGGTTAACCCAAGGTCATGTAGCCAGCAAAACATAAAGGCCTGATTAATATATAATTCTGATAAGACCATGTTCCTAACAACAACAGTACATTGATATTTTGAAGCACTGAACCTCAACTGAGGATCATTTTTGCTCCAGGCGACATTTGACAATATTCTGGAGACATTTTTGATGGCTAAAACTGGACTGAACAGGAAGGATGCAACTGGTGTCTTGTAGATTCTTCAAAACTTACAATGCACAGGATAGCATCCTATAACAAGGAACTATCCATGCCAAAAATATCAATATCACAGAGATTGAGAGACTCTGATCTTGACTGTCTAGGCTTTTATATGCTTCTCTCAAATTGCATTTTCTACAACGAGAAGAAAACTGAAATGAGCTTTCTCATTAAAGAGTCTGTCCACTGGCACCCTTTTAATTGCTTTTAAATAGCCATGCCAGGTTCATGTCCCTAGAAACTGTAGTTGTTTAGGATGTGGTACTTGAAGAGATCAGAAATCTAGGAAGAATGGCAACTTGTGGGGAAGTCTGCTTTGATACTTCTACCTATTTGACCTTAGGTAAGACCCTTTACCTCCGTGAGCTTCCACATATGTTCATTTCTAAAATTATTTCAATGATGCTTTTCTTGCCACATACAGAGTTGTTCTAAATATTGAAGAATAAACATCTTTTGAGGATTCAGACTTTTGGAATGTAAGCAGGTTTCCCATTCTGCAGGCTACTAAGATTGCGTTTCAAGGCTGGTGACATCTCAGTACATGTAGATGAGAATCTTCAGAAAGATATCTATGAAGGAGCCGGAGTTCTGCACACTCAGGCATACTGCAGCTTCACAGTAGAATGTAGTGAAGGGTGTCAAGCAAGTTAAGGATTATGTAGATAGTACCAATCTTCAGAAAGGGAGACTTGTAATATAAAAGATCTAATTCTTGAGATGGAACAAAAGACTGATCAATATTCTTCTTTTCTCTCCCCCTCCTTTTTCTTCTGTGCTCTTATCGTTTCAGGTGCACAGTGCCTGCCAGAAGCGGTTTTCCAAGGAATGTTCCTTTGGAAGTCGTCGCTCAGCCATTGTGCCGCCAACCGCACTGAGCGACCCCAGAGGCGATGGTGAGTACATTGACCGTAAGTTCAGAAACACATTGGGGAGAGAGGGAAAGTATTAAGGCTGGGAAGAAGGGCAGAAATTATTGTCCACAACCAGAAAAATATTTGGAGAAAATTGGAATTTGTACGCGTGCATCAAAGAGCTGACTGTTAGCCTTCAAACTGTGTAATGGTGAACATTGTGTTTTGGTGTGTATGTATGGGCATGTTCTCTATAGCCTCTGTCACAATTCTTTCTGATTGTTCAAAGTTGATTTCAGCGTTAACGATTTTCAAATACTACCTAATCTATGCAATAAATTTGTTTCTCTCTGGTTCAAAAACTACTTCAAGTCCAGGTAATATTACTTTACAAATGGAAACCTACACCAAAATTGTTACCCAAACTGAAACTAGCGTGGTCTTTACCCCACTACTCTTCACTGATACTGTGTTACTTCCTGAACAATACTGATTTATTGAGAGTTCTTTTTCACAAGGTACTTGAAGCCTACAAGGTGAGGTCTAAGGCATTGTAGAATAAGTAATCATGATGAATCCAGGGCCTTGGTACAACACAACAATTAACAATTGAATGGAGCATATTTTAAGTATCAAAGAAATAGTAGAGACACTTGGATATCAAATAAATGTTAGAAATTTGACAAACTGACAAAAAGCACAGGTGCAGACAGACAATCAAATGAGCCATTTCCAGAGGCTTCTGAAGGCAAGTGCAAGCATGTGCCTCATAGTACCATATAAAGGCACACAGCTAACTTCACTCAAATAGTTATGAATATATTATTCTCAGATCTATTCAAATATTCATTTTTATAATGTCACCACTAGACAGTTGTCTAAAGAGGAGAAGAAATTGATAACTTGGTCAATAAGAGATAGCTGACTGAGTAGAAGAATGAAGAGCCTTGAGGAAGGGGGAATTGACACATGAGGAAAAGTAACAAGCTAATCACCTGAGCAAAATCAGGTTATGAAGTCAACCCACTATTTTTTCTTGCATTATTTCATTTATCCTCCCCTTTATTGAAAATAGATCCTTTCTTCATATAACATATCCTGATTAGTTTCTCCTTCCTCTTCCTCCCCCTTGCCTCCCATCTTGATCCTTTCTGTCTCTCACTAAAAAAGAACAGACTTCCAAGAGGTAACAACAACACAAAATAAACCATGAGATTAAAATTTGCAACAGAGTTGGACAAGGCAAACCAACAGAAGGAAAAGAGCCCCAAGAGAAGGCACAAGAATCAGAGACCCACTCATTTACACACTCAGGCATCCCATAGAATACTAAACTAAAAGCTATACTGTATACACAGAAGACCTAGTACAGACCCTTACGGGCCCTGTGCTTACTGCTTCAGTCTCTGTGAGTTGATTTAGAAGGCCTTGTTCTGGTATTCTCCATCCCCTCTGGCTCTTGTGCTCTTTGTGCCTCCTCTTTTCTATGTGGTTCCCCGACCTCTAAGGGAGGGATTTGATGGAAACATCCCATTTAGAACTGTGTCCCAAGATATCCCCCCTCTTCTCTCCATAATGTGTGGCTGTGTGTTTCTGTATTTGTTCCCATCTGCTACAGGAGGAAGTTTCTCTGATGATGGACATCAACCTACTTTTAAACCTTAGGCTTTGTCTCCTGTTTCCTTCACTATTAACTGGAGATAGAATCTAACAAAATCTTCCCAACTGTGTATTAATGGGGATGGTAACTATTCTTTGTGCCCAAGTCAAATATGTTCTATGGTTCCTATCCTTGTAGAAGTTGTTTATATCTAATGTGTGGTTATTTCTGTCCTACGCTACTTCTGATTTTTGTTATGGATCATCAATTAACGGCACTGCATTCTTTTGCATAGAATTACCCAGACTAGGCTATCATTTTGTGTCGGCTTAGTGTGCTATGTAGCGTTTTAAAATTTTGGTTTCTCTGTAGCAGCAATTTTGTTCCACTTGAATATCACTGACAATTCTTTCTACCACTCATTACATAGTCTGGACTTCCTCAAAAAAGACTTTTAAAAACTCCCTTTTTTCTTGATTCTTCTTGGGCTTCTTAGCCTAGACAAATAAGCCCTTGAAGAGTAGATTTTCTTCTGAGCAGTTCCATTCTAGGGGCATCTTCTTCTGCATTTCTTAGCCATAGAATTTTAATGATAATATTCAGGATAAACAGTTCCACCCTCACAGCCAGGCTAGCAAATCCTTTATCCAGCAAACAAATGATGACCTCCTGAGGCAGCCTTTGTCAGAGCTGATATGCATCCATTCCTGCACTCCTCCATTCAATCAAGAGGTTCCAATTGATGACAAGGCCTCTAATTACCCACCTTTCTCTACCTAGACTATTTAGTAAATTCCTTCTCTTATCCTTTAGGGTCCAGCTCAACTCAAGTATTATTTTCCATTGCTTCTATAATGGACTCTTCTCCCTTCCACAAGTTAGTTATTTTCTGTGCAGTAAAGTAAGAGCACATACAGTGGTTATTAAACATAAGCATGCATCAGATTCATCTGGAAGGATTTATAAAAACACAGGCTTCCAGGCCCTACTCTCAGAGGGTTTGAGCCAGTATACCTGGGCGAGGTGCACTAATCTGCATTTCGGAAAAGTTCTTCGATGCTATGCTACTAGTCCACTGAGCATGCTTCATAAGTTACTGTGTGATCTTAGACAAGTTACTTAACAGGTTTTCACCTCATTTCTCCATTTTTCTGCTTTACTAAAGTTTATTTAGCAAAACATTTAATACAAAAATGTCCATGACATAATTTGTATGTCCTAGTTAAACAGGAGCTAACAGGGCTTCTGACATATTATTTCCTCATATGACCACCATTCTGTATTATTCTTTTGTCCACTAGTTGCCCTTTCCACACACTCAGTGATCACAACATTCATAAAGACAGCAAATCCTCACACTATTACCTGGACATGCCTGCTACCACTCAGTGTCAATAACTCATTCCCCATAAACTTCTTCAGCCCGGAAGGGTGGGCCTAGCTCAAGGTGTCACTTGTCATTTCTTTTCTATTGATAGCGAATGATAAATACTCAGGTGCATGAGGAAGGTTAAATGTGTTTAGATGCTCTTAAAGGTGACTCTGATAGTACAGGAAGGACAGCAGGAAGAAAAAATGTATGCCAATTTAGCATCCTTCTGTGGAGTGAAGCCGGTGAACTGGAGTCAAACTAGTGGTCCCCTGGATTAGGATATAGTGATTGTTAGTGTAGCTGAACAAAAGCAAGCGCTCTTTTTAAACTCTTAAGGTGTTGACTCATATGCAGATTACAAGCAGCTAAAGCCCCTGCACTTTTTTTTTTTTTTTTTTTTTTTACATTTGATACTGCCAAGCCAAGTCTCTATTCTGAAGTCTCTATTCTGTTCTGGTATAATTTATGTCCTTGAGCCTGAGCCTGAAGACCAAGGTACACATTTAATCATTTGTTTACTCTGACCCATATGACTGTTGAAGTCATTTTCTACTCTTGATTTTGTCATCCAGTAGCTCTTTCTCAAGTTTGGGGTACTTCAAAATTTAGAGGTCAGCTTTCTGTGTTCTTGTCTGAATTATAGAATAAGATTGTGAAACAGTATGCGAATGTCCCTTGTAGTTCACATCAGTCACTTAAAAACAACCTTGTAAGTCAGATTGTTTACCTGACTATGAATCTAATATTTGCATGCTCCAGTTCACTATGATATTTTATTATTAGTCTTTGTAACATGCTACTGTTATACATATGAAAAGATGAAACCGTAGAGAGTCTAAAATGTTTCCTGTAGTTTAGTGAATAGACTGGGAGCTACAGCTCCATACAAGTGCCTCTCTTATAGAAATATACTACAAAGCATAGTACATGTTCAAAGCTCCCAGATGATTCTAAAACAATTCATTCCACTGTACTCTTGGTGTTATGTAGCTTACAGATACCATCAGCATAATTTTCATTTTCTTATTCTTAATTCTTGACTAGCAAATATATTCACATAGGCTAATGGTTTTTTTTTTTTTAAAAAAATGATACAAACTATTTACAGAAAAAAAATCTTGCATCTATCCTCTGTCTCATTGTAATTTCCTCTAGCCCTTTCCTCATAGTGTATTAGTTACTTTTCTCATTGCTGTGATCATACACTTCACAAGAAGCAACTTAAAGTCGGAAGGATTTATTTTGGATCACAGTTTGAAGGAAGACAGTCCAGTCCATCATGGTGGGGAAGGCATGGCAATGGTGGCAGCAACATGTGAGCTTACTCACATCAGTGCAGACCAAGAATCACAGAGACAGGGGCTTGGACTGGGGTTGGACTATGACCACCACAAAGCCTGTCAACCTAGGGAACCACTTTACCAAATATGTCCTTACCTTCTAAAGATTATGCAGTTTCCAAAAACAGAACCTCCAGCTAAGGACACAGGAGTCTGTAGGGAGTATTTCATATTCGAGCCATATATTCTTGGGGTCTGCATTACATGTTGGGATGCAGCAAGAGTGACTTGTGACTTGACTCAGGATGTTTTACTTGGCAGTCTCAATCTCACCTTCTTTCACGTTGCTTCCTTTAAGCATCTTGATGTCGTGGTAACTGGTTCCTGTTATCTCTCTAACCTCATCTTCCTCTACTCTCCCCCCTCACCCACTCTATAATAATCACAGTGCTCCCAGACCACATAGACTTACCCTGTCAGGGTCCTAGCACTTTTTCTTGTCCTCCCACAAAAGTTTCCCTCCAGATAGCTGCGTTAATCAGGCCTTCATTTATTGAATACCATCTTAAATGTCACCTTCCCAGAGAATTATCCTTGACCACACTGTTTATAAGAACAGTTTCTACTCCCTTTATGTGCTTTTCTCCTCACAACACATTACCTTTTATATTTATCTTGCTTTCATTAAAACAAGAGCTTTATTTTGTTCACAATGTAAACAGGAATGAGCATAGAGAACATCCTCAATACATATTTGTTGAATGAATGAATGCATGCATGCACGAATGAATGTGACAGAACTATCATTATGATACCATTTTACCTTTCAATGAAAATTGGTGATAAGAGTATTTCATTTGTTTATGGGTGGTAATTACATCCAAACTATACTGCTAAGGAAACTCAGTAGATTCCTCCTGTGGCTGCAAGTTGTAGCAAGCCCTGAAAATTTAACGCATAACTGCTTAGAATGCCTTCAAAAACCACCAGCCAATTAGTGAGAACCAGCCCATAGAGGAAGCAGCCTTGTTTTTTTTTTCCAGGCACAATAGATTTTTTTTTAAATGTCCAACACACCCATCCAACATAAGAGTGAGCAACATGATTTTTGCCATATAAATATATTTTATTTTCTGGAGCATTCCTGACAAGCCATAAGCTCAGATGTTTGAGGGCCTGATATTTGTTAATAATCCCTCTTCTAGAAGAGTATCACTGCCTGTCTCCTGGCCAATAGGCTTTAGGACTCACCACAAGCTGGCAGGATTTGGCTGTTTAGACTATTATAACCCTACTTCTCTATGGGCAACTTCAATGGTAGAGATTGCGAGAAGCCCCTCTCTTATTCAGACAATTTATCCGTATGCTCATTCTGCTGTGGGATTGGTGTGATAATGTAGATAGCTTTTTCTGAACCTTAGAGATATGATTGAAGTCCCTGGCTTCGCCTTATGTTGCTATACCATTTTGCTAGGAGCCTGTTGCTAGCTCCTGGCTTAATGAAAGTTTTTCCTCCCCTCCTCTCTCGGCCTGCTCCATTCTCACTGTGAGAACTGAGCTAGCTTAGACGGAGTGACTAGTTTGGATGCTGCTCCTCTTCTTGGGCTCTCAGTCTTCTTGGCTTTTCCTCCACAGAGTTTTATTACTCTTTGGCTATTGCATCAATCTCTTTATTCACAGTCTGCAACACATTCACTTGTATATATGTCCATCTTCCCAGCTAGAGGTCAAGGGCTATATCCCACACAATATCTAATATGATAGCTTATATATAATAATTTATCAGAAAATGATAGGGGAATACCTAGAAATAGCAGGCCAAATACTTTTATTCCCCCTTTGATGATATTCTAACTTTCCCTCTACTTTGTAATAGCAAAAGATTGAGCCAGGTACTCAGAAAGCTTTTGTAAAATGTGATGCTGAATCATAATATCTCATCTCAACTGCCCCGTTCTTTTTTCTTTTGTGTATCTATCAGGCCAATTAGTGGTATCGTCTGACTTCTGGAATCTTGATTGGCCACTGACTTGTTCCTGTCCCTTGCTCATCTTCATCAACTCAAAGAGTGGAGATCATCAAGGGATCATCTTTCTCCGGAAATTCAAACAATATCTTAATCCATCTCAAGTATTTGACCTGTCGAAGACTGGACCTGAAGTAGGGTAAGCATGGGGTAAGAGGTATGGTTGGGTATATAGAACAGTCTACTCCCCATATACATTCTAGACTAGAATAGATTTCTGGAATCAGTTCTTGTACTCAGACAAATACACCAGCGTATGTATGGGGCATTTTACCTGTTAGTCTTTTCCCATACATCTCTTCAGTCTCTTTTCCTGAGCCCAAATTTGCGTCACCTTTTCTGATTGGCAAGACATAAAATCATGCCCTTTGTCATCAGGGGAAGAAAAGCAAATGGATATCACAACAGAATTGTTTGATTTTGGGATCATTTGACAATTCAATACTTGTTCCTGTGAAGCACTGACAACTATGTGAAGTATTCACCCTGGGCCTCAGCAGATAACGAGGTTTTATTAGTAGCTGCCTGAAGAAAGCTAAGCACTAAATAAGATGAGTTGAAACAGGGTCTGTTTTCTGGGATTGCCTTGTGTAGTGGTGGTCACAGAAATACACAGAGTCAGAGACTAATGTAAAGAGAAGGCAGATGGCCTTATTTTGAGGGTACAAAGACAGGAGCCCTTAGGTCCTGACATACTATAAGAAAATAGTTATAGAATCCAACTAGTTGTGAAATTAATTCATCTCCCCCTTCTTCCTTGCAGCATTGCTATGTTCAAGAACTTTGCTCGTTTTCGTGTTCTGGTTTGTGGTGGAGATGGCAGTGTAAGCTGGGTCTTATCTACGATTGACGACTTTGGATTGCATGAAAGGGTAAGTCCCTGGCCGAGTCCCTTTTACTATTGCTAGACAGAGTAGGGGGTGTGGAGCTGCCTATCCTAAGAAGTCCCAAGTCTGCACCCCTCCTATCCACAAGCATGTTTTCTACAAGGTTAATAATTAACCTGACCAATCTAAACATGTCACTTAGGACTAGTGTCTAGTTGGATCTGAGTAAAGAAGAAATATAGGTGTAGACATAAAGAATGAGTACTTTCTAGGCTTCAAAGTAAAGGTGCAAAAAAGAAGATTCCATTTTTTTTCCTCCTTATGAGTGTAATGATTTTCTTCTCTGAGTCTCTAGAGGGGCATAAACTTTCTTCCAACTCTCCTCATTTCTAGGTAGCCCCTTGCTCTTCTGAATCTAGAATCTTTATCTCCTGAGGCATCTTCCCTGCTGGGCCCCAACTCAAATAGAAATTTGTGGTTGTAGTGTTCATTTATAGCTATAGCTATGATTTTTGGCATAGCCAGGCAACTTTCCACTTTCCTGAGTAATTTTATTGTTGTTATTATTATGATTATTATTATTATTATTATTATTATTAATGGGGTCCAATTCCTTTTTTGAAAATATCATTCAACTCCAAATACTCTCTTACTACACTTTCTAGAAAGAAATCCTTTAAAGTCACTAGCTGTAAGGCCCACCCCTTCCCAAAGAGCACCCTCAAAGTCTTTCAGAGAATGAAACATGGCAGAAGGACTGTCTGAAAAGAGTGTCCCTTTTCGTTTTTGCAGTGTCAGCTGGCAATCATCCCCCTCGGAACTGGCAATGATCTCGCCCGTGTCCTCGGCTGGGGAGCGTTCTGGAACAAAAACAAGTCACCGCTGGATATTCTCAACAGAGTAGAGCAGGCTCATGTGAGGATTTTAGACAGGTGAGTGGCCAAAAGGCCACATTCTTGTGCCTCTTCCACTTCTATCATGTCAGTCCACAACCCAGCCTTCTCCAGAGCACCATTTCCCTTGTGGTTTAAGTGCAGGCTCATTTAGGAAACCAGCGAGCCATATATCCCTCAGATATTGTGGAAGCTTGTCTTCCCCACCTAAAGATCCTAGAGCAGGGGCTTCATAGATACATTTCAAGGGTTTGCTGAGTGTCCTTCAAATTGCATAATCACTTGTCCAGTGGAAGCATACTTATTCTTGAAAAGGAATCTATAGTATTATCAGGCTCTCGGGGATTCAACAACAACTGATTTAGATTTTTCTCTGCTCCAGAGAACAAGAGACTATTGGCATCCTACATACTGAGAAATAGGACTTTTATGGTGAGGTCCAGGTTTTCTAAATACAAATCTGAGACTATCACAAAGATTCTTATTCAGTCGATCTTAGGTAGGACTCTAGTATAAATATTTCATAAAAAAAAAAAAAGATTTCTGGTGCTCATGATACTACTGCCTCTGGTTGAAAAGTGCTGATTTCTGAGAGTCCTGAGAAAAATTCCTTCTATCACTCTAACCTAGGGACATCCTGAAGCAGAGTCCTCTCTTATGTATACCTTAAGATTAGGTGTGCTACTTGAATATACCCTGTAGTCCACTTCCCCAAACACATGAACATTTTGAACTCTTTCTTGTACTTTAAAACATTGATCTCACTTGTAATTAGCAGAGACCTAAATAATATTTGTGTTTAAACTTCATTTCAGATGGAGTGTGATGATCCGTGAGAACCCCAAACAGGTGCCCTTGTTAAAAGGACAGGTGGAGATGGATATACCAAGATTTGAGGTGATTATTGCTCAGCTATAATTAACAGCAACAATTTTTATCAAAAGTGAAATGCTAGACAAAGCCTAGAAAGAACATGTAGTATCTCCATGGACTTGATGAGGATGAGATCTCTGAGGACTGGAGACATGAGTCAGCAGCTATTTAGTACGAATATGTTAGGCATCGGGGATATAAGTCATTTTAGTTATTTTTTCATTCATTCAAAATGTTTAAGGGCTAACTCTAGCATCTGAGGTACTGTATTAGGAAACGTTCTTATATGCTAGTGGATAAAGAGAAATAATATAGTCCTTGTTGCTGCGGAGCTCAGAGCCTACATAGAGAGGGAAAAAGTAAAGTTTTAATAAAGTACTAAATGCATATCTGTATGTCACTCTGTGAGGTGTCATGGAAAGCATCCAGAATGAGTGTCATGTCAGATAAGATGGATGAAACTGCAGTAACTAGGAGAGAAGGACAAAGGAGACCTGTCTTAGTCACTGTTCTATTGTGAAGAGGCACCACGACCCGGCAACTCTTATAAGAGAAAGCATTTATGTGGGGCTTGCTTATAGTTTCAGAGGTTTAGTCCATTATTGTCATAGCAAGGAGCATGACAACATGCAGGCAGACATAGTGCTGGGGAAGTGGCTGAGGGTTCTGCATCACAATCCGATCCGCAGGCAGCGGGAAGATAGAGACACTGGGACTGGTTTGAGCCTTTGAAACCTCAAAGCCCACCCCCAGTGACACACTTCCTCCAACAAGGCCACACCTCCTAATCCTTTCAAATAGTTCCAATCCCTAAGCATTTAAATATATGAACCTATAGGGGCCATTCTTATTCAAACCTGACAAAGCCTGTTTTTATACTGTTCCAAAGACAAGAAAGGCTGTGTAATATTAACAGATCTGAAACACATTCATAATGTCCACAGCATGGGGGCCAGGGATGGAACACCCAAAATGAGAGATTAGAGAAGTAATCAGGGACCAACCCAGAAAAAGGCTAATAAAGCATATTTGGAAATTTGAACTTTTATCCTAAAAGCAGTGAGAATTCTAGAAGAGTTTGGGGAGTTTGTCTGCATGTATGTAGGGTGGGTGTACATGTGTGCAGCACACAGGAGTGGTCAGAGTGCAGAGGAAAACGTCTGGGTTTGGCCCTTAGGTGCCTTCCATCTTTTTCTTAAAGACGGGCTCTCTCATTTGCGTGTAATGTCACAATGCAGGCAAGGCTAGCTTGCAGACAAGATCCCAGGTGTCTGCCTGTCCCCGCCCCCTATCTCACCATCACTGGGATTGCAGGTGTAATACTACAATGCTGGGTTTTTCATGTGGGTTCCGGGGATTCAAACTCAGGTCCTCATTCTTTCAATGCAAGTGCTCTACCACCTGAGCCCTCTCCCCAGCTCAACTCTTTTCTTCTTACTCTATTGTACAAACTTCCAAACATATTGGGAAGTTGAAATGGAAAGGTCCACCATTAAAGTCTCATTATATTTGCTTTATCACATACTTAACTAGCTACTCATCATTGAGCAGTAACCCATACTAAAGAACAGAGGCAAGGAGAAAACTTTGGAGTTGCTGACATTATTCAAGTTAGCGGTGATGGTGATTTAGGTTTGTGAATCAGTAACAGAGGTGAGGATAATTTGACAAACTTGAAACACACTGAGAACATATCATCATAAGGGCTGGGTAGATGCTTGGACTTGACAGTGATAAGAAGGAATAGGACTTGTAATTAGGAGTACAGACTCAAGAGTCAGACCACCTGGAATCAAATCTAAGTTCTGTGACCTATAACTTCCTGTTCCTCAGTTTTCTCTTCTGTGAAATGGGCATACAAGTAATCTTTACCTCTCAGGGTAGATATTGAGAGTACATTAAAATGGTTAGTACATATGACTTAGAACACAGTCAGTCACATACTCCATACTATATGAGTGGAAGCTGTATTGTCAGTGATCTTATTCAAAAGGTAAGCTTCTAGTGTTGGAAAGTTATGACTCAGAATCACAGATCTATTATTTACTATCTATATAACATGAGACTCTTTCATAGAGTGCCTCTCTTGTTTTTAGAATGATTTTAAATCCAAGATTATCTTTAGGTACTTTTAACAAGAATTATTAGAGTCTGTTTCCAGAAAGCCAGTTGAGTTTCTGGTAAATACTAAGAAGAAAAAAATAACACTGCCGGGATACAGGGGTTGAGGAGACACAGTATGGTAAGTCACAGGGCTATTCTTCTGAGACTGAACACTCTGTTTCCCCTAGGCTGCTGCCATCCAGAACTTAGAGACTGCAACCACTGAGTTGAACAAAATCCTGAAGGCCAAGTACCCCACTGAGATGATCATCGCCACCAGGTCAGTCTTCCTTTAGTTCTCATCCTTTGGGGTATCAGAGGCTGTTGTGAGGTGACAATATGTGGGGCTCACTTTGATAGCCTGGGGTGCTGAGGCCAAGGAAACTACGTGTTTATCTTTTCTAATCATTCTCACTCGACTCAAATTTTCTGAGTGGAAAGTTGAAGGTTAAAAACGACGGCACTGGAGTGCAGAGTCACGCTGCTAAAAACAGAGACAAAATTGCGAGGAGGTATTGGGAAAGAAGGCTACAAAGGGACACACGACATTCTAGACAATCCGACAGTACCAGCACCTTACTTGCTGTCTTTGGCACTGGAAAAGGTCTCCTCAGTGCCTGCTGGTACCTGCTTGCTTGCTTTTTAGTTTTAAATTTGTATTATTTGTCCATTTTAGCTCTATTCATTTTTATAGGTTTCATACCCACACAGTACAAAATCAAGCCGGTGTCTCCCATGCATGCCATTAGCAATGTCAAAACTCTCCTTTGTGGCTTTGTCTCCCTATAGCTTAATTACTCCCAAACTGTAGCAATAGTTTTAAAGAGGCAGTATCATGCCACATGCATTGTTCTATAAAATATTTGATTTATTTAACACCATACCTTGTGAGTCATTCCTTTTCCATACATCAGGATTGTTCTTACTAAAATTTTATTTTTGAAAATTTCATACATATGATTGTACCTACTTCCATTCCCCCTCCACAGACCCTCACATCCTCCCAATACTACCCCAAATTTATGTCTTTATTTCTTGGTAGCCCACTAAATCCAGTTAATGCTACTCATATATGCATGGGTGCGGGGCCAACCACTAGAGTATGGGAAACTTATCACTGGCCACATCCTCAAAAGCAGTGATTCTCCTTCCTTCAGAAGCTATCCACTGCCAATAGCTTCTCAGTAAGGGGTGGGCCTGGTGGTCATCTACCTCATCTATACTGGGCTTTTGGCTGGCTTGATGTTCTGAAGGCAGCCACAGCCTCTGTGAGGTCGTAAGTGCAATAGTCCTGTCCCGCCCAGAAGACAGCCTTTCACAGCGGTCCTCCTACCCTTCGTCTTTTACAGTCTTCCCACTCCTCTTCTTCTATACTCCCTGAGCTTTAATGGTAATGGAGTTAACACAGGTGTCTTCTTTGGTACGGTGTGATTAATCTTTCAGTCTCATCACCTTGACTTTCATTAGAAGGCTCTGCATTGACCCCTGCCCACTGCAAAAAGAGGCTTCTCTGACCAAGGTTGAGAGCAGCTCAGGTCTATAAGGTTTAAACACATGTTTAGAATGTAATTTGACAAAATGACCATTTAGCAAAACAATAACAGCAGTTTATATACCCCAGGGCCTATGGCCTTTTCTCACGCTTTTGAGAAAGTTACAGTGACAGACATGAAATTACATCCTGTGGAGATGGCCTCAAATTCAATCATAAAGCAGTTAGTTACCCCATTAACAGTCATGCCACTCTTACACCTGAGGGCACATCTTGCTTTGTAGGATGATATCAGAGCATGCAGGTCCTAGCACTAGATACGATCATTGATGTCTTTCCTCCCTCACCAGCCTACGTTGCACCTTACAGCACTATGAAAGCTAACCAGCAGGAAGAAAGTTTCCCAGGTGGTTTGAAATAGATTTCTCTGTGTCACGCAGCCAAAGTGTATGGTGTTTTCCTCAGTAGAGTCTTACCATTAGTTATGGTGAGTAACCAAGGGCAGCGGTGATAGCTTGTATTGTTTTGGATACTTCTGGTGCTCCCTGACCAATAACTCACAGGGTGGTATCTCATGCCTTGCAATGTGATTTTCAATAATAAGCCTTGTCTTCTGGGAATGACATCTTCCATTCATGTAGGGTATTTCCATTTTAATGTTTTCTTTTTAATGTTGCATTTTGAAATTATCTTAATAAATAGGTTTCCATGTTTTTTTCATACATCCTTAGTTTTGTTGAACCTACCCACTACCTATTGCTCTATCCCATCTTTTACCCCCATTCCCTGTTAATACTTTCATCCCTGTAATCCCTATATTTAACCATTTTTATATTTTTATATTTAATTTTTTGTATTTTCTTGATTCAGTTACCACTCAGTGTTCTGTTATTTAATCTCCATTACTTTGAGTCCTTTCTGTAGTTTTTATTGTTGCTGATATATAGCTGTATTCCACTGTGATAAGATAGAATTCAGGATGTTATTTCTTTTTTCCCTATATTTTTGAGGTTTTCTTTGTGTTCTGATATGTGATCTATTTTAGCATGTAAGTACTACAGGCTGCTAGAAGAATATTTATTCTTTATCATTTGCGTGTAATGTTCTGTAGATATCCCTTAGGTCCATTTGATTTATGGTGTCATTTAACTCCAATGTTTCCCTATTTAGTTTTTGTTCAGATAAGCTGCTATTGGTGAGAGTGAGGTATTGTAGTCACCTACTATCACTGTGCTGTAGTTAATCTGTGGTTTTACATATACTATTTCTTTTAAGATATTAGGGCACTTGTGTTTGGTGTTCAGAACTATATTCCTTTGATGAGGATAAAGTAATTCTCCTTCTCTTTTGCTAGTTTTGGTTTGAAATATATTTTTTCAGATATTACAATAGTTAAGCCTATGTGTTTCCTAGTTCAATTTGCTTGGAATAAGTTTTTCTATCCCTTTACCCTAAGGCGATGTCTGTTGTTGATGGTAAGGTGTGTTTCTTAGATGTGTAGAAAACATGGATCCTATTTTCTAATCCAATCTGTTAGTCTGTTGTCTTTTTATTGGTTAATTGAAACAACATGCAGGGTTATTATTGAAATATGTGCATCAATTCCTATCTTTTGTTGATTTCGTGGTGTTTTCTTAGACTTAATTTGATCCTGGTATTATTTATTCTCTATGATGTCTTGAATTTATTCTTTTCTTTAGACTAAATTATTCCTTCTAATATACTCTGTTGAGCTGGTTTAGTGATTGAAAATTTCTTTAATCTGTTTTTATCACAGAAGGTTTTCATTTCCCTCTCAATTTTAATAGACAGTTTTATTGGTTATATCAGTTAAGGTGATAGGTTTGATCTTTCAGAACTTGGAATATGTTTTCCAGGCCCTTCTGGCTTCAAATGTCAAATAATCAAGTGCTATTCTGATGATCCTGCCTTTATAAGTGACTTGACCTTTCTCTCTTACAGATACCCTTTCAGCATCCTTTATTCTGTTTTTCATGTTTTAACTATAGTATGTCATGGGGAGCTTCTTTTCTGTCCTGTCTATTTGGAGGGCAATAGGCCTCTTTTACCTGTATGGGTATCTCTTTAATTTTGGATTTTTTTCTTTGATTTCATTAAAATATATTTTATGTGTTAGTATAGTATTCTACTCATTCTTTAATTCATATTATATGAAGTTTAAGTAATTTCTACCTTATGTTCTGTTTTTCACATTCCATTCTATCGGTGAGATTTGCACTGGGTTTTCATTTGGCTTATTAAATTTTTCAAGTATAATATTTTATTTTTTGACCATATTCACCTCCACACACTCCTTCCTCTAACTTTCCCCAGGTTTATCCTCTACTCTTTCCAGTGTTGTGACCTCTATTTGTTTTCTTTAATAACCCACTGAGTCCAATCTGTACTGAGGATATCTAATGGAAACCTAAATCTCCCTCCTGCAGAAGCTACTGACTGTCAATAGATCTTCCATTATGTGGGGGAGCTTCTTAACCCTTCCTCCATTTATGCTAGAATGTTGATTGGCTTGACCTTGTATAGGTCTTTTGCAGGTGACTACAGCACATGTGAACAAGTTCACATGTCCAAAAGACACCATTTCTTTCCAATCTACCCTGACCTCTGACTCTTACAATCTTTCCCAGAGCTGGGGGTGGGGTTAATACAGAGATTTCATTTGTAGCTGAGTACTACACTGATACTTAATCTCTGCACTTGGATTGAGTGTGAATTTCTGTGTTAATCACCATCCACTGCACAAAGAAACTTCTCTGATGATGTCTGAGAGCTGTACTAATCAATGTGTATAGTTACACAAATTCAGATGCTATATCCATTTATCAGCATGATCGCAGTAGGTTAAAACCCTAGGACCTGCAACCTGCAATCTACAGTATCAGGTGTGGATTTTCTCTTGTGGAGCAGATCTTAAATTCAATTAGAAAAATGGTTGATTACTTCCACAACATCCATGCCACTATTGCTCCCCTGGGCATATCTTGTCATGCCAGTCACTATAGTTGATTGGGTTCACTGCCTTACAAGACTGATGTCTTAGTTAGTGTTACTATTGCTGTGTTGATGCACATGACCAAAAAAACATGGCAGTAAAAGGGTTTGTTTTATTAACAGGTCATTATCAAAAGCAGTGATAGCAGGAACTCAAACAGGGATGGAACTTGGAGGCAGGAGCTGTTGTAGAGGCCATGAATGGAGAATTGATGCTTATTGGTTTACTCCCCATAGCTTGCACAGCTGCTTTTTTATAGAACTCAGGACCACTAGACCAGAGATGGAGCCACCCACAATTGGCTGGGCTTTCTCCCATCAATCACTGATAAAGAAAACACCCTATAGGCTTGCCTATAGCTGGATCTTACAGAGGCATTTTCTTAATTGAGATTCCCTCTTTTCAGATGGCTTTAGCTTGTGTCAAGTTGACACAAAATGATCCAGTATAATTGCTGATGACATTTTTACCCCAACACATTTTGGAACCATGAAAGCTAGCAGGCAGGGAAGAAGCTTCCTTGTCAGTACCAACTTGACTCCTCCATGTCCAGTGAGCAATGTGTGTGTTGTCTTCAGCAATACGGTCTTTCCATCAAATTCTGGTGGGCAACCAAGAGCAATGGCAACACCCTGTACTGTTTTGGTGGGGGTCTCTGTGATAACCCTGACCAAGAACTAGAGGGGAATTCATACTCACTGATACTCACACCTGATAAAGTCTTTTTATTTTGGCAACTTGTGGCTTCTGGGAGAAGCATTGTCTCCTGTGTAGGGTAATTTTAATTAGATTCATATAGATTCTCCCCACCTAAACCATTCTCCCTGTTCCTTTCGTATCACTTGTTTTCTACTATTCTCCCCCCTGAAAACCTTTCTTCCCCTTCTCCACCAATGCTCTCTTTCTACTTTTCTGGATTTCACAGGTATTCCACATTAAACACACAAACCTAAAGATCCTATGTTAAGATCAATATATGCAATGTTTGATTCTCTGGCTCTTGGTCACCTCAGTCAGTATATTTTCTTGCTTGCTAAATAAAATTCCATTGTGCCTAGGAACCAAGTTTCCATTATCCGTTCATCTTAGCCGTTGTGCTTTGAATGAGAAATGTTCCCCACAGACTCATGGATTTAAACATTTGGTCCCTGCTGGTGTCTCTAAGGATGTTAAAATGCTTATGCCCAATGTTTCTGACATTGTTAAGGGACCTTTAGAAGGGACAACATTGCTGAATGAGGTACATCACTGTGGGCAGGCTTTGAGCGTTTATACTCCATTTGAGTGTTTATACTCCATTTCCTGCCCACCCTCTCTGCTTCTTGTGTATGACTGAGATGTATTTTTTCAGCTTCCTGCCCCTTCTACCATGATTTGCCTACCATTACGGACATCTAGCTCTCTCAAATCGTAATAAACTCATCCTTAAGTTTCTTTTGGTCATGGTATTTTATCACAGCAATAGAAAAGTAACGAATACACTAGCTATTGTAATGAGCACAGCTATGAATGTAGATGGGTATGTATCTAAGCAGTAGGAAACAGAGTCCTTTGGGCATACACCCCGAAGTTGTATAACTAGTTCATATAACAGATCTATTTCTAGTTTTTTGAGTAACTGCCACACTGATTTCCATAGTGGCTTCACAAATTGGCATTCCCATTAACAGCGCATGGGGGTTTCTAATTCCCTACATCATTGACAGCATTTGTTGTCTTTTGTTTTAATCTGAGTGGAGTAAAATGAAATCACAAAATAGTTTTAATTTGCATTTCCCTGATGGCTAATGGCGGTGAAAACTTAATTTTTTTTTCATAGCCATTTGTATTTCCTCTTCTGGGAAAACTTTCTTCAGTCCATAGCCTACTTTTTAATTGTGTTGTTTCCTTGGTAATTGGATTTTTTTTAATATTATGTATTCTAGACACTCATACCACTGTCAGATGTATAGCTGGCAAAGTTTTTTTTTCCCCATTCCATAGGTTGCCTCTTTATTTGATTAACAGTTTCTTTTGTAGTACAGATTCATGAAGTCACAATTATTGATTATTGGTCCTATTTCCTTAGTGACTTAGGAGTCCTATTCTGAAAGTCCTACCTGAGCTTATATTCTTAAGTGCATTCCCTACTCTTTCTTCTAGAAGTTTCAGAGTTTGAGGTCCAACATTAATATTTTTGATCCATTTGCAACTGTTTTGTGTGCAGAGTGAAAGAGAAGGATTAAGTTTTATTCTTCTATATGCATATATCCAGTTTTCCCAACATAATTTATTAAAGATGCTATCTTTTTTCCCATGTATTTTGGTATCTTTATCAAAAATCAAGTGGATGAGACAGATGTGGTAGCACACGCCTTTAATCACAGTACACAGGAGGCAGAGGAAAATGGATCTTTGTGAGTCTGGGGACAGCCTGCTCTACAAATCAAGTTCCAGAATAGCTAGGGCCATTACACAGAGAAACCCTGTCTTAGAAAAAAATCCCTGGAGAGAATAAGGACACAGGGAACATACCTCAACATAATGAAAGCAATATAAAGGTATCTCATAGCCAACAACATCCCAAACAGAAAAAAACTCAAAGCATTTCCACTAAAATCAGAAATAAGACAAGGTTGTCCACTCTCCCCTCTGTTAATGTAGTACTGAAGCCTTAGCTTGAGCAAGCTAAGGACAAGTGAAAGTCATAAACGGGATACAAATAAGAAAGAAGAATCAGAGTCCCTATTTGCAGGTGATATGATTCTATACATAAAATGCTCTAAAGACTCCACCAGAAAACTCCTATAGCTGATAATCCCATTCAGCAAAGTAGCAGCATACAAAATTAACACACAAAATAAGTGTCCTTCCTATATACAAACAACAAAGTACCAAGAAGGAAATCAAGACCATTCACAATGGCCTCAAAAAATAAAATACCTTGAAATAAATCTAATCAAGGAAATGAAAGACATGTACAGTGAAAAATATAAGACACTGAAAAAAAAGAAAGTGAAGACGATATGAGTAGATAAAAAGACCTCACGTGCTCATTGACTTGTAGGATTAATGTGATAATCTGTTATTTTAATTCTATTTTACTTGATTTATGAAACTGGATGAGCCTTGTACTTGTTGCATATACATTTAGAATTGTAATTTCCTCTTGATGAATTTTTTTCCCACAACCATCATGGGGTAACTCTCTTAATCTCTTCTGATAAAAACTGGCTTGAAATCTGTTTTGCTAAATATTAGAAGACTAATTCTGTTTGTTACATTTTCTTGGAATACTTTTCCCCTCCTTTCAACCTATGATAATATTTTATCTTTGGCAATAGGGTTTATTTCTTGAAGGCAGAAAAAATGTTTGTTTTCTAATCCAGTCTGCTATTCTTTGTCTTTTGATGAGTGAACTGAGACCATTGATATCAAGTTATTATTGAATGGTGTGTATTGTTCCCACATTCATTTTAATATTGTAGTGTTTGGAACTTTGTCTTCTTTTGTTTAACGAGTATCTAACATCATCTCTTTGCTTTTTTCCTTATATTTATCTCTTGACTGTATTTATCTTTCTCTTGAGTCTGAAAATATTCCTTCCAGTAACCTCTATAGAGCTAGCTTGCTGATCATGAATTACTTTAGTCTGCTTTTATTATGGAAAGTTTTTCTTTCACCAACTATGGCAGGTAGTTTTGCTGGGTCTATTTGATTGGGGTGGCAAGTGTGAACTTTTGGTTTGAAAGATACTAAGTCAAAGCCAAACTTTCTTTCATGGTTTGGCTTGAAAAGTCAGCAGTTATTCTGGCAGGCCTACCTTTGTGACTTGGCATTTCTCATTTTCAACTTTCAATATACTTTCTTTGTCCTGTAAGTTTAGTGTTTCAACTACAGAAATGCTTCTACTTTGATTCAGTTTGGTGTTTTGTGTATGTCATGTACCTGGATGAGTGTCTCTTCCTCTCGATTTGGGAAATTTTCTTCTATGATTTTATTAAAATTATTTTCTATGCTTTTTGCATGACATTATTTTCATTCTTGTATAATAATCATAGGTTTTGCCTTTTTGTAGAGTCCTAGAGTTCACGCATTGTTTTAAATTTATCATAGACTTTGACTGAATGATCTAATTCCTCTATTCTGTCTTCACACCCTGATAGTCTATCTTCTACATGATTCATCCTATCGGTGAGGTTTTTCAGTGAAGTTTTTATTTGATCTAGTGTGTTTTCATTTTCATAATAATTTTATTTTGAGTTTTCTTAGGTATGTCTATCTCTTATTAAATTCTATTTTTATATCCTAGATTTATTTCCATCTGTCTCTTTGTGTTCCATTTAAAAGTGTTGGGGTCCTCTTTGAGATATTTTTACATATGTATAATTTACATATGTATACTTTTACATATGTATACTATACATATGTATAATACATACATATAATATATATAATTGTTTTAAATTCTGCACCTGGAATTTTGTCTAAGTCATTTTGACTAGGAGCTATTAGTATGGGGTTGGTAGTTCTTGGAGAGATAAGCTATCTTGGGATTTCATGCTACTTGTATTTTTGCACTGGGATCAGCCCTTGTGGGGAGTTATAATACTGGTTAAGATTTGTTGTTTTTTAGCCAGGTGGTAGTGGTGCATGCCTTTAATCTCAGCACTCAGGAGGAAGAGGCAGGCAGATCTCTGTGAGTTCAAGGTTAGTTGGGTCTACAGAGTGAGTTCCAGGACAGTCAAGGCTACACAGAGACCCTGTGTAGAAAACTTATTTGGTTTTTTTGTTGTTATTGGTTTTTTTTTGTTTGTTTTACTTCTGGTTGCCTCTCTTCTTTCAGTGGATATGTCTGCAGTGCTCAAGATAGAGGCTGATTTGTAGCAGTAGTGGTGATGTTTTCATCCATTAGACTAGTGTTCCAGGCACTGGGCTCCATTGGCAGTCTGGGGGTTGACTACTATCTGAAGCATCAGTCACTATCCAGTAGTTAAAATGACTCTAACAATAGAAAGAGACCACAGAACAGACACTTATTAAGTACTGATTACTCTAGGGAATAGAGGAACCCCAATACTACTGTGTATACTAATGTTAGTGTGAGCAGAATGGGAAAAAAAAGGAGAGGCAAACAATCACATTGAGTCTAATGATGTGCATTATGTTGTTACATGGGAAGTAGAGGAAAGAGAGAGAATAATTGAGGCAAAGAAAAAATGAGGCTAATATGGGGGGGAGTTTTGATTAATGATAGACTAAAAAGAGGTGGTAAAGATATGTAACTCAATACCACGAACAAAATCAGCCTCTGGACTTTAGGAGATGCAATGCTAAGGAATGGATATGGAAAAAGAGGAAGAAGCAAAAGGGAGTAGAACAGCAAAAGGTGTGAACAGCAGGGGACAGTGTTGGCCTGCTAGAATGCCCCACTGTACACTCTAGAGAAGAAATAGCTGTAGAAAGAGGGAGGAGAGTTGGGTGGAGTAAGAAGAAAACAAGAACACTATCCTGAATGTTGATTTATTTTTTCCTTTGTCACAGCCTCTGCTTTTTCTCTCTGGTCCTGGTTGTACTCTGTGTTGATTTTTTTTTTACCAATCCAGTTCTTCCCTTGTGGGCTCCCAGATCCTCTTGTGTGTATAGTTTTCTTGACTCTGTTCTGTGGGCTGTGGATAGCTGATGCAAACTCCATCTAGCCACACTTGCTGCATTCACACAAAGTCTGGAGCAGCTGGTGGCTGTGTGCTGCCTACAGCACTCATTAGCTCCCCCAGCATCACCTCTTCCCATTGAGGCACTGATGGTGGCCCTGGCAGCAGTCACTGAGAGTCCCTGCTATGAAATCCCTAACAACACTACTTCTGTGAATATCCTAGTAAGATTCTTTTAGCCTATTTTACCTGGAGTAAAATGTCCATGTGGTGGTGATAGCTGCATTGGCTGGAATCACAGCAGTAAGTCCAGGTCACTAGTAGAGATAGTTTGTGGGTTCAATGATATCTGAAGTTTGTTGAGGTGTTAAGTAGACTCCAGGACTGGAGAAGCTGATGGAATGGTAACATATCTATTTTTATGTTTTACTTTTTAAAACTTTTCTTCTCTCATAAAATACATCCTGAGCCCCTGCCTCCCTACTCTACTCCTCCCAACTCCATCTCCCATCTCCCCCAGATCTGTCCCTTTACCCCCACTCACCAATCAACTGATCCCATCCCCCTTCTCTCTAGAAAAGAGCAGCCCTCCTATAGTAATGGTAACATATTTAATGGTAACATATTTAGATTGCCTTTAATTCCTTAACTGTAACAAGATACCCATGCTCCAGCATGGTTTCTAGTCCACCATCCTGCCCAGAAGTCCTTTTTACTGACTTTTATTTCCAGTATGATTTCAGTTTGTCTTTTCTTCAGTAATTGTATGTGTTTATTGCATTCTATTTTCATAACTTGCATTGAGTGCTTTATTTTGTTTATCTCCTTTGTTATTTTAGAAAATATTCTTGTCTTCTTTGGGTTCTTTGACCATACTGATAATCATTATTTCTCTGGAAATTGTTCCAAGTCATTTTCATTAGGGTCCATTATTATGAGATCAGTAATTTTTTGTGGAGATCCTTTTTTTTTTGGATTGTCCTGTTATTTTTTGTTTCTGCATTAGTACTTCAGCATTTGAAATTACTCCATTGAGTGGAAGTGTGGAATGGGGGCTGATAGTCTTGAGATTGCTTACTTTCCAGGCCCAGGAGCTAAGCGATCCACAGAAGTATGAGCGGGAGGGGGGGGTCTCTGGACCTCCTTCCCTGTTTGCATCAGAAACTACTGAGTGGCAGAAGTTTGTTCTGGGTTCTAGGTCCTGTCAACACTAGAAGTTAGGGGAATAGTGGAAGCTAGAGACAAGTGCTCAGGGTCTGGGGACTGATGGCTTACCTGTCAGTGCCAGAAAGGGCAGAAGTTTGGACCTGGTGTCTGCTGTCTTATAACCCAAGCAACACATCCCCCTCCTAAATATTTGGGCCATTTATTCTTCTCTTTGATCAAAAGTTCTTGGCCCATCCACTATATTCTCATCAGAGAAGCACCAATCACAAAAAGATACTTTCTCACATCGCTGCATTATTCTCATCAGGTAGCCCTGGAACCAGAGCTGAATGACCAAGGTGAAAATGTTAACCACACAAATTCTCTCTTTCTGGTAATTTGCAACTATCACTAAGAAATGCTAGTAAACCAGTCTCAAGTACATCATTATAAAGAGGGGTAAAATTGGACTCAAGTGAGAAAGGAGCATCATATGTACAGGGAATTAAAACAAAGAAGGCTGGGAAGTTGGAGAGAGGACAGAGAAGACAGATGTGTCATGAAAGAGACATGGAAGGAGGAGGAAGATAGATAATGATGCTATTATAAAAGATAAGGGCTCTGGACCTCACTGTTCCTGTCATATATGTCATTTACCCCGTTTTTCCAGATTCCTGTGCTCAGCAGTAGAAGATTTTGTGGCTGATATTGTAAAGGCCTGGAACCAAATAAAACAGAACAATACAGCAGTGGAGTCTGTGATTTTGAAAGTAAGCTTGCTTTCCTACTGTCTCATCTCTTTGTGAGCCAGGACTAACTTTTTCAATTCAATAAAAGATGCCTCTTACTTGGGGAATCATAAATTAATGGCAAAGTTAAACGGCTGGTAAATCTTCTTGATGAAGAAGGCCCAATCTCATCATCTTCATCTTTCCTGAATCAAGACTGGGTACTCTGCATGCATATACACTTGCCTGCACCTAGATATATGCCAGGAATCTGCCCACAAATAGATACAATTGTACACTAAGTATCCGTAAGTAGAGTTATACACCAAAGTATGTGTGAAAATATATGCATATGAATCCCCAAAAAGGTAGAGATATGACTTGGAAGGATGCTTGTTATGCCTGCATAAGGCCATAGACTCTAGCCCCAGCACTGCAAACATATGTACACAATAGAAATATGCCAGGCTGGGAAGATGGCTCAACAGTTAAAGTGCTTCCTGTGAAAGTGGCAAGACTAGAGTTTGGATCCCCAGGAACCCATGTAATTTCTGGGTGAGCACTGTAATTCCAGCTCCAGAAAGTAGACACATGGAATCCCAAGAACAATCTGCCTAGAGGCTATGCATATCAGAGAGTTGGCAATTTAATTCAGGGACCTTGCTCAATTAATAAATTGGAAGAATAATCGAGGATAGTCCTGACATTAGCCTCAGGTCTCTACCCATACACACAAATGTGCACTTATATACGTGCAAAAACATGTATATACATGAATATACATACCACATACACATTTTCAAATGGAAAAAAAATAGACGTACACTCATCTCTGTGACAACGCCTACCACTTATATAGCATACACTCTGTGTCAAAGTTTGTTCTAAGTACTTTAAACGTATTACGAATTTACTTAATTCTCATAGCTGACCTAAAAATATGGAGGGGCAATGAGGTTAAGAAACTTGTCTCACATCGCAAACTACTGAGTAAAGAAAAGTTTTAATCATGTGGCGGATGCACATTTTTGAAAAACATGTGTGAATATAGCCACCACCACTATATATAGGCACACCAACATCTATAGGAGCTCATGACAATACTAACACAAAAAGTACTTCTATTTCCCCATTTTATCCATGTTTCGCACAAATTTAAGGGTTAGCTTGACATGAGAAAGACTGTGAAACATATATGGACACCCAAAGCTGCTCAGAAACAAACACTATGTGTTTAATCCCAAAATACCCTTTGGGTGTCAGCACAGCTTGTACTCCATCACCTCGCATATGGATTTCTTTGCTCACTGTTTCTGGTTTATTCCTCCCCTTCAGATTTCCCCCCACCATCCCTACTCCTCATTCTGCCCTTCATAACAATATCTCGTTCCTTTCTTCCCTCCATAGAGTGACTTAATGTATGATAAACTCAGCGTCGTTATTGATATCCTGGCTGAAGATGCAGCAGCTACCGCTGCTGAGAAAAGAACCACCACGGCGCATGCAGGCAGGAGCAAAGCAGATAGAAAGCCCTTTGTCCCTCAAATAGACCACATAGCAAGAGCCAAACTGGAGTTGATCACAAGGGCTCAGAACCTCCAGAAATCCTTGAAACTCATCATATTCCAGGTTGAACAAGGTAAGATGCTTCGAGTTATTGTGACTAAGATAGGAAAAATATAAACAGTTCCCTCTGTGAATGGTTTAATGATCTCCCTTAGTCTGGGTTTGCTGTCTAACCTCACTGACAACACATGACTACATTCTGCATTCATATTACATTCCAAATCAGTCCTCCAACTACTGATTTGAAAAGCCTCAGTCCAGATAAGGTGTCCTTTTGACTTCTCCTTTCCTGGCCCTCACTTCCTATACTTAGCTATTTTTAGAACTGACACTCAGCCTAAAGAACTATAAGAGATGTAAGTAACAAAGTAACACCGCTGAAAGCTCTGTCAGCCCTACTTCTTGTCATGGAATTTTTTATATCCTCTCCTGTCCTTTCAACAACTAAGACTAATCAGCAGCCTCTGGCTATTTATAAAGAAAATTGTGTTCATCTTTGCATGTCTCACTAGTAGTCAGGCATGCGGATCATGAGAATGGTCTTGCTGACTTGACAGTGATTGCCATAGCCCAGAACTCTTGACAGTCTCCAAACTTCCATATTAGTATGGTGCTTTAAACTACCCCAATTTCCTCATATAACATTTTTGATGACAACTTCAGCTCCCTCATGCTTCTTTGAAAAAGAAATTTAAAAGATGCTGTGAGAAACTGTGTTCTATCATTATACATATATTATATATATATATATATATATATATATATATATATATGATATATAATGTGAAATTCTTTCCTGCTAGCCCCTGGTGGTTCTCTGTGGTTCCTTCTCCTGCCTTGGTACCTTTAGGAGAAACCTTAGCCATGTTTCTTAGAAAGGATATCTTCCCTTTGTACTGTGGAATAATTAATCACTTTGTTTCTGTTCCTATAGTTAGTTTTCAGGAATTAAGCAATCACTTTGTCTCTATATTTCTCTAGTAGTGGAGATCAAATTAAATTGACTTATCCATAGCTCTGTCATATCTCATCTTTACTCTGTTCCCTCAATACATGTTAAATTTAAAGGTTAAGTCTGTGGCCATGGGATAAATAAAGACTTAGCAATAAGGTAGTGAATGAACATAAGAGTTTTGGCACAAGCTGAACACATGAGATATACAACATATGGGCTGATCAAAAAGAGAGTAACATCTCAAATGTACTGGGTAATGGGTGAGACATTTGAGTGAAGAGTAATGGGCCAGGGAGATGGATTGATGGCTAATGCACTTGCTGTGCATGGCTAACAACCTGAGTTTGAATCCCTAGAACCCATGTAAAAGCAGTATGTGGTAAAACACATTAAACCCAGCATGCTTCTATGGGGAAATGGGAAGAAGAATCACTGGAAGCTTGTGGGCTAGCCTGGTGTATGCAGCAATAAACAACAAGAGAGATCCTATCTCAAGCAAGGTAGAAAATGAGAACTGATACCTCAGGTTGTCTTCTGATTTCCACTTGTATGCTGTGGCATGCAAATACCTGCATTCACACATATAAAAATACACACATATGTTATACACATACACACATATCATACATACACACACAGATGAATAGTATAGTCCCAGAGGTTCAAGTCTGAACAAATGTCATGTGAGTATATGAACTAACAAAATGGAGATAGAAAGGAATAATGATTTCCACCCTGATATTCATATCCCTCCTCCCAAGCATTTGCTCACAACTACATGTGCTATGTGAGTGACAGAAAAAGAATAGCAAAGAAAACAAAGTTCACGCATGGATATAAAAAGACTTGGAAATAACACTGTAAAAAATGTGGGAATGTGATAGGCATGAAGGGAAAACAATGGCGAAAATAGTAGTCTCGTCTACCTACATATAAATGCTCAGAAACTTTGTTTGATAAATATGACCAATCTTCTATCCCCTCTGCCTCGTTTCTTCTATACCTCCTTCCCTCCCCCATTTCTTCCTCCCACTTCTTCTCTATAGTTCTGGATGAAGAAAGCAGACAGAGCTTATCAGTTAAGAACTTCGCATCAACTTTCTTCCTGGGAGAGGATGACTCAGAGGACTTTAATCAGATGAGCCCGAGACACCGTAAGGATCTTTCTACTCTTATTCTAGCCTTCATCACTGCCACCTAGTTTCCAGGGAAAAATATGTTTTCACCCATCTGCCTTTAGACACGGCCCCATTTGTATAATGGACAGTCCTTAGTTTTTCCCAGAAACTCCACACTATGTCATGCCAGTGTCCACAGCAATGACTATGTTAGACACTTTGAAAATGCTGGCCTGATGAGAGCCACCATTTGAATTTGTTTTCACTGCCAGGCAGGAAGCACCTCAGCTTACTCTCTTCTCAATTAAAGTCCCTATCCTTCTGAAAGGATCTAAGCAGTCCTCCGTGGTGTGAGAACCCTGAGGTTTATTTAGAAGAAAGCCACTGAGCTTGACCCTCATCCAACAGGGAAAGCAGAGCTAGTTACAAGTGAGGAGAAACGCTTTTGTTTGCATCTGTCTCCAAAGTGATTTTTTTTTGTGTGTGTGTGTTTTGGTTCTCTTTGTGACACCTTATCTTCTATATCTTCTCTCAAAAGTGAAGACCTAGAAAACCTTGATTTAAAATACTTACATTTTACTCCTGAAACGATGTAAGTATGCAACTGTTATGACCTTTTAGTGTTTTTTCTGTCTCTCTGGTTGATAGCACAGTCTCACCATATTCAGAGTCGAATTCCGAATTTACTTAACTAATTGTGTGACTTACCCAGTTACTGATCCAATGTAAGCCCTGTTTCTTTTTTCAAATGGAATGAAGATATTACTGGATTCTGCACACAAGCTTATTCTGTTTGTTGGGATTAGACATGAAAAGTATTTGCATTTTGTTATGCTTGATACTCAAAGCTAAGTGCTGTATTCATTAGCAGTTACTAGCATTATTGTAAACACATAATAATGTTTAGTTGTTATTTCAGAGGACTTATTTTCTCAGTGTTGTTTTTAACTGTAAATGGTTGAAGATACTATATATATATATATATATATATATATATATATATATCCACACACAAACACACACACACATACATATATGTGTGTGTGTGTTTGTGTGTGTGTGTGTGTATGTATATATAACTATATAGATAGATATATAGATAAATATATGGTCATGTAAGGGACTGGATAGGAAATCAAAAGACACTTATCTCATCAGTCCTACTTCTCTAAAATATCCCAGCAGCCAGTGTCTACCACACTCAGTCATTTTGAGCTCTGTTAGATCATGGGTGAGAGTCAGAGAAACTGACTCCAATTTCTCACTGTGGTCAAGGGAGGTAAAACTGTTGCAAGTTTAGTGATTAATTTAAACCTCCCTATGCGTGAACAGCCAAACTGTATTCTTTTCAGTTTCTCAAAATAAGAACACAACTAGCAAATGTCTCTTAAATAATTTATTTCAGAAAATAATTCTTACTCATGTTTCCAACAGTCGCCCAAACCTTTCACTTCACTATTCATGTTTGAGGTATCATGGGTCTGCCTTATGATAAGCAGTGCACAGCACGTGTTTAACACCAACTCTGCAGAAGGGTTGTCTAATTTATTCCTGGGGTAAGCCCCTACTGTAGCCTATTTCAAGCAACTGGGATGTCTTTGAATGTAAAATTGGGAATTAATATGCACAGTTTACATGGGCTGGTATGAACTGGCTCTAGACTACTCTAATTTTGACGTTGACACCTAGATCAACACAAGAAACTAAATATTGCTCATTTTATTGTTGTTGCTATACCCTCTTTTACCCAAATTTCCTCTCAAATAGAAAATATGTAAACCTTTGTTTTCTGGTGTGAAGGGACCATGAAGGAGTCAGACAACACTGAGAATAGTAATGTAGACTTAGTAATCAAAATACATTTGTAACTAGCATACTCAAAAGTTAGTTATGGGAATAGCCTGTGACTATCTCACTCTATGTAGAAAAACATTAATCATATCTGAGGCTTACAAATACAACTGAGATTACAAATTTTGCTTCTTTAACATGAGTCATAATCTCACTAAACTTTCAGACTGACTAGACATTTTCTCTTAGAACTAACAAGTGACCTTTGAGCACAAACAAACATCTATATATACCTTTCAAGAGTCAGATGGCAAGCGGGCAGTGGTGGCACACATCTTTAATCCCAGCACTCTGGAGGCAGAGGCAGGCAGATCTCTGTGAGTTTGAGGCCAGCCTGATCTGCAGAGTGAGCTCCAGGACAGCCAGAGTTACAACAGAGAAACCCTGTCTTAGAAAAAAGAGGCAGATGGCTTGTACCCATGGAGGAGGCCTCCCTCAGTGATTTTTCATCATGCATATGAAGTCTGATGCCTGGTGATAGCAACACTTCTTTCTTGCTTTAGCCTTCTTCCTTGTCTAATTTCAGACGCTTCAAAGAAAAGTGTGTCATGAACAACTACTTTGGAATTGGACTAGATGCAAAAATCTCTCTGGAGTTCAATACCCGAAGAGAAGAACACCCAGGACAATACAAGTAAGGGGAGGAAGCTTAGCTCTCTGGATAAACGCACACAATCACAACCCACAGATGTACCCATATCAGACAAACAATAGAAAGTCTGAGGTCCTTGGGAAGTAAAATGCATTGCTCCCAAGACCAACCTAGTGGGGACAGCTCATCCTGAGTTGAGCTGCACCATAATTGCTCTGGCAGCATACTTCCATTCCTGTGGATTTCTATATAAATATAGCTACCTCTGTTACTACGGCTGTGAACAGATTACACTGAATTTGATTTTGTTTCTAAGAGCTTAACTGGGTCCTAGTAAGGGCTCCAGATCTGTTTTTGCTTGACATGGCTACAAAGTATGCAAAATACTTCTACTGTTTCTTGGTGTTCCAGATTGGGTCTTCTGGACTCATTGATTAGTACTGGCCCACCTGGCACCTTCTGGTAGTGTTAGCCTACAGATAAACATTGTAGCGGGTTTAGAGTTCATAGAAATTTAAAGTATAAGTTAAAAGGACCACCCCATCCCTGACACTGCCACTAGAATCGCTTTCTCAGAAAAGGCTTGGTACATTATCAGATGCATGATTTACAAACTTTTCATGTTTTTTTTTCATTTTCTAGAAATATCTTTTTAAGTATAAAATTTTTGAATTTCTATATGGCCTAGATTTTTTTCTCATTATGGATCATGTCTCTGGTATCATACTAATCTAACTCAAGTTCCCAAAATTTTATTGTTTTGGCTCTTACATTTAAATTCATGATGTACTTTGAATTAATTTTTATGTATGGTGTGAACTAATGCTCTAAATTCAGACTTTTGCATGAAGATACTTAGACACTGTTCTATTGCTGTGAAAAGACACCATGACCAAAGCAACTCTTATTTAGTCAGTTGGGGTCTTGCTTACACTTTCAGAGGTTTAGTACATTATCATCAGTGGTGGGGAACGTGGCAGCAAGCATGGTACTGGAGCTGTAGATGAGAAGTACATCCTGATCCACAGGCCAAGAGAAAGAAAGAAACACTGGGCCTGGTGTGGGCTTTAGAAAACCTCAAAGCCTACCCCCAGTGACACAATTTCACTAGCCAGGCTACACCTCCAAATCTTTCTAAACCTATGAAAGAGTTCCACCCCTGGTGACTCAGCATTCAAATATATGAGCCTATAGGTGGCATTCTTGTTCAAACCACCATAGATACCTCATTTATCTCAGTACCATATCTTTTTTAAAAAGTTATCATTTTCTCAATTAATTGTGTTAACATCTTTGTCAAAAATTAATTGACTATATAGGAAAAGTGTTGTTTCAGTGATCTTTTGTATCTATCCTGTGCAAGTAACACACTACTTTATTAATTGTAGCTTTGTAGCAACTTTAGAGATAGGGATATAAAGGTCTCCCAACCTTGTGATTATTTTATTTACTTATTCATTTATTTTTCAGAATTATTTTGTTTTTTCTAGGTAGATTTATATTTCTATATAATTAAGCTTCAGTTTTTATAAATAATGAAACTAAAGTGCCCATAAAGTTTTTGGTTTCAAACGAATACAAATAATTTTATGGTGGCCATCTTATATTTCAAAACATTGTCTGTGACTTTAAAAGTTCATAAATGATATTCAGCCCTTATAGGGAGTATAAGCTCTGTTTTTGTAGAAAATCCTATAGTCAACAAGACCTTATTTTTTTTTAATAACAGAAGTTAGAGAACATTGTGAGCTATCATGTGGGTGCTAGGAATTGAACCTGGGTCCTTGGGAAGAACAGCCAGTGCTCTTAATGACTAAGCCATCTCTCTGAGCCTATGATTCTTAACTCCACCCAAAGTCTCTTGTTCTTCTTGCCTGTCCCATAGTTTCTCCATTCCAAATACACAAAGACTAACATGTACATATTTTCATATTTATGGAATAAAGTACACTATTTCAATAGTTTCATACAATGCATGTCTCTCAAAACAGCACCATTAATATTTCTCTCCTTACTAGTTAATGTCCAGATCCATACAGGTCTATATTTTCTTGTTGTTGGTAAAATATGTATTAAGCTTTTGTGAATTATCATACATATAATTTAGGTAAGCAATACTCTCTTGTTCATGACATTTATTACTGCATCAAAAATTCACTTCTTACTCATATTTGCAACAATAACTAAAAACAATTTAATTTTCAAGTACTGGTCAGAAGCGAGAAATCTAATTCCTTCCCATCTGAACAGAACTCCTTTTGTTTTTTTTTAATAATTTGCTTAGTTATTTACTCCTTCAGAAAAAGGAAAACAAATCACAATTCTATTTCCCATAACAAATTTCTTTTAAAAGGTATTTTGTGAATTCCTACATATTCAAGAAATATAATTCTTATTATATTAAAATGCCATTTTTTTCTTTTTTAGTTTGAATGAATTATTGCCTACAAATCTATTTTTCCGTTCAAGTTGAAGTCACAAGCTAGTTAAATAAATAGTCTGAGATATCAGACAATCGAACATCATTATTGAAAATACAAATAGTTATTTATTTTTAATAGCCTACTGAGTCCAAATAGTGTTGCCTAAATATACAATGGAACATGGTTAACCTACCAGGGAGGACAAGAAAATTGAAGTGTATCCAGAAGAATTGGTTGGGCAGGGGAATAGAGGATGAATATAATTGAAATACATTGAATTTCTCAAAGAATACATTAAAAGTATTATATTAAAATCAAAAAAAGGCACTTGAAAAATAAGATATTTTCCCTTTCCCCATCCACTTACCTCTACAGTATTCATCTTTGGACTATCTTTTTCTACCCTTCTTTCTCTGCAGTAGCCGCCTTAAGAACAAATTATGGTATGGTATCTTGGGAAGCAAGGAACTGCTGCAACGCTCTTACCGAAAACTGGAAGAGCGCATACACCTGCAGGTTAGTAGAAAAGGGCACATTTTCTGGGCATGGAGAAAGTAAATCTTGTGACCTTGGAAATCACCTTTCCACTATATTTTTGGCTCTTCTTAAATTTAACTCGGGGGTGGGGGGCTCACTCATAACGCACAAGGTTTTAGTTCTATTTCATAGATGAGGAAATGATAGTATGAAGAGAAAAACAAGCCCTTCCTCATCTAGTATCTGAAATGTCAGACAATAAGAGCTATTCTTTTTTTTCTCAGTGTGATGGAGAACCCATCTCCTTGCCAAACCTTCAAGGCATTGTAGTGCTCAACATTACCAGTTATGCTGGAGGTGTCAACTTCTGGGGAAGCAACACAGCAACCACAGTGAGTGTGGAGTGAGGAATGGGGTGGAAAAGAGGCATGACTCCACTAAATTGTCTCAGGAGAGTCAGGCTCACTGGAATGGAAAATAGACAGCGGGGAAAGAAGAGATAGGCTTGGAACCCTTATTAGCAGTATCTGTAGGATCGGCTTTTTTAAACAGTTGGCATTCCAGAGCACAAGAATTAAGCAAAAACCTCAGAATTATGTCAAGTGATACCTGAGTTTTGACTTTCCTGTTAATAAGGGCTGGAAGATACTCAGATGATTACCCAGGAGACCATGTTCTTTATTCCAAGATAGTCTGCCAGTACAAACATCTCCTGGGAAACCAGCCTTGAGCTCTTAGCCCTGAGTTGATCTAAGAAGTCCATGAAACCAATGGAACTGGGATTCAAGATGCTGCACTGGGCTAGGCAGAAGTTGGTCTGAGTTGTGGTCTCCAAAGCTTTTCCAAGCTTGGCTTCCTTATCATATTTTTCCCCTTTAGTATAGTTCTCTTACTTTATGTGCTAGAAAAAAAATGTTACCAGAATATCCCAAAGTACATTTATTTATTATAGACAAAGTATGGATTCTTGGGAGAATTGTGACGTGGTTCTTCCTCCCTAGGAATATGAGGCCCCTGCAATAGACGATGGGAAGCTAGAGGTAGTAGCGATCTTCGGTTCTGTGCAGATGGCCATGTCTCGTATCATCAACCTGCATCATCATCGAATTGCCCAGGTAGGCAAGGGTTGGGTAGATACAAAGATGGGGTAAATTTTCTAGCTACAACCCAAGGCTGTGACCTGGGTAATCCCAGCAATTACCTGATTAGAAGAGGTCCTGGGTAGAGGAAGTAGGCATCTGTTAGGCAGTAAGGTGGTGACTAATGCTGAAGATAGCAGGGACCAAAGAAACAGAAAGCTCATAGGTAATAGATGATCCTCCCTAGGATGATCTGATTCACATCTTTTGCCAGTGTCTCTTCAAAAACACATTCACATTGTGACCCAATACCGGGTTAGTCTACAGTAGTTTCATCATTTTTCTCCCTTTTTTTTTTCTTTAATTTCTCCTTTTCTGGTAGTGCCATGAGGTGATGATAACTATCGATGGTGAAGAAGGTATCCCCGTGCAGGTGGATGGGGAAGCCTGGATTCAGAAACCAGGGCTTATCAAGATTAAATACAAGAATGCTGCCCAGATGTTGATGAGAGATCGGGTAAGAGAAAAATTCTACCTGAGCTCCTACATGGCTTCATTCATAGCTATCACATTTCTAGTCAAGAAGAATTCCCCAAAGGGAGCTCTGCATGCCCCTTGCATCAGGAACCTTAGTGGTTAGAAGTGCATACTCCTAGGTCCCACACCAAATCTACTGAACAGTGGAAATGGGTGGCTCCTAAGAGCTTGCATTTGTAAGCAAGCTCCTGAGGACATTTTTATATATTAAAAAAGACAGTTGCAAGACACTGTCTCCCTTTAAACAAGGTTGTCCTCCACCCTACACTGCACAGAAAACTAAAGAACTTTGGTGGTAGAGAAATATACTCTTTCAACAATAGTTCTTTCATTGGCTATGTTCTCTTTGAGCTCCTATAAGGTTTTAACATATTACAGTCATTTGCAGATGTCACTCATTTCTGCTAAATAAAAAGCTACAATGATGGCGAAGATGTCATTATTGATCATCTGTACAGGGCTTGGAAGCTATCTTTTGAGTTGTGACATAAAAATAGCAATACAGAGGAAATATCTACCTAACAAAATGCTGACTTTGTGCTGGGCACATTGCATATATTGACTGACATAGTTCCCTCCAAGAATCCTGTACTTATTTCCATGTTGGAAGCTTAAAGAATTTGTTAATTGTACCACAACTAGTAAATGAAAAAAGCAGGATTGAAAAAAAAATATGTCTGATTCTAAATGTCATCACAACATAATATATACATTTGGAAAAGAATGGTGTTCTACTGTCTTACCAGTCACCATGCCTTCATGGCTGAGCTTCTAGAAGGCAGATACTTGCCTCATTCAAGACTTGTGTCCCACGAGTCAGTGTACTAACAATAAAAATTGAATTACTTTATACAGAAGATACATTGACTACAAGGACTGAGATATATATCAGTAGGTGCATACGGGAATGGATAGGATGTCTTCACTCTTCTTTATCACCTATACCTCGTATTACCTACAAAATGTCATACTCTTAGACAAATGAGTCACATGTCCTCATAGCTACAGCAGTCATTACACTTGGCACTATATTCATCTCTAGGACTTTGAGAACTCAATGAAAACGTGGGAATGTAAGCATACTGAAATCCAAGCTGTCCCTCCACCTCAGCTGCACTCCCAGGAATCTCATGATAGCCTCTCTGACAGAGAGTATGCCCAGATGCAGCACTTGGCTCGGCTTGCAGAAAACCTCATTAGCAGGTAAGAGGACTAGACTTAAAATAGGGCTGATAAACCCAAAGGGGAATAGGGAGAGTCAGTCAGTAGATATCTGTTGACTACTGGGGAGCTTAGACTCAGAGAGGAATCTCACCAAGTGTTGAAGATTAGGGTTCTGACACTCCATGCAAGAAGTGTTCTTTGTGGCTAGCAATAAGCTCATTTTCACACTTCTCATTAGAGCCAGATGTGAATTTTTATTTCCTTCTGCTTTCTAAGACCCAGTAGGAATAAGAATGGTTATTCTGGGCCAGCAAAATGGTCCATGAAGTGAAGGTACTTGTCATCAAGACTGGCCACCTATGTTCAATCCTTAGGGCCCCACATGGTAGGAGAGAACCAACTCCTGCAATTTGTCCTCTGACCTTCCCCCGCCCACACACACACACACACACACACACACACACACACACACACACACACACTAGTTAATTAATTAGTTTTTTAAAGATTGTTTATTCTTGCCCATAACTATCAAAAAGACCTTGAAGTTTCAGCAAGAGTCAGTTATGTGCCTCTATTTTAGTTTCTCGCCTTAGTCAAGTTCCCAGTATCTAAATCCAGGTTAATCAAAGATGAACAAAGGTAAATACTTGAAGAAGAATAGAAACATTTTCCAGCATCACTGGATACACGGTGAGGAGTGGAAGCAGCAAGAGGGATTTAAGAGTTCAAATCCAGTACCCAGGGCTTTTGTTTTCATCCTTAACCTAATCTACCAGCTCCTCACAACATAACTCCATAGGAACAAACTCACCTATCTGTCTTTGCTTTATTTCAGACTTAATGACCTGAGCAAGGTCCACCAGCATGTGTCTGTCCTCATGGATTCTGTGAATGCCAGTGCTAACATACTGAATGAAGTGTTTTATAGCCAAGACAGTGGCAATGAAGCAGGTGCAGCTTCCTGTACTCCCATAGAGGTAAGGGGAGAAAATAAGCAAATGAAATAAAGGAGCCAGACTTTATAAGAAAAGAGGTTGAAGTGTGGGGGAGACAAAAATTAAATGAAGAATATATGCAAGTGATATGGTAGGACCCTGATGGTTAGAGTAGATATGGGGTCAGGCAATGGATTAGGAGGTAAAGTGCTTGCCATGCAAGCATGAGTAATTGAGTTTATATCCCAATCATCCACATAAACAGTCAGGCATAGCAGAATGCATCTTAATCCCAGCACTGGAAAACAGAGACAGTGGGATCTCAGAGGCTCTCTGGCCAGCCAGTCTTGTCAAATCAGTGAGTTCCAGGTCCAGTGACAGACCCTGTCTCAAAAAAAAAAAATAAGGTGGACAGCAATTGAGCAAGACACCTCACATCCTTCTCTGGCCTCTACAGGAACACACACACACACACACACACACACACACACGTGAATATTTACATACAAAAATTGAAAAATAAAGTAATAGAGTGGATAGGAACTATTGCTTAGATTATTACCAGGTCAAGGTGGCCACTGGGGAAATGCCATGCCATATTTCATCCTCCCAAGAAGCAGTGTTTGTTCCGTATAGGTAGTCACCACATCAGCCTCAGAGTTAAATGATTAATAAATGGGGAACCATAATCTTGGACCTTCCTCATTCCAGTTGATTCCCTGTATAATTGTGTAAGGTTATACCTGTCATTGGAACCAGAGATCTAAGATATTTTTATTTCCCTCTTGACAGAGAGGTCCAGATCAGACATTTAATATTAAATGTGCCATACCATGCCAATACTCACTGCCAGAAGATTTGAGTGTTACTTTTAAAATAAAACTTTAGCTTTTGGGTTTTAGTGACAGAAAACTTGCCTAACATCCATGAAGCCTTGGATATGGTCCCTGACATGCATAAATAAATATACACATCCACATACAGACAGACAGACAGACACAGACACAGACACACACACACACATGAACTCATGCACACAGAGGAAAGGGAAGAGAAGAAGGGAGGAGAGGAAAGAGAACAGGCAAAAATGTGATACGGTTAGGGTATGTTCAAATGTAAGTTAACTTTATTTTAGGCCAGATCCTAGTTGAAGAGGGTCCAAATGCTTTGAGTTTCAAGATGACATATGTGTGGTTAGACATGTCTAATTGCCATGAGAAAGGTAGTTTTAACCTACGGAGAGTTTCCTGAGTTATACCCTCTGGTTTGCAAATTTCCTATTTCCCTGTTGCCCACTGCACCCATTCAATGATGCCCAAGGCTAGCTGTATTGTGTCACTTTGCAGGGCACATCGACAAAGCTGTGCCAGTTGACAGCTGGTGTCAGTCAATTCTGATTGGTTGGTTCTCATGCTGTGCCAGTTGTGCTATATTTTTAATATTACTTTACCACCTACAGCTATATCCTATGGATATAGGACATACATATATATATATATATATATATATATATATATATATATATGATATATGATATATATCCCTACCTTCCATGGAGATGCCAGCAGCAGCTTACTAACCAGCTCCTCTATCTTGTCCTTTCCCTTCTTCACCTTCTTCTCCTCTCAGACTCTAAGCAGAACCGATGCAGTAGATGTTGCATTCAGTCTTAAAGGGCTCTACGATGACACCAAAGCTTTCCTGGATGAAAACTTGGTGAGTGCCAGGGAATGGAGCATGGGAAGGAAAACATCATTTTTGAATATGGCCACAGTCTGTATTTGGTTCCAAGGTACTAGAGCCATGTGATAATTGTAAGTAGATGCTTGCCTGATGATTCCTGCTGTAATCCAGTATTTGTCATCTGAATATGGTACTGTATGTGTTACGCTGATCCATAGGGACTACCATAGTTTGGATGAAAGTCTTTCTCTCTTTGATCAATGTCTCCTGGGTCAAGACTAGGCCAACCAGATGCAGGGAGTTCTCATTATACCTGATACAGCTACAAGTAGAAAGAGTGAGTTCTTCAGAGATGCTTTTATCTCAAGTTTATAAATGTCACACTTCTCCATTGAGAAAATAACAGAAAACAGGGGGAAGTCTGGAAGACTCTGAGCTCAAATTCAAATTAGCTACCTACAATCTATATTAGCTTCCTAAGGCTGTCATGACTAAGTACCAAGAATTATTAAATAACAGAATCTTACTATCTCATCATTCTGGAAGCTCCAGCATTCAGACTCAAAATGTCAGCATGTCTGTGATCCCTCTAAAAACCATATGGGAAACTTTCTTTACCTTTTCCTAGCTTCTGGCCATTTTTTCTGGCAATCTTTGTTGATCCTTGTCTTATAAATGTAGCACTCTAATCTTGCTTTCCATCTTCAATGTCTCTGTCTTCATCAGGCCATATTCTGCCAGAGCCATTAATAGTAATAGATTAAGGCCTGCCCTATCTAGCATGACTTTACATTTACAGTGAAGTACATCTGCGATGACTATTACTTCACATAAGGGCACATTTCTGAAGTACTGGAGATTAGGACTTCAACATGTATTTCGAGGGGAACACAATACAATTCACAGCACTATGTAACTGCACCTCTTTTCATTTAATTTCCCTATTTCCAAGATAGGAATTGTAATCCCTACCTCTACAGTTTGCTTTTGAGGATTTAAACAAATAACAAACCATTGTGCCTTAAGTGCTTAACGGTACCTGGTACTAGTTGTGGCTCAAAAGATGGGCTTCCAAAGTGTTGGGGAGGATGGACTATGATTCTGAGGACTACATTAGTTGCATGTTTCTCAGAATGGAAAGCCCATGCATGGGTGCAAGGTGACTGTACTCTGATAAGACAACTGCTCATAATTATCCAACCTGGATGTTGTCCCTGCAGCAGATGTTGTGTTTGCTTTTGATCTAATGTTAATGTTTAATTAGAAGAAGGGCTTTGAGTTGAAATTGTAAGAATACGCACTGCCTCCTTCTTTTATATATATAATTGTCATACTGTCTCAGAAGAAGGGAGGCTAAAGCACTCAGACCACACTGTTCCATCATCTGGGCTCCAAGCTTAATGTGTTTTACCTTTGGACAATTTCAATTAGAGTTCTAAACTCAATGTCATTCTCACTTCAGCCATCAGTAAATATGGGAGGTTGGCCTCTCATTGCTACTTAGGCCTTCTTGAAGCTCGTGGCTTGAAAACTGGGCCATGCTAGGCAACAGCCCACCTTGTGCATACCCTACCTTTAAAGTGAGATTTTCATAAGGTTTCCTTCTTATAGGACCTGTGAAGTTCCATACATGTGTACGTATAAAAATGAGGCTAGAAGGCACAAAGCACATAAGAATGTCCATGTATCTCCAGAAAGGCTGTCAGAAAGATGAGATGGGTACAAGTCATGTTTCATTTGGGGATTATTCCTCCTCTTGAGGAAGTATGGTAGTAAAAAGAGTAGTTTTGGCAGGGGCTGTATTAGCTTCCCATTACTGTAATGAACACCCAAGACAATCAGTTTACAAAGAGAAAGCTTTGTTTTTGCTCACAGCTTTGGAGGGTTCAGTCCATGATTGGTTTGCACCTTTGCTTTCAGCATATGGCAAGGCATAGGCTGAAATGGTAAAAGATCATGGTGACAATCATTTAATAGAGTAAAGTTGTTCACCTAATGGTTGGAAATGAAAAGGAGGGTGGCTAAGGACACACTATCCCTCTCAAGGGCATTGCCCCAAAGTCCAGAAGACTTCTGATTAGGCCACACCTCTTACATGATATACTACCTCCTAACAGTCTGAGAATTAAGCCTATAATACATGGGTCTTTGGGGGACAGTCTAAGTAAACTGTAATAGAGATATAGTTTTTAAAAAATAAATACAATCCCATTCAGTAATTCCCACTTCCATTATTTGACATGTATTTTGGCACATGCATCTAAAGCATGTTGTACTGTCTTAAATTGTAAAGCAGGACAAATTATTTGTCAGCATTAATTTGTTTCTTTCTTATATCATGTTCTGACTGGCTATAATCTCCCATCCTATTCCTTGCCCATTCAATTGCCACACATTTCTGCCACTAGCTATTGATATAGCAGCAAGAGTCCCATAAATAGAAAGAGGCCACAGAAATGCCAAACTAAAAGTAGAGTGCATGGTAGGGATGAGAGGTGACACCAGGTTAGATTGCTGTGTGCTTTCTGGGGCTTCATACATCAGTGTACTTCCATGTGCCCACCTTATTTCCAGTTAGACTATGAACAATCTTACCTGAAGGCTGGTTTGGAACTTGGAGATGGTCTCAAAATAATCTATTATGTCTCCCATGTACCACACAGAGTTTATCTTGTGTGTGCTGGGAGGTTAGTAGAACAACTTAAATTTGGTTTTCTAACCATACACAACAAGCCACCTTAAAACATGTTTCTTAATCATGAAGAACAGAAAACTAGGAGCTACAGCCCAACCTAGGGAAGCAGACCCTCTACCAGGAAGCAAAGAGTTGAGACAGTCTCTAACCTTCTCATCTTGATTTATGAAATATATTTTATATACTTTATATACCTTATGTGGAATATTATTAGAAAAAAAAGGCAGGCTACTAAATTAGACAGATTCTGTCTAGCCATGCAATCTTAATCACTAAACTCCTTTGATTATGCTTTCTCACCCATGAAATGAGAATAATCATACCTTGTAAGGTATCGTAAGGTTATTGGGAATAGTAAGTGAAATTATGTATTCACAGCATCTGATATACACAGAACTTAGTGATAGCTGTTACTTAGGTGGATACTGATATGGCTCAAGAAACTGGAAGTCAAGATAGGACCCTTGTTAAAGACATTAAGCTAAAGGGGAAATCTTAATGGTAATAATGCTGGAGGAAAGACCTTCACTTATGAAACTGTGAGCATGTCCAGCTCCGAGAAGACCTTAGCCAACTGACTATTTCCAGGGTCTTCTTGTTGAGAAAGGAGAAAGCCGTCTAAAGCTAGTTTTACTTTTGAGAAGTAAAAGATCTGATTATAAGCCAAATGAACTAGAGTTTGTCACCCTTAAGATCTCTTGGCCACTAGCATGGACTCAGAGTAGTGTCTAAGGGAAAGTGCTAGAAAATGTACATTCACTGTTCTCCTTGTCTGTGCCAGTTGAGAGATGCTGAGGATGAGGCCATACTACAAACTGCCCTTGATGCCATGAATACGGAGTTGAGAAGATTACTGGCGATTGGCTGGTTGGGTCAAATCCTTCTTCCAGAGGTGCGTAACCTGGGGAGTGGGAATTTCCCTTTGGTGTAAGGTCTCACAGTATGAGGTCATTACATGGGACAGGTGTAACAGAGGCCCAATGCAACTTTTAACTTCAGCATTAACGAAGCATCTTCCTCACCATATCCTCATTATAAATGAACAGAACAAATCATTATAAATGAACATGAACAAGTAGGTGACCATGGAAAAATAACCAGAAAGAAGACCCATTCTAAAGCAAGGAAGAATAAGGAAGATCATGTTGTTTTCTAGGCCACAATCTGTCCCTGCTTGGTGTCTGCTGCCAGGACTAAACATTATCTGGTACATACTAGCATAGCCGCTATACTATATACTAGTATATGTGAATCATACTGGTAGTTAAATCTTCCAAACTCCTCCTCTTCCTGCTGCTATCCATCCCCCATTGTCTCTCCCAGCCAATATGTGGTATAAAAGGAACACTAAACCTTGCAACAGACATAACAGAGTTGCAAAGATGCTATGAATTTTGGACTACTTTGAGTTCTTTTCTAAGATTGGAAATTTTCATATTCATTTCATAAACCAAGTATTCCAAAGGTAGCCCTTTTACCTTTACAAGGTAATGTATCCCCTTTATGATCTGGCAGAGATTGTCTCAAAACTTTTCCACCATAAAAGCATTCATTTAAAATTTTAGAACCCCTCCTAAGTATTTTCTGGCTCCAAATGCCAGTTGTATGCACGTGAACAAGTCAGATAGGTGTGTTTAGAATAGTGCTGTGGTAAGACTACCATTTCAGAGGGACAGTCAGATGCATATCCAGGTCTTAAACCGTTTATCAATGTTCATGTATGTCTTTGGTGATTAAATTACAAGTCCTTGTGTACTTCATGCTTTTATCAGTAGTTCTCTAGGGAAGGAAGACATACCATTAGACAAGAAGAAAAACAAATATTCTTATTCTCTCTTCCATTATTACCTGACTCAGCTATCTCCCATTAAGCTCCTGAGCTAAGCAAACTAAACCCCTGAGAGAAACGAGCCAAATTTAGCCTGGGCCCTGAGGTCCCAATTTATATGTTAGTCTTTCCTCACCTGAGACAAAGATCTCTTTTCTGAGCTCCAGTATTTCCATAGAAGTAGAGTCCTGAAGAAAGGATTGAAAGTAAGTTGAGTAGATTTTGCTAACACTAAATGCCCTTACCTTGAGATCTCAGAAGTTTCAGTTCCACTCTTCTGGGGAAAGCAGGACAAGAGTCAATTATTTATTGGGCTTTTCAAGGCTATATCTGAGGGTAAGGACCTGTGTTCTCTTGAAGTCGTTTATAAAAGGCAGTTCTGAAGGTTAGGGTATACAGCTGAGAGAAGCATTAGAGAAGAAAGGGTGCAATGAGAGTCAGTGCAGGAAGAGAAGGGTAGGTTTGTACTCTTCTCCTGATGGAAAAGACTGGAGGTTTAACAAATCCCAAATGGTAGATTATCCCTAAAACCTCTTGTAACGTGTTTGGCTATATTTCATGGCAATAAAGTCAACCTTAGAATCATTTCTTTAGGAACAGAAGAAAAATAAGAATGTTTTTACAGAAAAAAAAAAGATGTGGCTTGGAGAGTGAACTGGAATTATACAGAGTCTGTGCTGTATGCACAGCAAAGAACTTACATTTAAAAACAAGAAATTTGTTTAGAGAATCGTCTGCATTCCAGACAGAAAAACTGGTAGCCTGTGAGGCAGAGTCTTCCCTATGTGAGTGTACTTGACTGAGGAGGTAAATAGGGGCTCTCATCTATAGGTGTTAAAGATGGAATAAATTTTTGTAATTTATAAAAAAAATGTCATATGAGCAACGGTGACCCCAAAAATCCACATGATCTCACATAAAATGTTTGACCTCTGAGCCTTTGTTTTTTTGTTTTTTGTTTTCCTTTCAACAAACTAAAAAAAAATGTACAGTTTTGTTTGTTTCCACTACCCCCTCCCCTCCCTGCTTGTATAAGCTTTCCCTTAACTCAGAGCCTTTGATTCATTTCTAATCTAGGAATGATAGTAGCCATTTTTCCAGACTGTTTTGAGGCTTGTATATGAGCATTTATTGATATATCTAGCAAGGTGCATGGCATAGAATAGGCACTTGTTAAAGCTCAATTTCTTCACTGAGGTATGTGACTAGTGACTAGGGGTGACTCTCCTACCTGAATTGAGAGTAGATCTGCCTGCGTTCTGTGATCATCCTTGTCCATCACTTTAAAGAGCCTATAAGAATTATTTTGGAATGTCAACTAAGTAACATTTTGATCTTACTCTTTCTGTGGTTTCCCAGGAACATTCTTCAGACACTAACAGCCTAAGTCACAGATTTAAAGTTAAATTTCCCAAGTTGGGGAGGAAGAAACGGGAAGAGGGAAAAAAGCCTAAATCAAGCCAAAGATTCCATGGTTTTTTTGGTAAGTCTATTCCACAGGCATAGGGGTAGTGCACAACAGCTTGGATGCCTCCAAGGGACCTGAAAGTCCCCTTAGAAATGTTTGTGAGCATGTTGGAAAGGGAGAATCCAGGAGGAAGCCAATATTAGGTAATGTTAAGCAAGTTAGAGAATGGTACGAATACTGATTGGTAAGAGGAGAACCTGAGAAGGAATGATGCTGTGTGGGCTGTATGACCAAAAGAAAAACTGCAGTCAGGCAGTTACCCATTCCCAAGGGTTGGGGACAGGTTCCTTGCCTATCAAAATCCCTTCCCCCTGTTATAGAGAGTCCTGGGATACACAAAAGTCATGCCATATAAATTATATTTTATACCATTCTTCCTTGTAATTGGTCTGAAGTATTGTTGAAATATGAATGGGACTCAACAGAAGACTCTACTTGAAGTTTCAGTTGTCCCAATTCTGATGCCCATGATCTCCTAAATTTGAGGCTTAGGTAACATGGAGGCTTCAAAGATAAAGCATTAGCAGACATGGGGTAACAGGGTTGAAAGGACAGTGGTTTGGTTTGGTTTTAATGAATAAAGATTTTGTAGATGTCAAGAGATCTTTGGGATCTAACTATATTTTTCTCAGGTATGGTTCAACTGGTCTGATTCCTTAACAATCTGACATTGGAAATCTCTGGTTTTCGAAAGTATTTTTGGAGACTCAGATTGAGTCCATAGTTGTTGCATAGATGATCAGGTTCTAAGAATCAATCGTATTTGTATTTTAGATTGTCTGATCTCATGTGGCTTTCTCTATGATTCAGAGATGGTTGGTACAGTAGGAACAAACTAGTCTATCTCCTGCCAATCTTCCCTCTCCAAAGCTCACATATTTAAGCATTTATCAAAGTACTAACTTCATTATTTCTATACTCTTTTCTCTGAAGGCAAGTTCTGGCGGCGCAAAAATCGTGGCAATGAAACAAAAGCTGATGACTCTCCATCACCTTCAAGTTCTCAACTGTAGTCCTTGAAAGATGGAAGAACTCCCAACACAGAACTCTACTGAAAAAAAAATCTCAAAACCTCAATAAAGGCTGAACTAAACTATGTCAGAACAAACATGAGCACCACCAAGAAAGACCCTCCAAAACCTTATACTAATACATTTTCCCTGGACTTAATCAGATCTCCTTAGAGGGTTACATTTTTTCTGGTTGGCCAAAGATTCTTGTTCCGAGTTGTCTTGTTCAGTTCTCCTATTTGTGTACCTTGAGCAACTATAAGTGTTTATTAGAGATAGACTCTTTATGAATGGGTTAGGATCTATAAGAATTTATGGGAGTGCATCTCCTTAAGAAGTATTGAATGGTTTTTTTTTTCACTAGTAGAGAAACTGTCGACACCAAGGAATGAATGAGTGACCAACTCAGAAAGATGAAGAGGCGGCAGGGCGTTCAGGCTTGGTTGTTTCTCTTCCAATCCCAACCTGCCAACCACAACTTGAAATTTCAAAAGATGACTCCTAGTTGGTTCAAGATCAGAACAAGGTCCTAGGGTTTTTTCCACTTGTCTGTTAGTTACAATGACCATATGAATTTTTCCTTGTAGATATGGGACTCCCCTCTTCTCCTCTTTCTCCATCGCTCCTTTATTTTCTTGCCTCTCCTCTCATTTTCTCGCCTTCTCTCCCTCCCTAATCTTTCTCCTCCTGTTTCCCTCCCTCTCCCTTTCTCTTCTCTCTTCTATTTTCCCCTCTCTTCCCATAAACTTTGTGTTTTCCATGTGTACATGTATGTTTTTGCACATGTCCAGGTGGTGCTCTCATGGCTGGGTGGGCCCACTGGTTGGAACTCACCCCTCATGGCAACCATACAGGTTCCTGTCCTTTTGCCTTGATCCTAGCCTGCATGTCTCCATGGAGTGCTTGCCTGCATTCTCGCTGGATTTTTTAACTAAATGTTTTGCCGCTGTGCTGCAGTATAGATTATATACAGAGACATAAAGATGTACATATATATACATATACATATATATATTTTTAAGAACTGAAAATACAACTCGACCTCTAAGTGACCCTCTAATTTATTGTGATAACCCAGGAATCTCTCCCTATCCCTATTACCCTATACACATATACAACTCTACCAACTGCCCTAGTTCTTGGTGGAGCTTCTAATCTTTTGGTGCATTTTTAGTGTCTTAGAAGTAGCTGGAGTCTACTTATAGCCCAGCTAATTCTGACATCCACTTAAAATTCTGAGCCAGGCCACAGAATGGGAACAAAAACACCAATGCCCTGCAGAAGGGGCCAAGCTGGCGTGCTGCCATTTTGCTGTTTCTCCTGGCTCTACATTAGCAACTGCCCAAGCTGTATTGCCCCTTCCCCATTAAAAAGATGACAAAGAGCTTTACCCTTTAGATGTCCAAGTTAAGGCCTACCTGATAATCAAACCACAGCCTATGCCCTTCTCCATTAGCTTAATCTGGGCTGTTGGGTCACTCCTCAAATTACCTTCAAATCTCCTATCTAGCCCTCCCCTCCCCGAGTATAAGAGGGGCAGTCAGGATTACCAGAAAGAACATGGATCTGAGAAAATAAAGGCTAAATGCCTCTGTTTCCCCACTGTTCTGCTTCCAAGTTTTCCATAGAAACATAGTAGGCCTAAATTGCTCCAAATCTTAATTTGAATTTTTTTAAAGTGTAAAACAATCGCAGTCAGGTAAATCTAATGAAATCCAGTGCTCAGAGAGAATGTCTCTGGTCTGCCTCTCATATCCACCCCCAAATCATATCTTTTCACAAGTGTCCCTTCCCACTTATCAAGAAAAATCCAGAAAACTGCCCTCTTCTCACTGCTCAGCCAAACTTAGTGTGCTCAATTACCTGACTCAGTCCAATGGCTGGTTCACTGAGGTGCACAATCCAGACTTGGATCACTGGTTCTCAACTTTCTAGAACTCCACCAGCCTAACCCACTTAAACCAGCTGCCTGTGTTCCGCCTCTTCAGGGGTGAGAAAAAGAGACTAATGAGGGGGTAGTCCCCAAATGTCTGATAGCTGTGCCAAACAAAAATGTCCTAGCTTTACAACTAGAGAAGAAAGTCAATGGGAAAAGATGACAGAAAACGTTTAAAACAAACTTAAATATCAGAATGTGTGTGTGTTGACTTACTGTGTGTGTTTGAGTGAGGTGTGTGCTGTCGCAGTGTCTTTGGTTTTCTGTTATCACTCTTTCTTCCCAGGAGGAGGTATTAGACCAAACCACCAAGGTCATTGTTCCTCCTTGGCTATAGGAACTAACACCTGCGTGCACACACACACACACACACACACACACACACACACACACACACACACACTTCCTCACCCACTCACATAGTTGGGAACCATGATGAATTTTCTCAGAAGAGTCTTTTCCAAAATGGATCACTTATAAATAAGTAAATTTAAGGAAAGAGAAGGAAATCTTAGGAAACAGTAGCCTTATCTTGGTAGTGACTAAGCAGGGCTATGTCTTGTAATTATTTTTATCACAAATGATAGTCAACTGTAATAGGACCCCATCTGTGCTTATTTTGCTGAAATACTGTAGGTCTTTGTGTACTGTAATGCTGCTGTTGCTCTGTTGTACCATCTGAATTCTCACTCATCCTCCCCTGTCCTCCCACCTGAGTCAGAATGATATTGAATGACACCTATAGGATGGGGACTCAAACCAAATATGGAGCAAAATTGATAAGCTAAGGAGCAAGTGTGGCTTGTTGAAATGGTCCAGATACCATCTAACTTGCTTAGTTACTAATTGTTTCCTGAAAAGGGAAAATGATATGCTAAGAACTTCTTCACCCATCTTACTTGGAAACAAAGCAAGAAGGGATTTCCCTCTCCTCTTTCCTTTCTCTCTCTCTCTCCTTCTTCCTTTCCCTCTCTCTACCCCCCCTCCCCTCCCTCTCTCATTGCCTTAACCCCCAAGAACATGGGCTCCTTTCAGGGTTTCACAGTTAACTATTTGAAATAATACAGTTGCTCAGGTGGTGGGATCGGACACCAATTATCCACCACAGTTATGTACAGAAGTCATTAAAAATCAAAGCTCTGGGGGTTTGTTTGTATCTTTGGTAGCACTGTCTGCAAAATTGCCTGATTAGCTAATTCTCTGCCAGAAGGACAGTAGGGAAGGACAAATCTGAATACAGTTAAGCTGCCACCAACCATTTCTGGCATCAATACTATAGGAGGTCAACAGCTATCCATTAAGGCCCTCTATTACACCCAAAGGGCAAGGGAAGAATAAAGAGGATATTTTCAATGTAATAAAAGTTGATCAGAAGAAACAATTGGAGATCAACATCATCTTCCCGTAGGACACAGTAGAGTTTTAGTTGTATGCCAGACAGAAACTAATACCAAAAAAATCAGACCCCATTCACAACTTTCCATCAAATAAGGGACCTTGATTGGCTATATGATTTGTAGAGTTGCATTTGTCTGCTAATCTGTAATACATTGTTTTCTCTTTCTGTGTTCTGTGTTTTCTCAGAGGCCCTGCAAATAAGCAGCAGGGCCAGGGCCTGGTCAGGGGAGGAAGCTGGAATAGTCATGGAATAACAGAAAAACATCACAAAAGGAAAAGATCCACAAAGTGTGCCTATTCCTTTTAGCTCTCCCCACAAAATGGAATACCAGTCCTCAAAATTAATACAGCGACTGCTTCTTAAAATATTTTAATAAATGGATAAATATCACCAACACCTTCATGTCATCGTTTCTTTCCATGGGGGAGGTGGTTGAATGGGGCTTGACATGAATTATTGGATTGGGGTGTTCCTTCAAGCTCTTAATAGGCCACCTACAAGTACCTGTGCCAGGAAAGTGTAGGCAGCTAACACAAACCAAGACTGGCGTTCAGGCTGGTTATAATACTAAAGGTGAGGCCGAAAGTGGTTATAAAACTTAGTTGCATCTCAGGACATTTCTGTGGGAAATACTTGCCACGCTAATTGCTCTAGAAGCCAGTTCTCTGCAGGATACAGACAGATCTCAGTAAAATCAGTTAGTTAGTAGGGGAGGGGAGTAGGATGCAGGAGTACATCTCAATCTGCTAAAAAGAAGTAGAAGACATTTTGAAAAAAAAAATTAAAATAAGTATGTTCTAACTCAAACAACTGACAAAAAATGTTAAAAAGGATGGGGGAAAGCGAACTCCCATTCACTGTTGGTGGGATAAGAAACCAGTGAAGGCACTCTGTATCACTGTGGAGAATTATCAAAAGCTAAATGAAGATATCCCATAAGATTCAGCTATCACTCCTTGGCATTTGCCCAAAGGACTCAGCATCAGATTCCACAGATACTTGGTCAGCCATGTTCACAGCTGCCCTATTCACAATAGCTAGAAAATGTTAACACTCTAAACGTCCTTCAAATGATGAATAGATAATGAAAAGGTGGTACATATACACAATGGAATACCATGCAGCTGTAAAGAAAAGTGAAATCATCAACTTTGCAGGTAAATAGATGAAACTCGAATAAATTATACTAAGAGAGGCAACCAAGACCCAGAAAGACAAACACTGCATTTGTCTCTCAACAGTGATTCCTAGCTCCAGATCTTCAGCTCTGAGTATATAACCTGGAGTAACCACATAAACATGAAAGTAAAAAGGACTCATGAGTAAGGAGAAAGAGCTCTAGAGAGTAGGCTAGGAGGATACAGGTGATATATAGGGGGAAATGGAAAAAATGGGGGTGGTGCTTTAATTGGGGAGGAGGACGGGAGACAATACAGTAGAAAAGGTAGGGAAAGGGGATAAATAACACTATAGATGTTTAAAATAGCCACAGAGAGTCATATTTGTTGTGTTTAACTAAAATTACATGTAACATCTAAGTGTGTGGGTATGAACAGATACACATATATAGTTTAAATTAAGTTAATGCCACTTGGGATGATAATGTTCTCCCGAAGAGCCACAGAGTATGTGAAAAAAAAAGTACATGGGAAACTTCCTTTTAAGTTTTTGTTCAGGGAAGTCCAAGAACAAACAATTTAGGCTATTGCTATTGCCTTTAGTTACCTCCCAGTAGTTGAATTTAAGTTCTTATTACTAAAATTACCATGAACTTTAGACACAGGACTCAGGATGCAAGCTAAATTTGACCTGAAAACCTCTTCCTTGAGGACTACTGTTGTCATTGATCAGGTCTTCTTTAGGCTCATGCTGTCGACATTTCATTTCTAAAAGACAAAATCGTGCAGCAGACTTTCTCGTAATCTAGCTCTTACAATCTTACTGTCCCCATTTCTGCCATAGTACCAGAAGGTAATATACAAACTGCAGTTAATACTCCTATACAACTGTAATGCCTATGAACCACAACAATGGCCAGCACAGCAAACTACCCCTAAAGATGTATTTTAGTTACCGTTCTATTGCTGTGAAGAGATATCATGACCAAGGCAACTCTTATAAAAGAAAGCATTTAGTTGGGGGCTTGCTTAAATTTCAGAGGGTTAGTCCATGATCATCATAGTGGGAAATAGGTAGACATGGCACTAGAGAAGCTGAGAGTTTTACATCCTAATCAGGCAAAGAGACACTGTGCCTCATGTGGGTTTTTGAAACCTCAAAGCCCACTGCCAGTGACACATCTCCTCCAACAAGGCCACACCTCCTAACCTTTCCCAACAGCTCATGCCCTGAGAACCAAGCATTCAAATATATGAGGCTATGGGGGCCATTCTCATTCAAACCACCACAAGGTTCATATAAGGCTAATTGAACTTAAGGCCTGTTCAACAGGAGGAAATTTATGCCTGGTACTATTAATCTGGCCCATTACTCATGGTTGGTGAGGCCATGGACCCTAGAACAGAGCCTACTATTGCCAATTTCCTAATCCAGTTTAATCCTAATCACAGTCTAAATGTTTACCCTTATACCTACAGAGAAGTATGCCCTAATTGATACATTCACAACACAACCTCTACACATAAGTCTCAAGGAACACTGCAGAAATGGGGACAGGAAGATTGTAAGAACTAGATGACAAGAAAGTCTGCTGCAGGATTTTGTCTTTTAGAAATGAAATGTCAACCACATGATTGCCTAAAGAAGACCTGAACAATGACAACACCAATTCACATGTCAACATGGATGGGGAAAACTTATGGAGCCCCACCCTAGATAACTTCTGAGAAAGAAAAAAATTAAATTAGTCCTCCCTAGGGGTAAGGTCTCTAATTGGTTATCCAATACACTCATACATACAAGATATATATATATATATATATATATATATATATATATATATATATATATATACACACACACACACAAACATATACATGCAAGCAACACTAAACAGACTCAGCATGTTGCATTTATGCAGATACACATATATGACAATAATAATTAAAGAAAAAGATGTCATGAGTTATATTTTAATTTTTATTTTATGCTTTGTTACTTAAAACATTTTTAAAATGTGAATATATTTTGATGATATTCTTCCCCTCCCCCAAGTTTGTCCAGATCCTCTCCTCATCTCTACTCACCCAACTTTAATTTTTTCCTCAAAACACAAACCAAAACTCCAATACAACAAAACACCCAAAACAAATAAAATACCTCACCCAAAAAGGAAAAAATAAATGCAAACCAAACTGTAAACAGATAAAAGCACACCAAAAAGCTGTGTAGAGTTCATTATTTGTTGGTCAAGTACTTCTGAATGTGAGGCCTACCCTGGAGCAGTGTCACTCTACCGGAGAAAACTGATTCTCTCTCTCCCAGCAGGTATAAATGACAGTTGAATTGTTAACCTTTGCTCTAGTGGCTAAGTTTTCATTCATTCATTCATTTTTTTTTAATATAAAAGAATATAATAAGATAAAACAAAAACTATAATATTGAAGTTGGATAAGACAGACCAACAGTAGGAAAAGAGCCCAAGACAGGGCACAAGAGTCACTCACTTACATGCTCAGGAATCCCATAAAAACACTAACCTGGAAGCCATAATATAAGCACAAAGACTTATTCTAATGTTAAACAAAAGAAAAAAATTAATTGTCCTATAATAAAATTCTGCTTCTTTTGGTGCACAGTTTATATGTATATATGTATGTATACATATATGTACATACACATACATATACATAATATAGATATATATGTGTACTTTACCAACATTATCAGGATATAGGACAGTTCACATATATAATATATATGCATATATAGATATAGATTTATATAATCTTCACCAACATCACCAGAATACAGGATGATTTTGACTGTTTTATGAATATTTTTCATATTATTCATTTGTAATCACACCTTAACTCTGCCCCCAATCACTGGTTTATTTTCATGTTTTTTTGGCTTTTGAGAGTGCCAACTAATAATGTGACCTTTGAGACAGGATTAATTAACTCATCAAGATGTTTTTCAGGTTTTTCCAAGTTGTAATGAAACAACAGTTTGTTCCTTAGAAATTTGTTTTTTCTCAACTGCAAGCTCCAGAACAACAAAGAAAAAACAGAAATGTGCTATTTTCCAAGTGTTTCGAGGTTCTACCATTATTTTTGCTACTGGTTTCTAGTTTGATTTCATTGTGGTCAGAAAGCACAGTATGCATTATTTCACTTATTTTTAATGAGTTAAATTTATTTTCTGATCTGAATTTTCTATCTTATCATTCATTTTCTATTAGGTCCTTGTTTTTGGATTTTTTTTTCAAATTACCCTATTTTCTTTCAGATGTTTTCAAAATTTTAGCATCCTATTTTATCTACTGTGACTATAACAACTTTGTATAATTTTGAGTAGGTTCTCTGGGAATTATAAAGTATATAATTGTATATAAATATAAAATACATACTTTCCATAGCATTCTTATCATCACATTTACCACCTCAACTGCAATGTATAACCCTTACCAACATATCCCTCTTACATTATGCTATTATTGTCTTATGCATTGTATCTACATATACTTAAAATTGCTAGAAAAATGAAATTTGATTTTCAGTTGTCTCATTTGTTTTGAAAAACTCAAGATGAGACTATTCTATTATGCTTATTCAGATATTTATTATTTCTTTGTACTTTCTTCATTTTTGATATTCCAACTTCCTTTCTGGTACCATTTCATTTCATGTGTGTGAGGGAGGGTATATATATACTTATATGGGAGGGTGCAAAGGCCAAAGAAGAATGTCTATGTCCTTATCTATCACTCTCCATCTTATTTCTTTGTGGCAGAGCCCCTCACTGAACCTGGAACTAAACTGGCAACCAATAAACCCTTCTGTGACCCTTCTGTCTACCTGCCCCATATCCAGCATTGAGGTTATAGGTACATGTTACCATCTCCAGATTTTTACATGGCTTCTGGAAATTTGAACTTGGGTACTTATGTTGGAGCAGCAAGTTCTTTTACCTGTTGAGTTATCTACCCAGTCTATAAATTTAATTTCTACATGAAAGATTATTTTAGCATTTTTTAAGAACAGATCTGCTCACTCTATGAATTTTCTTAGTTTTTCTTCACTTAAATGGTGGTTGAAATTTTGCCTTCATTTCTGGAAGATATTTTTGCTGTCTACTTAATCCTGGAATGACAGTTGTTTCCTTTTTAACATCTGGGAAATGTTATCTTGTTTCCTTCTCATCCACAGAGCTCTTATTGAGATGAGAAATAATTGGCTGGCATCCAAATCATTGTTCCTCTACCCATATTGCATCATTTCTTTCTGTTTGGATGCTTTTATGATTGTTTTGTTCTTTTTGTCTGCAGTTTTACTATGATTTATATATCCATGCATTTCTTTTCCTTTTTCATACTTGAGATTCATTTATTTTCTACAATACATAGCTTAATATATTTAACCAAAATTGGGAACTTTTCAGCCACTATTTCTCGAGGATTTTTTTAAGTAATACATATTCTTCCTCCCTTCTATGATTCAAATATTGTAACTGATATGCCTTTCATTATTGTCCCACAAGCCCCTGGAGTACAGGTTCCCACAGGCCTTCTGTGGATCAAGATCCAATGCTAGTTCAGTTTCCAAAATCTCTGAAGCATTCTTCAGGTCTATTCTGTGCTTCACTGAGTGGTCAGTCTAGAGCTTAAGTGAATATCTGTTCTCTCATTTTTCAAACTCTTTGATATTATCATTAGTATCTGATCAATATATGCTCAAGTTGGCAATACACACCTATGTGCACATAAAAAATGACATTTATGAGGTTGTTCTCTGTTGTTCCTACCTCTCTACACTATTCCCATTTCCTGGTGTTTCCCCTTAGTTGTCTAATTGGAAACTTTACTTCTGTAGTTTTGCCACATAAGACGAGTGGTGGGAGAAAATCAATGGTAAAAACTGGCTCTCCTCTGTTGTGGCAGCATGTTAATCAAATAGAAATTAAGGGTCCTGTCTCCGAGAGTACTGGTTCCTGAAGGCTCCTTTTGCTATCACTGCTGCTGTCACTGAATTAGAGCAGAGTTTCTCAACCTGTGGGTCATGACCCCTTTCATAGGGGTTGCCTAAGACCATCCTGCATATCAGTATTTACATCACAATTCATAACAGTAGTAAAAGTACAGTTATAAAGTAGTGAAAGGATTTAAGAAATATAACGGAGTGCTAACAGTCACGTATCAGGGAGATAACCATTCCCGCTGTGCAAGCCATGCGCCACCTGTGCTCAGCCGGCAGGCCCCCAAGGCGCGCTCCCACCTGCGGCTAGAGGCGCTCTGGCACTGGACGTGCAGAGCGTGGTGTGGCGTGAGCAGCCGGCAGGTCCCCAGCCTGCTGCCGCTCTGCCCTTATCAGCAGGAATCCCCCCACCCCCAGGCATCCCAAGCACCTCCCTGTCTCCCGGGCCACCATTCCCGCATGTGCTAATACCTAATCAACTAGTTTGAGAGACGCAGGACTTGAGGAGCTCTTGAGCCAATCGGAGCTGCACAAGTCCTATCCCCAGACCCCTTCCCCTGCACCCCATAGAAGGCCTAGGGACAATGGGATCGAGGTCCACCATGCTTGTCCCTTGCGTGGGAACTTGCTGAGGGTGGAACCCAGCGCGTCGGACAATAAAGCCTCTTGTGTTTGCATCGGCCTGTCTCTTGGTTCCTTGGGAGTCGAGCAGCCCAGTTTTTTTCAGTAGCAACCAAAATAATTTTATGGTTAGGTATCACCACAACTTGAGGAACTATAATGTATTAAAGAGGTACAGCATTAAGAAGGTTGAGAACCACTGAGATACAGGATGGGGTATAGAAGAGAATAACTTGGGTTCCGTCCTCTTCTAATCTTGAGGAATTCATATATGCTACAACACAGATGAACCTTGACAACATCATGCTCAGTAAAAGAAACTAGACGCAAAAGGCCACATACTGTATGATTCAATTTATATGATATTTCCAAACAGGAAAATTTCTAGACAGAGACAGAAAATACATTGATTGCCTAAATCTCACAAGGAGTAGAAGTGGGAGATGAAGACTGACTGCTAATCAATCTGTGGTTTCTTTGGAACGTGATAAAATATTTCAGAAGTCATAATGGGTGTATAAGTAAGTGACTACATCAAAAATCACATACCTACATTTTACCTTGATGTATTACAGGATATTTAAAATATATCTAAATAAAACTGTTCCATGGGCTTGCACAGAAAATTAGTGATTAGAGTCATCAAAATATGAAAACCAGACTTGATAAAGAAATGGCTGTGATTCTTTAATAAGGCACAAAATAACAAGATCCAGTTATAATGACTATCTTAATTTTGAAGTAGAAGTTAAGCATAAAATTAATTATAAAGCATTTGCAAAAGCAAAAATATTAGTACCTCTAAAGAATAGAGTTGGAAAAAGGGAGAAAATAATTCAATTAGCTAATTTTTCCCCTGATGTGAAGCTCAGGATTTTAAAAGGCTGTAGATGATAGGTTGGGGAGTGTATCTGAGAGAAAGGAGGTAAGGAAAGTTCGAGTTATATGCTTTTAAGGTACTTGTGCAAAGTTGCTTAACTCAAACTGTACCTTTTGGTCATTTTGCAAACTGGGTCCTAATGATACCTGGTTTCCAATGCAGAGTTATTTGTGAGGAGTAATGAGAAATTGATTCAAAGTGAAAGAAAGCACCAAGATACCTAAGGGCTTGTCATATTAACTCTCATGTCCTTGATCCTTCAGAAAAAGTCATATGTCTTGGGGAGTCTTTGACCGAAATGAAGTGGGCATTTTCCCCATGGCACCATAACTTACTAGCGACTCCAACAGATGTCCAATACAGAACTGAGTTTAAAAACATTCAACAAGTAGTATCAAATGGCCATCAAGGACAGTCATCAACTAACAACAATGATAGGATAGTCTTTACAGCTGGATGTTTGGGGCACATGCTATAGCCCCAGCTACTGAAGAAATTGAAGCAGGAGAATTAAAAGTACAATGGGCAAATTACTGAGAATTTGTCTCAAAATAAAAAATACGGTAAGAGAAAAGGGCAAAGGTAATACACAGTAAGCTCTTCTCTTGTAACGGACAAGGTCTATTTAAAAAGCTTATTAATCCAAGGGAAGATCTCTTCAGGGAAGCAGACAGGAAAAGCTGAAAAGCACAGCCCCACTGAGAACCCATGTTGAAGTACAGGGGTCTAAAGGAAGCAGTAAGAAAGGCTTAAATCACCCCCAGAACCCCAATTACACCAAAGACACAAGGACTAATAGCTTAACTGTCCTACATGCAGTACTACATGGAGCCTGCTAGGACCAGAGAGATCTAAAAACATCACCTTTCAATTCAGCACAGATGTGCCAGCAATTCAACCCATAAGTATTCTTATGTCTTATTTTCTATTATTATTTATTAGTTCCACCCTTAGACATATGTTTTATGGTAGCTTTGCTTTCGTTTGTATATTGCTCAGATTTTAAAACTATTTCTTATGTTTCTCTGTTCTATTTACTATAACACATTCCTCTCCCTACTCACCAGCAAAGTCTCACATATTCCACCTCTTATTCCTATGCTTTGCCTTCATGTTTTCATCTTTATTCCTTTCTCTTTTTACTTTTTAATTATAACCCTACATAGATTTAACAATCCCTATGATCTTTGGACCCTAATTGCAATCAAACTATTATTTAACCTGTGGTGGTTTGAATGGGAATGCCCTCCTTGGTATCAGGTATTTGAATATTTGGTCCCCAAAATTGATGACACTGTTTTGGGATATCGTGTAGCCTTAATGGAGGATGTACATGTCTAGGGGTGGGCTTTGAGAGTTCAGAGAACCACCCCACTTTCAAGTTTGTTCTACTTCCTGTGCACAGATAAAGATATACTCTCTCAGCTCCCTGCCCTGCCTCCATACCTTTTGCTTACTACTATATTTCCTCGCTCTGATATATGCAAACCCTCTGAAACCGTAAGCTCAAATAAATTATTTCTTCTGTAAGTTGCTTTTGGTCATGATGTTTATCACAGCAACAGAGTAATACAGAAGTTGGTACCAAAGAGTAGGCTATTGCTGTGGAGAACCTGACCATATTTGGTTTTCTAGTTTTGGAGAAATGTGCATGATTTCAGAGCTTTCATATAGAAAAGCTGTTGAATTCTGTAAGCAGAGCTTAACTGACTTGTCTTGTAGGAACCTCAAAGACAGTAATCCTGAGAGCAATACAGACTGTGGAGGCCCAGCTCAAGAGGCTTCAGAGAGGGAACAATATTAGTAACTTGGTTAATGGCCATCCATGTGATATTTTGGCAAAGAATCTGGCTATCTTCCGTCTGCTTCCTACTGAATGAAAAAAAAAGAAATAAAAAAGGAAGACAAAACTGTTCCTAGGTATGGTAGAAAAGGTTTATTGTAGACAAGAGGGAGAACATAGTCAGAGGAATCTGTAAGGTTCCAGAGTGAACATGATCCTGAGCCAGGCCATGTGAGGAGAGAGAGAAGGAGGGAGGGGAGAGCAGGGAGACCAAGAGGCCAGGAGACCAGGAGAACAAAAGCAAAAAAGGTAAAAAAGGACCTGTATAGTCAAAATGGCTGTGTCATATAGGGACTGAGAGAAGGGAAGCCCAGGTCCTGGGCTGGGGAGTTCAGGCTAGGGGATAGAGTATGCCAGCCAGGATGACTCTGTAATTGTTATGATAAGCAACCTGTAACCTGTAGGGACTGAGGGATGCTGCTGAGAACCTGGTGGCCAGCATCTGCTTTGATATGTTAATCCGGACTTCTATCCCAAGCTGGCAGACAAACTTGGCAGTGTGGTCCACAGGATATTGTCATTAGGAGCATGAAATATTCAAGAGTAGGGGGTCATAAATACCCCTTCCATGGGATCAGAGAGCTGATGAGGGCAGATAATGCATGAGAGAGGCTACTGTATTAAACTGTGAGAGTGAAGCCTGGGTTGCAGTGCAGACCCTAAGATGCTGGAAATACCAGAGCTTCAAGACCTCTGCCAAGGAAAACTGTAGGGAATGGATCCAGTCCAAGAGAGAGAGGTATGTTGCAGATAGTGAAGTTGAAGAGGGGGGTGGGCAAGCTCTTGGAAACTAAAGCCCCAGACATCAGACATGGAGCTACAGGGTTTGGTATTTTCCCTGCTGGATTTTTGTCTGGCTTTGGTCCAGTATTTCCTCACTCTGTCTTCATTACTCCCTTTGGAATGATAATATTCTAAGTCATTGTATGTTGGAAGTATATGAAATGTACCTTTTTCTTTTACAGGGGACCACAGCTAAGAGATTGCCTTGACTCTCAAAAGAAATTTTGGACTTTTCCCCCACTTTTCTTGAAAATGAATTTTTTTTCTCACATAATATATCCTTATTAGTTTTCTCTCCCTCTACTTCTCCCAGTTCCTCCACTCCTTTTCTCTCATTAGAAAAGAACAGGCTTCTAAGAGACAATAATAAAATATAACAAAATAAAATATAATAAGATAAAACAAAAACTATCATACTGAACTTAGACAAGACAAACAAACAGAAGGAAAATAGTCCAAGAGCAAGCACAAGAATCAGAGACCAGACCCACTCATTCACACATTCAAGAGTACCATAAAAGTACAAAACTGAAAATTTTAATTGTTAAGTCTCAAACCCCAGGAGAAACTGCTGAGGTGCCTATTTAACATATCACAGTGGACTTGACTGCCAGGTTCTTCCTGCATCCCTCAGTCCCTACCTGTTGCAAGGTCCTCCTGGCTTGCATACCTTGCCCCTTACTCTGAGTTCTCCAGCCCAGGGGGCTGGGCTGCTCTTCCCTATATAACCCAGCCATTTATGATACCAGGTCCTTTATTTCGGAGACCCTTCTTTTGGCCACTTGAGGTTCCCCTCTCTCCCTTCTCCCCTCCCCTTCTCCTCACATAGACCAGCTCAGGATCATGTTTACTCTGGACTTTTCCAGACATCTCTGCCTCTGCTCTCTCTCATATTTACTATGTTCTCCCTCATATCTACAATAAACTTTCTCCTCCACCATACCTAGGAGTAGTCACGTCCTTCCTTTTTTATTTTTTTCATTCACTAATATATACATGGAGGCCCTGTGAATGCTACTTCAGTCTCTGTTAGTTCATATGAGCTTTGCCCATCTTGATTTAGAGCGCCTTGTTTTCTTAGTGACCTCCACCCCCTCGGACTCTTACACTCTTTCTGCTCCTCTCTCATGGGATTACCTGAGTTCCTGAATTTCCTGAAGGGAGGGATTTGATGTAGAAATCTGATTTAGGGCTGAGTGTTCCAAGGTCTCTCATTCTCTGCATAATTTCTGGCTGTGAGTCTCTCTATTTTTCCCAACCTACTGCAGAAGGAAGCTTCTCTGATAATGGCTGAACAGAGCACAGACCTATGAGCATAGCAGAATATCATTAGGAGCCTGAATGAAAATGAGGACATGACTGCACCTCGGTTTGGTTGAGAAGGGTTTTACTGTAGATATGAGGAAGAATACAGCCAGAGGCATCTGGAGGAATCCAAACCGAACACAGCTAGCGGAATAGACCAGGCCATAAAAGGACAGGGGAGAGGCAGAGAGTAAGAGAAAGAGGGAACAGGAGGCCAACAGGATCAAGAGAGCATGGAGAGCAAGAGAGTGCACAGCCAAAATGGCTAAGTTATATAGGAAATACAAGCTGGGGGAAGGGAAGCAAATCCCAGTCTCTGGGCTGAAGAGGTTTAGGGTAGAGGGTGGGGTAAGAAGTGCTGGGAGGGGCACAAGTACTGAGTGAGACTTATCCCTGGTTTCTTTGGGATCTTAGCATTCCAGACTTTTTGTTGATAAGGGGTGAGGTAATCTCTTCTGTAACTAATTCCTGCTGAAATTTGGTTGTCCATGTGTGGAGTTGCCTAGGAAGGCTGGAAAGTTGGTTAAAGCCAGGAAGGGAGAGAGGAGTGCAGGCTGGGGGATATCTTTCACTCAGCTGCCCTGGTTCTGTGGGACCACCTTGGGCTAGTGAAGTGCAGGCAGCTTTGGAGCTGTCTAGGATTAAGTTTTGAAGGAAAACCTGGGGCTGGTTATTGCAGGCAGTTTTGGAGCAGTATGCAGTCTGCTGTTCATTGGAAATCTGCTGGGACAGATAAGGGATAAAGTTAAGGAATTTGGGGGGGATTTTCATCTTGGGTGGACACTTGAAACTTTCCAGCCCATGGATCTGGTAGTTGGGGTGGGGGAAGTCCCAAGACCAGGAGGAGGGGGAGAGAAAGATCCTACCCTCAGGAATAGGCAGTAGGAGTGAAAGCTGTTGATTGATAGGAGTACTTATCTGGAGTCTCTTTGACCTGTGAGAAGTAGATCCAAGTCTCACAAATCCCTGAAGCTTAGGAGAGTTTTTAAGTTTATAAAAGAGATAATAAGTTTTAAATATAGTAGTATTACTGCTGTTTGTAATCTGTACTGAAATTCACGTTGTAGAAAAAAGCAGTAGACTATGTCTTTGAGTCATAACAAAAGCTTGGGGACCTCAAAAATGATTCTGGGTTAAAAGCACTAGCACTTTTCCTATATATCCAGATGGTTGGATATACAGATTGGACAGAGATGATTTAAGTCTAGACTTAGAAGACAACCAAAGAAAATTTAAAATTTTTGAGCTTATGACTATGATAATAGTAGCAGTGCTTTACCAGGGCTAGATTAATAATTTACAGACTTTTACAACTTACATTTACTTTCTTACTCCCTCACAACTTACATAAACTTCAAAACCTTTCTTTCCATTCAATCGTTTACTATGAGACACAAGTGGTTGATTTTTGAGAGTAGTCATTGCGAAGCAAGTTCTTTTAAATAAAGGAATAGTAAAAAGTTACATTAAAACCTGTTTTGTGAGTTTATCTCTTTCAGGGAGAAGTCTACTAGCAAGGTAAACTGTGTCTGCCTTTCTCTGCTGGAGACCTAGTAACTTTAAAGTGAGGCCTGATTTTTACATAGGAAATGAATTGACCAAGCAACTGTAGCCTTGGGGGAGGAGCTGGATGCCTGTTGCTACCAAACCGACAAAATGACCGTTTGCCTTCAATGTCTTCAGAGATCTGAGAAGGATAAATTATAGCAGCAAGTATAAACCAAATGGTTTATGTATCAATTAAAATGACAGAGACTTGTTATCTGGACAGTTACCCTAGGCTCCTGTGGTCTTGATGGCTTCATTTGGGGGCAGAGGTCATAGGTCTTCAGTTGTCACACAGGACAGCATTACATCTTCAGCTGTTGTACAGCCTGAGCTCTAGGTCTAAGGAATCATTTTCCAAACTACACACTACATACTCATCTCTACCATAACCAAGGCTCATTTGAACATTGTAAATACTTGAGGTAAAACACTCACACACAACACACAAACACACACACATTTGGTAAAAAAAAAAAAACAAAAAACAAGTAAATAAACAAAAGCAGCATAAATACCAATGTATTGATATAAGAAAAATGAAAAACCAAGGCAATATAACTCCTTAGAAACTGACTAATCCTATAGTAATGGTATCTAGTTATTGATGGTTAGATGAAATCCTAGACAAAGAATTCTATAGAATGATTATAAGTATGTTAAAAGAAATAAAAGAAAATCAGCTCTTGGTTGAGAACACAACCCAACAGCTGAATGAAATAAAGAAGGTGATGCAAGATGTGGAGGAGGAATTCAGCAAAGAAAAACACTAAAGAAAACTCAAACTGAAATACTAGAAATGCAAAGAATAGTGATAGAGTGCCTCAGTTGTAAAACAGGATTTCAGATGACCATGCTTGGTCATCCCAGAAAGGAATGATTTGCAGAGATGACCTATGTCCCAAGATAATCTGTCTTGATTGAAGTAGGCAATTCCAGGAAAGACTGACTACAGAACTGCATATAGTCCACATGGCTGCAACAATTTCCCCATTCTTAAGTCCCATATTATTTCTGTTGCTACTTCAAAACTGTAATTTTGCTACTGTTATGAATCCTGCTGTAAATATCTGACGTGCAGTTGGACTTAGGCGACCTTGGTAAAGGGTTATTTGGCCTTCAAAGGGGTCTCAAACAGGTTGAGAACTGCTGCTCTATACCTAGCCTCTCTGGATCTACAAATTGTAGCTTGGTTATCATATATTTAATGGCTAATATCCACATATAAGTGAATGCATAAGTATTTATATTTCTGGGTCTGGGTTACCTCACTCAGGCCGATTTTTTTCTAGTTCCATCTATTTGCTTGCAAATTTCATGTCACTTTTTAAACATCTGAATAATATTTCATTATGTAAGTGTATCACATTTTCTTTATCCATTCTTCTGCTGAGGGACATCTAAGTTGTTTCCAGTTTCAGGCTATTATAAATAGAGCAGCAATGAACGTATTTGAGCTAGTTCTTCGTAAACCTAGTTTGGGGCCTGAATGAGCCTGTCAGGGCCATCTATGTCTCCAAGACAGCCATTCATTTACCTTCACCTTTTTCCCTCCTCACATCTTTCTCTGTTTTGTTCAGACTTTGAAGCCCATCCTGGCAGCCCTTGAAAATCACTGATGGCTCTGACAACCATGACCATCCAGTACCTTTGCTGAATCCTTCAAGCCCACCTGACTGGTGAACCTGCCCATCCATCACTCTCAAGAACTTCTCTCTTCCATCATTTCTCCTTTTCTTATAAAATATCTATATCCTCTTCTACATATCTATTTTGTTATGACATATTCTGATTTCCAGATAAGAGGCCAATTCTCCATCTGACCAGACCATTCATCCAATACAGCCAAATGCCAAGACAAGGTCTTTGTGGGACCTAACTTGGAGGTGCCCTGGTTAGGTCTGGGGGGGTGCTCCCTTCTGCCTTGAGACTCATTTAGGTCAGAGGTTCCAGGAATCCCACCCCACTGATTTGCTCAGTCAAGAGTTCTAGGATATTTCCAGGGCCCCATGATCTCCTGACTCCCAGAAAGTATGAGTTTGAGGATGTGCCTCCTACTTTCCAGGCTTGTTTGGTCAATCCCAAACTCAGGGGTCACTCCGGGAGTCTCCATTCCTTCGTTTTCCTTCACTGGGGAAACCCCTATATTCTAAATTCCCAATAAATTACTTGGACAGTCCTACCCTAAGGCTTCTAGGATATCCTACACTTGTTTGGTCAAACCCTGCAAAAGGACCTAGCTTCCCTAGACCTTCCTCCTAGTTTCCTTCTGCAATATGTGGATGACATTGTCCTCTGCAGTCCAATCCACCAGGACAATCTCTGCAAATCCACAACCTTCCTCAATGTTCTGGATTCCTGGATATCCGGAGAGAAGGTGCAGGCATATACCCCACAGTTCACCACTACCTAGGACTCTTCCTTTCCTCTAGGAGCCACTCAATCCCTACTCACTGGACTCAGGAGCTGGTAATATACCGTTTATTCAAGACAAAGAAACCACACGGCTTTGCTGGGCCTTTTAAACCTTTTCCATATCTGGATTCCTAATTTATCACATATAGCTTACTCCCTTTATGAGGCCACCAAGCATCCCATAGAGCAATCTCTTGTCTCCACAGTCTCACCAGAGCTCCACAGATCAGCTTAAATCCTCCCTTTCCTAGGCCTCTAGCTGAGCTCCCTGGTGGTCTCAGATCCTTCTTTCATTTCTTTCTCTCCAATCAGGGACAAGAGCTAACAGTACTTCATCAAAAAGAAGAAGATATTTATTCTCCTGTAGTTTATTTGTCAAAACTACTGGATATGGTCACAAAAGGCTGGCCCCCATGCATACAGAGCCTGGCTGCCACTGCACTCCTGATTTTGTAAGCTAACAAAATTTTGCTCCACAGCCCATTCCACATACTCAGTTCATACTCAGTCAGGGGTCTCCTAAGTCATCAAGCCTTCATCTCCTTAATCTCATTTTGGGTACAGATCCTCTACACCTTTCTTCTGGACCCCAACCTCACCTTTGAACCCTCCCCTACACTCAACCTGGCTATCCTTTTACCTGCCACCTCTTCAGCCACTGACTCCATACCCCTCTCATTCCTCCAGAGATCCTGTATCTCACAATGAAGATGAAATCTGGCATATCTTCAATTACCCTTCCCCTATAGACCATAAATTCCCTCCTAGATGGTAGTTTCATCAACAACAAAATCTTACTACTCAGTTGGATATGCCATTATCCAATGACACCCCACTCCCCACCTTACACATTTTCATTGAGGCTAAGTCCCTTCCTCCCCACATCACTGCTCCATAGGCAGAACTGACAGCTCTAATAAGGGCCCTCATCCTAGCCCAAAATAAACAGGTTAAAATTTATACTGACTCCAAGCATGCCTGTAACATTATCCAGTTCAACATCCTAATCTGAAACAGAGGGAATTCCTAACACAATGAGGAACATCCCTTGGTAATTCAATACCACTCATATACACAAACTTCTAGAAGTAGCATTGCTACCTGCTACAATCTCAATAGCACACTGCAGGGGACACCAAGAGGATAGACAATATATCTCACTGGATAACAATATGATGGATAAATTGGCCATGGCCGCTACTTTCACATATCAGGATCTCAAGACATAGAAAGGACCAGAAACCCAGCCCCCACACCCTATATAATGGTAACACATACATTAAACCCCAACCTCTCCTCCCTCTTCCGCACACCCACTTACTTATGCTATTTCACCCAGACTGTTCACATTCCTCAAATAATACTTTCCAGCCCAGTAGGAAGATAAGGGTTTTCTTCAGCAGCTCTCCCAGACCTGTCACATCTGCTTGCATACTAACCTCCAATCTAACCTCAGACCAGCACCTTCCTGGCTAACCAGATGATAGGGCTCCTACCTGCCGCAGACTTGCAAAGTGACTTCACACATATGCCCCCAGTAAAGACACACAAATATTTCTTGGTTCTAACTGACACTTTCTCAAATGGGTGGATGCTTTGCCTACCTCCAATAAAAGAGCCTCCACCATTACCCAACTTCTCTCTAAAATTATTCCCCATCCTGGCCTCCCTATCTCCATCCAGTCTAACAGTTCAGAATTCACTTTGGTTACCATCCAATACCTAGCTTCTTAACACACTCTGGAAATTTCACATTCCTAACCACCCACAGTCCTCTTAGAAAGGTGGAATGAACCACCTTGGGGAAACTCTGGCCAAACTCTCCCTAGAACTAAAAGCAGACTAGGTAAAGCTTATTCCTTTAGCTCTTTTGAGAATCTAATCCCTTCTCCCAAAATCTATATACCTCAGCCCCTTTGAGGTCATGTACAGTAGACCTATTCTTCTGGGCATTTATCCTGCAGATAACATCTCAACTCCTGCCTTTTCCACATAGCAGCTATGGAAAATTGCTCACCTCCTCCCCCTGGCCCCTTTCTCCACTGAGGAGGGAGACACAGTCCTCCAGATAGGAGACCTGGTTCAACTGGCAGAGGCTCACTGCCCCACCCTGGGCCCCAAATGGACAGGACCCCACAGTTATCCTCCTGACCCTCACAGATGCTAAACTAGAAAACTTCCCATCTAAGACACACCCTTCTCATCTTAAAAGACCTACCTACTTATACAGAGTAGTCTTAAAAGGACCCATGACACCAAAACTCACTTAAGCTTCCTTCCATCCCAGAACAGCCAGATGAAACTGATCCCACAGCTTACTTTCTTCCACTCCCTTCCTGAAGAACTTCCAGAATGATGTTTGGTTGATGCCAGGACCGCAGATACCCTTGAGGAGTTGTGGTTCTTGGGACCTTTTATCTAGTACACTCCTAAACTAATCCAGTTGTTCTCTATCTGCCTTACCTCCTTCCAGGGATGTTCTGTAGCACCTAGATCTTAGTTTAGCAATTTTTATTGCCTTTCTTTTCTTGGTGGGCCTGCTGTCTATGACCCTGATGACTGGGGTTGGGGAAGGAAGCTCCTCCTGACTCTTTTTTACCTATTGTTATATTAGGGGTTATCCGGTGCTATCCCTTCTTCAGAACTCCTCTTAATTTTTTTTCAGAATCTGTAGTGGGGAGAAAAGAGGGAAATTTTCAGGGTATTTTGACTTTAGGTATCTCAGTTCCTCAATTGTTTTTCAGAGTTCCCTCTCAATTAAAATTCTCTTTCCTTTACTTTCAGTCCCAAGGCTGAAGTTATACCCGCTCCCCCCCCCAAAAAAAAAAATCATGGCCCAAACTTTAACGGGAAGTTTCCCTGTTCTGGAATCCCTCACAACAAATCTCCTTGGACTGGGGAGGAACTGACTTTTCTATAGTTCTTAATAAGATAAGACAACTTGCATGCAGGAAAGTCCTTATTTAGTATCTTTCAGATGGCGCAGTGACTTCTAAGCAACTACATAGAACCTAATTATTCTGCTCTCTGAATCCTGTCATGACTTCTTATCAATAGAAACAAGCAACATAGTAGCCATGTCCAATGAGATCCTGAGGCCTGCTACTGGCAATTGTGGAGACCTGCCTGACAGTCCTTTCTGAAGGACCAAACTTGTGACACTTTTCACCCTCCCATGCATGGTTTGGGTGGCTACATTCAATGATTATATCACATCAGTAGCCAGAATCCCCTGGACAGCCATCAGGACACAAACCAGAAAAAAAGCAAGAAATAGTATGGATAATCAAGCTTAAAAACCTTACACACTAGGGAAAGCAAAACTTTGGCCTCAAACGGGTGGCTAATGACAAGCGCCACCCCCCAAAAGCCACCTTCTAACCTATAGGTGAAGGTTGTAGACATTTCTGTTCCCATCTGTACCTTAGATCCATGGGGAGTCTTGATCCCTCTCCCCTGTGATAAAATTCCCCCTCAGAAAAACCAAGCCAGCCAGAATGGGAAAAAATCTCTGTCAGCTATATATCTGATAAAGGATTACTATCCAGAATACAAATAACTATATACATATATAAAGAATTCAAGAAACTAAAAATCATAAAAACAAACAGCATAATCAAAAATGGGCTGTGCAATTGAGCAGGGTTTTCAAAAGAAGAAATATAAATGGCTACAGAGCTCATAGGGGCTCACAGAGACTGAAGAAGCAAGCACATGACCTGCATGGGTCTGTACCAGATCCTTTGTGTTTATGTTATGGCTATTAGCTTAGTGTTTATGTGGGACTCCTAACAGGAGTGGGTGTGTCTGACTCTGCCTGCTCTTGGGACACTTTTCCTCTTATTGGGTTGCCTTGTCCAGCATGGATATGAGAGCTTTTGTCTTGTCTCATTGTATCTTGTTTTGTCATGTTTAGTTGTTGTCTCATGGAAGCCTGATCTTTTCTGAAGAGAAATAGAGGGAGAGTGGATCTGGGGGAGAGGGGAGGTAGAGGAAGCTGGAAGGAGAGGAGGGAGGGAAAACTGTGGTCAGGTTATATTGTATGAGAGAAGAATATATTTTCAATCCAAAGAAATGGCTAGTAAAATTTTAAAAAATATTCAGCACAATTAGCCATCAGGAAAATGCAAATTTGAACTACTTTGAGATTTCATCTTACCTACCTCAGAATGGCAATCATCAAGAAAATAAATGTTGACAAGCGCTGGCATGGATGTGGGAAAGGAGAATATTTGGTACAGTCACTATGGAAATCAAGTAGAAGTTTCTCAAAAAGATAAAAATTGAATTAACATATGACCCTTCTATATCAATCCTGGGTATATACCCAAGGACTCCATATCTTCCTACAGAGATACTTGCCTATCTATACACATTGCTTCTAAATTCATAGTAGCGAGAAAAATGAATAAGCCTGGATGCCTATTAACTGATGAATGGATAATGAATATGTAGTACCTATACCTAATGGAATTTTATTCAGCTGTGAAGAAATATTAAATTATGAAAATTTCAGGAAATTGATGGAATTATAAGACATTATACTAGTGAGTTAACCGAGGCCCAGCAAGATAAATGTTCCATGTGATCCTTCCTACGTGAAACCTAGCTTTGATTTTTTATGTTTGTGTGTTTTATTTGGAGGGCCTGAATAGGACAGTCAAAGGTTTAAATGGAGAATGTAGTGGTAGGATAGGGAGAGTAGGAGGTAGGGGTGGGTTAACTAAACTAAGGATGTATGGAAACACTACTGTGTTTTTTTAATTTAAAATTAAAATTAAAAATATAATAAAATAAAGGAGTTTGGAATACATCTATCCTGCATGGATGGGCAGTGCTTGCCCCAGAAGACATAGATTATTAAGTTAAAATCCCAGTGCCAGGTAGAGGATGTCTACCTATGAGCTATGGTTTAGAGAGACTCCAGAGCTACCCATACCACAGAGGTATTGTCATTGCTCTTGGTTAGCTACCATAACTAGGTGTTGAGACCTTATTGCTTAAGACACAACATACTTCAGTTGTAGGACACAGAGAAATCGTGCTGGAACTGATCTGAAAACTTTTTCTTCACTAGCTAATTTTCATAGTGCTGGAAAATGCTATGCGGACCAGCTGGGTGGAAAAGTCATCAATTGTATCACTCACTGGTGGGGAACAGTGAGTCTTATAATGTCGACCTGCCAGTCAATATGTGCCCACTGGTACAATATTGACATGACCGTTATTAGAATAACCAACTACTTTCTGATTGAATGTGAGGTCTGCTACACAGGAGGGAACTCAAATTTAATACTATAAACCTAGTCAAAAACTCATGAGTGAGGAAGTCATAGTCCTTATGGGGAACTTACTACTGTTGGTTTGCTAAATGGACATGTTGTCAAACTAACTTCTATTTATGTTTATACCATTAGATAAGTGCTGCTCTCTTAAAAGTTGAGTGGTGGTGGCACATGCCTTTAATCCCAGCACTCGGGAGGCAGAGGCAGGCAGATCTCTGTGAGCTCATGGCTAGCCTGGTCTCCAAAATGGGATCCAGGACAGCCAGTATTACAATAGAGAAACCCTGTCTCGGAAAACCTAGAGAGAAAGGGGGTGGGGGAGATAGATATTAGTGTTGCTCTCACCCTTGGTCAGAGAAGCTTCTCTCTACCATGGATAGCAGTTCACGCAGTGATTCACAACTGGTCAAAATTCTGAAAATAAATGACTGTTAAATGTTCAGCCCTAACTGGGACATCTATCAAACCTCTTAAGGCTCAGCGAATGTTGAAAAAGAGGAAGTGGAACAAATATAAGAACCAGAAGATAGGGAGGAGTGCTATGAAATGCAGTCTTCTGAACATGATGTGCCCATTGCATTTGTGAACTTATAGCAGCTGTGGCTATCTCCACACAACCTGCACAAAATCAAGCCAACACAACAGTCAAAATTGCAGTAGGCAAAACTAACTGGACTAATTGGGTAACAGAACAGGGAGAGTACACGAAGGTGGGAGGGGGGCATGTTGGGAAGTGTCTAGAGGAATAGAAGAGGGAAGTTGGAATACCTATGTATGAAATCATCAAAGGCTAAATAAATGACAAATAAAACATAAAAAATAAGGGCTAGAAATATAGTTCAATGGTGGCATGGTTGCCTCCTTTATATGAAACCTTAGGTTAATCCCCAGTACCACCAAATAAAGAAAAAAAAGTAAGATAGTCTTCCGTTGTGGTAGATATTACTTGATAGACTGAGAAAGCCCTAGAAGTGGGACAGAGAAAAAGTCTCTTGGGACAAAGGAGGTGTTTAATTCCTTTCCTAGTAAATGAAGGAACTGTTTCAGTACACATCACCTCAGAGATAAGGTGAGAGGAAAAAAGAACTTCTTTAGGTTTTATGTAGAAAGACTGGACAACTAGTTGGTATTTGTATTTATGGAAGACCTTGATTTTGTAACTAGAAATGTCTTCTTTTGGTAGATAATAAGGCTCAAAAAAAGATTTCAACGTGTCCCTACAAGTTGTTTTTTTGTTTTCAAAGCTGCCTTTTGGAAAGCTTATTTCTCCACTTTTCAACCACTGGAGCAAAAACAAATAAAGTAAAGAATCTGAGATTTGAACTAAAAAGTATTTGCTCTATCATAGAATCAGTTGCTCTGGCTCTGAGCTTTTGAGGCATGTCTGGGGAGAATTGGGGGCCCTTCTTCATAAACTGGACACTATTCTCCAGGACCATCCTTTTATAGACTCACTTATCAGTTCACACTTAGCTGAATTCCTCTTCCTCTGAGGAGAAAAAACTCCAAAGAGAGAAGGAAATTGGGAAAGTTAGATCCTAAAGCAGGTTTTACTGGATTTGAAAACAAATTTCTTGTACTAATGCATGGGGTGCCTCAGCAATAATAGGGGACATGAGCCATTCTAGTAACCACTGCATTTTTATTAAATTTTTTAAACAAATGTAACAAAACCGTTTCTTTTTTTTTTCATGAAAGTAACTTAAAATATTTACAACACTGTGGTTTAGGAAAATACAGAGAGGAAAACATATGAAAGAAAGATGACAAAAGGAAATTTTTCCAGCATAAAATATATGAACACATGCAGCCTTTGTGCATGTCTGCCCAGCCCTGACAGCTGTCAGAGGTCCTCAGCTGAATCATGTATACTTCAGAATCTCCTCTAGCTTATCTTTTTCCAAGGGAGGGATTTTGGAGACTTCATAAAAGGTCCTACAAAAGGAAAGAGTGGTCTGCTAAGAAGAAATTAAGCCAAAGCAAAACAGATTCCACAGAAGAAATAGGATATAAGACCACTGGTTTCCTATCTGGCAATAACTGTGGAATAGAAAAGGAGTACAGTTTCTGACTCCTCTTTTTATTTTTAAAGTGAGATTTGTCTAGGACCACTGCTTTAAAGTTGTTCATTAATGAGCACAAACTCAACTTTAACTAGAGTTTGGTACTTACTCTTCAGCATACTTCTCATACACATTCTTGAGGTCACTACAGGATCGGAAAATCAGTGAATTGTTTAGCTTCCTCAACAAGTAGTGAAGCTCAGCAATCTGGTAGCCAGTGCAATATTCCAGTAACGGAATCTGAAAAAATAAGAGTGAACAGTAACTTTTATTACTGAAAATATACCCTTGTCTCCAACTATGCTACTCAAGTCCAAATGTTCCATCTCTGGTTTAGGCAGGGGAGAAACTCAAAAAATTTCAAAGATTCATATGGTATAGACACTGACTAGTAATTACAGAGTGCAACCTAAAAGAGTAAGTTTCAAACACAAACTCCTATGATGATTATATCTAAGTGTTACCATACATACATATATACATACATACACATACACACACACACACACACACACACACACACACACACACACACATAGTTACAGGTGTTCATGTAAACTAAAACCTACCAAAAACCTAAGGAACAGAACTAGTTTTATAATTTTACCCCAAACACATCATATGCATTCCTTTAATACTTTCACATCATTTCAGTTACTACTTTGGCCACATCAAATATCTGCTCTCACAAGTTCCTACTCATGTTTCAAGACTGAACTTTAAAATTACCTCTTTATGGAAGGGGGCTGTTGTAAAACACATTATATGAAAGTAGATGGGAGGGTTATTGAGGGTGGAAAGCTTCAATTGAGGATGGGGTAGGAGTTGTGCGGGAGTGAGTTAACCAAAACCAATAATGTATGGAAAAGTCATATAGAGACACACTACTTTGCAAACTAATTTAAAAAAAAATTTTTAAAAAGAGTTCAAACAGGGATATCCTGCATGGGTGGATCATGCTGTTTCCAGAAGCTACAGGATATTGAACAAAAATTTGCCAGTGCCAGGTGTGGGATACCTCCCTATGAATTTTTGGTCAGGGAGGCCTCGGGTGTCTCCCAATCAATACAGGCTATTGCTACTGCTTTTTTGTTGCTCACAAAAACTAGATGGTAAGAGCCTACTGCTGAAGACCCAACATGCTTTGGTTGTAGGATATAAATAAACTGGGCTGGAACTGAACTACTAGCTTCCTTCCTGCTGACTAGCTTTCATAATGTCATAAGGTGCTATATAAGCCAATTAGGAAGAAAAGCCATCAACAGCCTCACCCAGTAGAGGACCCTGAATGCTTCAATACTGACATGTCAGGCAAGATGTGACTGCTTGTATATTAGTGATATGATCGTTATAAAGGCAAACAAGTATATTCTTATTAAATTTGAGGCTTTCTCCACAGGCCTCCACTATAATCCTGGTCAGAAGTCCATGGCTAGGGAGGTTAAAGGCCCTACTGGGAAACTTGCTACTATTGTTTGCTAAATAAACACGATGTCAAACTGTCTTCTAAACATATTATGTTTTGGTATACAACCTCTCCACCTAGCCAGATACTGCACATACTTCTCCAGGGTCTAACACAGAGAATCTACTTGACTCTGTCCTCTATACAACCTCCTCAACCTGATAGATTTAGTTGGGATCCCACATCCAGTGGCTCAGCTTAGTCTACCTAAGCCTGCCTGCTCCAAAGTCAACCTCTAGGCTTTTGTCAGGATCTGCCTTGGCTGTCTTCCAAAACACAGGCCCCTCACAATACATCTAACCTTTCTACCAGTCAGATATACCCCTACCCTTCAGGCGTGAACCAGGATGTACATCCAAAAACAGCCCAATCCCCTCTGTCCATCTTCATTCCACCTAAGCCATTTCCAACCTCTAGGTCCACCCCACTCCCACATCTTCTCTTCTTCCCCAACCTGCTATTCCATATCAGATGCAGAACTAACAAAGGAAATCCACATGACCATATTTCATAGCAAAATACAGACATTATGAAAGATCAAGCCATTATCTCCCCCTGTAAAGTTACCAGTCTGGTAGAAACGTTAGTCACTGAGAATTACCTAGAACTCCAGAACACAGAAATTAAAAGAACAATCATAAACTTCATCAAAGAATTCAAAGAGTTTAAAGAAGACACTGATGTCATTGAGCTATTTCACCCAAATGATGCCTAAGAAAACACAAACATAAAGCTGAGAGAAATGATGAAGACAATCCAAGATTTGAAAGTGGACTTCAACAAAGATATAGAAACACTGAATAATACTCAAGCTGAAATGAAGATGGAATTTAGAAACCCCAAAACTAGAAAACTCAAAGGAAAGCCTAAGAAATATAAGCAGAAAATAGAATATCAGGACTCTAAGATAAAGTAGAAGATCTAGAACAAATAAGCAATATGAAAAATAGTTTAAACACAAGAAAGGAAGACACAGGAAATGTGAAACACCATGAAAAAAATAAAACCAAACATTCAAATTATAGGCATAGATAAAGAATTCCAAGTCAATGGCATAGATCAGATTATCAACAAAATCACAGAAGAAAACACCCCCAAACTAAGGAAAACTATGCCCATACAGAAACAAAAAGCACACAGAACACCAAGTGACAACACCAAAAAAAGAAAATCCCTACAATATATCAGAGTTAAAACACTAACTATAAAGAACAAGAAAGGAGTATTGAAAGCTGAAATAGAAAAAACAAAACAAAACAAAAACAAAAAACAAAACTAAAGTCATGTATAAAGGAAAAATCCACGAGAAAAACAGCTGACTTCTTAATGGAAATTTGAAAACCAGAAGAGCCTGTAGTAATGCCTTATAATTCCAGAAAGACCATGTAAACCTTGACTAATATACCCTACAAAGACATCTGTTATAGTTGAAGGAGAAAGACAGACTTTCCAAAATATAAACATCCTAAAAATTTTATATTCAACAAACCAAACCTAAAAAAAAATATGAAGCAATATTTATGACTGAGGAGAGGAATGAGCATAGCCAAAAAACTGAGGAAAGAAACAGAAAGCTGGTAGACTCAGCCAGTGGACTAACCAGGTGAGATCACAATCTGCAATAGTACATTTTCTTCTGTTCCCACAACCCAATCTTCCAAAGCTCCTCCCTACTCTTCTCCAGCCCTGCCTCCCTGGCCCGTGAGATCTGAGCAAGAAGCCCAGCACCATTGTAGACCCAATGGACAGACCAGAGACATACTACTAGACCAGAGGCCAAGTAAGCCACCAGAGCTCCAGCCCTCAACTTGTATGGAGACCCCCAGCTTGACAAGAGGCAACAAAGAACAGAAAGCAAGAGAAGAAAACCAAGGAAGGAAAAAAAAAAACACGAAGGAACAAAACACTCATCCAATAAAAACAAATACAGGAATTCAACACCTAAACTTATAATCATCCCAATCCTAGATGCCTAAACGCCAATGTAAGAACACAATCAACAACAACCAGGGAAATATGTCACCACCAAAACTCAACAGTCCCTCTACAATAAGCCCTGAGCCAAAGCACAAGAAAAATATCCCAAAACTAACTTTATGAAGATAATAGAGGCTCTTAAAGGGAAAATGATTAAATCCCTCAAAGAAAAAGATGAAAAGACAAACAATGAGAAAAATTGAGTAAATTCATAAAAGAAGAGCCGGATGGTGGTGGTGCACACCTGTAACTCCCAGCACTGGGGAGGAAAAGGCAGGCAGATCTTTGTGAGTTCGAGGCCAGTCTGGTCTACAGAGTGAGTTCCAAAACAGCCAGATTACAACAGAGAAACCCTATTTTGAAACACAAAACAAAAACCTCACAAAATTTCATAAAAGAAAACCAGGAAAACACAAACAAAAAATTAGATGAATGAATCTCTTAAAGAAAAACAAGAAAAAACAAGCAAACAATTAAAGGAAATGAACAAAACTGTTTAAGACCTGAAAATGGAAATAGAAGTCATAAAGAAAACACAAACAGAGGGAATTTGGAAAATGAAAAGTCTAGAAAAGTGATCAGGAACTACTGAGATAAGCTACAGCAGCAGAATACAAGAGATGGAAGAAAGACTCTCAGGTGTCAAAGATACTATAGAACAACTGGAGTAAAAGAAAATGTTAAATCAAAAAAAAAAATTCCTAACACAAAACATCCAGGAAATTTGGGACACTATGAAAAGACCAAACCTAAGAATAATAGGAATAGAGGAAGGAGGAGAATACCACCTCAAAGGCCTAGAAAATATTTTCAACAAAATCATAGAAGAAAAATTTCCAAACCTAAAGAAGGAGATCCCTATTAAGGTATAAGAAGCATATAGAACACCAAATAGATGGGGCCAGAAAATAAAGTCCCCTAGACATGTAAACATATAGAACAAAGAATACTAAAACCTGCAAAAGTAAAAAAAGCAAATAGCATATAAAGGTAAACCTATTAGAATCGCCCCAACTTCTCAATGAGACTCTAAAAGCCAGAAGGGCCTAGACAGATATGCTACAGACTCTAAGAGATCACTGATGCCAGCCCAGACTACTATATCCAGCAAAGCTTTCAATTACCATAAATGGGGAAAACACAACATTTAACGACAAATCCAAATACAAACAATATCTATCTATAAATCCAGCACTACAGAAGATACTAGAAGGAAAACTCCAACCCAAGAAGGGTAACTACACTTATGAAAACACAGGAAATAAATAACCTCACCCCATCAGAATAGAGAGAAACACTCAGATAAGTGCCCACGCGCACGCACACATACACACACACACACACACACACACACACACACACACACACAAACACAACCAACAACTACAAAATAACAGGACCAAATAATCTTTGGTCATTGATATCTCTCGACATCAGTGGACTCAATTCCCCAATAAAAAGAAAGACATAGACTATCAGAATGGATGTGAAAACAGAATCCATTTTTCTGCAGCATACAAGAAACACGCCTTAACACCAAAGATAAATATTACTTCAGAGTGAAGGATTGGGAAAAGATTTTCCAAGCAAATGGAACCAAGAAGGAAGCCAGAGTAGCCATTTTAATATCTAACAAAATAGACTTCAAAACCAAAACTAATCAAAAGAGATTGGGAAGGACAGTTCATACTCACCAAAGGGGGAAAAAAAATTTTCAATTCTAAACTTCTATAAACCCAACTCAAAGGCTACCATGTTTACAAAAGAAACATTGCTAAAGCTTAAAACGTTGATTCACACACACTAATAGTAGGATATTTCAATACCCCACTCCCACCAATGGACAGGTCAACCAGACAATAACTAAACAGAGAATCATTGGAGCTGACAGATGTTATAAACCAAATGGACCTAACAGATATATACAGAACATTTTACCCACACACAAAAGAATATACCCTTTTCTCACCAGCTCATGGAACCTTCTCTAAAACTGACCACATCCTAGGCCACAAAGTAAGTCTCAGTAGATACAGGAAAGGTGGAATAACCCCATGTATCCTATCAGTTCAGATTTCAACAACAGAAAGAACAGAAGGCCTACAAACTCATGGAAATTTGAACAATCCTCAACTGAATGACAACTGGGTCAAGACAGAAAGAAAGAAAGAAATTAAAGACTTTCTAGAATTCAATTTTGAAAATCCACAACATGCGCAAACCTATGAGACATGATGAAAAGTGGTGCTAAGAGGAAAATTCATAGCATAAAGTACCTATCAAAAAAAAAAAGAGTGGAGAGATCATATACTAGCAAATTAACAGCACAACTGAAAGCTCTAGAACAAAAAGAAGCAAGCACACCCAAGAGGAGTAGATGGCAAGAAATAATCAAGCCAAGGGCTGAAATGAATAAAAAAGAAACAAAGAGAACAATTCAAAGAATCGATGAAACAAACAGTTGGTTATTTGAGATGAGAAAAATCAACAAGATAGACAAACCCCTATCAAAACTAATTAAAAGACAGAGAAAGACTATTCAAATCAACAAAATCAGAAATGTAAAGGGGGATATAACTACGGACACCGAGGAAATCAAAAGAACCGCTAGGTCATGCTTTAAAAACCTATAGCCCCCAGAATTGGAAAATCTAAAAGAGATGAACAATTTTCTCAATAGATATTACCTACCAACATTAAATCAAGATCATATAGACAATTTAAGCATATCTATAACCTCCAAGGAAATAGAAGCAGTCATTAAAAGTCTCCCCACCAAAAGAGCTCAGGGACAGAAGACTTTACTGCAAAATTCTATCAGACATTCAAAGAAGAGTTAATACCAATACCCCTCAAAGTATTCCACAAAATAGTATTCCACAAAAGAGAAAGAGAAGGAATACTGCCAAACTCATTTTATGAGACCACAGTCACCCTGATACCCAAACCACACACACATTCAACAAAGAAAGAGAACTATAGACCAATTTCCCTCATGAGCATAGATGCAAAAATATTCAATAAAATACTTGAAAACTGAATCCAAGAGCACATCAAGAAGATCATCCATGATTTAGTAGGCTTCATCCAAGAGATACAGGGATGGCTCAACATATGAAAATCAGACAATGAAATCCACCATATAAACTAACTGAAAGAAAAAAAAAACACATGACCATCTCACTAAATGCTGAAAAGCCTTTGACAAAATCCAACACCCCTTCATGTTAAAAGTCTTGGAGAGATTGGAGATATAGGGAACATTCCTAAACATAAAAAAGGCAATTTACAGCAAGCTCACAGCCAATATCAAATTAAGTGGAGAGAAGCTCAAAGCAATTTCACTAAAATCAGGAACAAGGTTGTCCCCTCTCTCCATAACTATTCAATATAGTACTTGAAGTCCTAGCTAGAGCAATAAAACAATGAAATGAAATCAAGGGGATACAAATTGGGAAGGAAGAAGCCAAAGTATCCTTATTTGCTGGTGATACAATAGTATATATAAGTGACCCCAAAAAAAATCTACTAGGCAACTTCTACAGCTGATAAGCAACTTCGGTGAAGTGGCAGGCTACAAAAGCAACTCAAAAAAATCAGTAGCCCTCCTATATTCAAATGAAAAATGGACTGAGAAAGAAATCAATGAAACAACTCCCTTCACAATAGCCACAAATAACATAAAATATTTTGGGGTAACTCTAACCAAGCAAGTGAAAGATTTGTATGACAAAAACTGCAAGTCTTTGAAAAGAGAAATTGAAGATCTCAGAAGATGGAAAGATCTCCCATGCTCCTGGATTGGTAGGATCAACATAGTAAAAATGGCCATCTTACCAAAAGCAATCTACAGATTCAATACCATCCCTTTCAAAATCCCAACACAATTCTTTACAGACCTTGAAAGGACAGTACTCAACTTTATATGGAAAAACAAAAAACCCAGGATAGCCAAAATAATCCTGGAAAATGAAGGAACGCCCAGAAGTATCACCATCCCTGATCTCAAGTTGTACTACAGAGCTATAGTAATAAAAACTGCATGGTATTGGCAAAAACAAAAAAAACAAACAAACAAACCAGGCATGTTGATCAATAGAACCAAATCAAAGATCCAAACATAAATTGACACACTTATGGACACCTGATCTTTGATAAAGAAGCCAGAAATATACAATGGAGAAAAAGCATCTTTAACAAATGCTGTTGGTCTAACTCGATTTTTAAATGTAGAAAAATCCAAATTGATCCATATTTATTGCCATGCACAAAACCCAAGTCTAAGTCAATCAAAGACCTCATTATAAAATCAGACACACTGAACATGACAGAAGAGAGAGTGGGGAATAGCCTTGAATGCATTGGCACAGAAGACAACTTTCTGAACAGAACACCAATAGCAGGCACTAAAATCAACGATTAATAAATGAAACCTCATGAAATTGAAAAGCCTCCGTAAGGCAAAGGACACTGTAAATAAGACAAATCGGCAGCCTACAGGATGGGGAAAAATCTTCACCAACTCTACTTCTGATAAGCAGACTAATATCTAAAATATATACAGAACTCAAGAAACTAGACATCAAGAAAACACAATCTAATTTAAAAGAGGGTATAGATCTAAACAAAAAATTCTCAAAAGAGGAATCTCAAATGGCTGAGAAACACCTAAAGAAATGTTTAGCATCCTTAGCTAATGGGGAAATGCAAATTGAAACCACTTTGAGATTCCATCTTACACCTGTCAGAATGACTAAAATCAATAACACAAATGACAGCTCGTGCTGGTGAGGATGTGGAGCATGGGGAACACTCCTGCATTGCTGGTGGGAGTGCAAACTTGTACAACTACTGCGGAAATCAATATGGTGACTCCTCAGAAAGCTGGAAATCAACCTACCTCAAGACCCAGCTATACCAATCCTAGGAATATACCCAAAGGATAATCTATACTACCACAAGGACACTTACTCAGTTATGATTATAGCAGCTTTATTCATAAAAGCCAGAAAACGGAAACAACCTAGGTGCCCCTCATCTAAAGAATGGATAAAGAGATTGGGACACATTTACACAATGGAGTATTATTTGGCCATTAAATAAAGACTTCATGAATTTTGCAGGTGAATGGATGGAACTAGAAAAAAATCATCCTGAGTGAGGTAACCCAGTTGCAGAAAGACAAACATGGTATGTACTCACTATACATGGATACTAAATGCTAAGCAAAGGAGAAAGGTACTAGTATCTACAAACATAGAAAAACTACACAACAAGAAAGGCCACATTTGGAACACAGGGTTCTCCCTGGTAGGATGGAAATTGAACAGAGGGTGCAGGTAGGGTGGGGGGGGATGGGAATGGGTGTGAAGAGGACCAGGAGGAAGAGAAGAATAGAGGGAGAAAATATATGGAGAGACAAAAGGAATTTGGAGAGAATTAGGGGGCTAGCTGGAGACCTAATGTAGTGAAAACTCACAGGAATCTAGGAGGGAGACCCTAGCAAGGATCCCTAGTAATCGGGGATAGGGAGCCTGAACAGACCATCTCCTGTGGCCAGGCAAGGATCCCAGTGGTGAGACTAGGACACCATCCCAGCCACAAAACCTCTGACTTATAGACTATCTGCCCTGCAAGATCCTTATTGACAATGGAAAGTCAGAACTCCATGCCAAAGGAGGGAACTCCTGACTGTCACTGCAGGACAGGACAGGAACTAGAGACTGGACAACCTGGAGACAATTTCTAATGTCATGCTCTGCTCACAAATCAGTACCTAATCCAGTCCTCACCAGAAAAGACCCCTCCAGCAGCTGAGAGGAGCATATGGAGAGGTCCAGGGCCAAACATCATGTGCCTTTCTATCTCTTTTTATTTATTTATTTTATTCTCTCACACAACTTATTCTAATACATCCCAAACCCCTCCTTCCCTCCCTCCACCCCCTTAGCTCCCCCATCTCCCCCAGATCTACCCCCATCACCACCCACAAACATCCCATCCTCCCCAGAAAATAACGGTCCCACAGGATTACAGAATAATCAGGACATGGAATAGTGGGATGGAACTAGGCCAGGTACTAGTCCCTACATCAAGGTTAGGCCAGGCAGCCAGGCAGGAGAAAAAGGGTCTCAGGGGCAGATAAAATGGTCAGGGACACCCCCTACTCCAGCCTGTAGGAATTTTTCAAGGACACAAATCCAGACAGCCATGAGATATATTTATGGGATCCTGCAGGTTCCATGTCTATGGCTTCTTAAAGTATTCGAAAAATAGAAATAGGAGCACTGCTAAACTTCTATGAAGCTAGTATCACTCTGGTACAAAACAGGTAAATACACAACACAAAAGGAAACTACAGGCCAATATTCCTGATGAACAGACTCAAAAATACTCAATAAAATAAAATAAATAAAATAAAAATACTCAAAATTCCTGCAAAAGACATGTATACAGACATATATCAAAAAGATTATACATGACCAGATTTCATTTATCCTTGAAAGGATGTTCCAATATTTGCAAGTCAACAAATGGAATAAATCACACAAATGGACTTAGAGGCAAAACTCACATGATCATGTTAATAGATGCTGAAAAAAGCCTTTGACAAAAACCGACACACCTTCAGGATAAAATTCCTAGAGAACATAGGGCTAGAGGGAACATACCTAAATACAATAAAAGCTATCTATGAGAAACCTAAATCCAACATCCTCCTAAATGGAGAAAAACTTGAAGTAATCCTACTAGAGTCAAGAATGAGATAGTGATGTCCACCATATCCACTCCTTTTCAATATTGTGCTCAAAATACTAGTTGGAACAGTAAGACAAGAAAAGGAAATTAAAGGGACACAAAACGGGAAATAAAATGTCAAACTATTCCTATTTGCAGATGATATAATACTATATATTAGAGAGTCTAAAAATTCTACCAGAAAACTTCTAAAAATGATAAACAAATTCAGCAATGTGGCACAATACAAAATTAACTTTGACAAATCAACAGTTTTTCTAACACTACCAACAAGTATACAGAGAATGAGATTATAGGTACACTCTCATTCACAGTGGCTTGAAAGAAAAACAAAATATCTAGGAATAAACTTAACCAAGGAAGTAAAGGATCTCCACAATGAAAGCTTTAAATCTCTGAAGAAAGAGACAGAGAAAGACACTACAAAATAGAAAGACATAACATACTCACAGATTGGTAGAATTAACATTGGTAGAAAACAACCATTTTACCAAAAGCTATTTACGGATTCAGTGCAATCCCAATCAAAATCCCTATCTCATTCTTCACAGAAATAGAAAAAAAAATTCTTAAATTAAAATAGAACCACAAAAGACCCCAGATAGTCAAAAAATTCCAAGAAAAAGAACAATGATGGAGGAATTACACTTCCAGATATTAAGATATATTACAGAGCCAATGAAATAAAATCAATATGGTACTAGCACAAAAACAGATATACAGACCAATAACAAAAATTGAAGACCCAAACATGAGTACACATAATTTCAGCCACTTACTACTTGACAAAGAAGCCAAAAACATAAGCTGGAGAGAAGAAAACATCTTCAACAAGTGGTTCTGGGAAAACTGGATGTTCATGTGTACTGAGGCCTATGAGTGTCCCTGATGCTAAACAGAGTCTGCCTGACAGAGATACCGATTCTTTAGCTGGGGAAATACTAGTCCATCAGCTATATTGCTCCCCTTCCTTGTTGAATTTTCAGTTTAAAGAGAATGTCTACATGGCCTGCCCGAGCTGGCCTTGGTAGCTGAGAAAGGAATGTAGCTGCTTCACATGGAAACCTTGCAGGCCCTTTTCTCCCTAAGCTTTAGCAAACTGCCCCTGGACAGGTGTTAATGCTCCAGGAAGAGATAGCCTTTAATATTAGCACACCAAAAAATGAATCCGCACCAGAAGAGCTGAATTCAGCCAGCAAGACCCTCCAAGCCATTGGTGGCTCAGATGTTCTTTTCAAATGCTCTTTGTAATCACCTCAGGTTTTGCAGGTTTGCAGGCCGCCAGGAGGAATGACTCCCAGCTCCATCCTGGATTGCACCTGCATACCAGGAAGGCCCCTGCTGAGATGACTGGCCCTTAAAGTTCTCAGGGAGCAGCAACTCACTCTCTCTCTGGCAAGGCTCCATTCTAGCAGTGTGCTCTCCTACCCCTTTTTCCCCTTGATATGTACACTGTTAAATTTTCCTATTAAAAACACTTCTGCGTTTTTATTTCTAAAGCGCAATTTTGCGTGTCATTTCTTAAAGCATGTAAGCCTGCCATGTCTGAGTTCCATAAAGAATGAACTACTATGTTCATTTGCCATAAAGAATGAACTATCTTGTTCATTTGCCATACTTTTCCTTTTCGCCCGTATTCCCCTCCTGAGTGGAGTCCTGCGAACCCATCTGCAGAAAAGGCTGGTTCCCTCTGCACATGTGCATTAGAATAAATTTATACCGATACCTACTATCTTGCCCAAAAGTTAATTCTAGATGGATCAAAGACTTAAATGAGAATCCAAGAACACTGAAACAGCTAGAAGAAAACACAGGCTGTAATCTACATGATAGAGGTGTGTAGGAAAGGACCTCCTTCATAGGACTCCATCTGCACAAGAATTAAGGCCAACAATTAACAAGTGTGAATTCATAAAATTAAAAAACTTCTGCACAGCTAAAGAAATCATCACCTGAAAGAAGAGAAACCCCACAGAATGGGAGAGAATCTTTGCCAGCTGACAGAAGATTAATATTCAGAATATGTAAAAAAATCAAAAAACAAAGAGTCAAAACAAAAACAGAAACACCTATTCAAAAAATGGGCTTGAGAGTTCCCAAAAGAAGAAAAAGTGGCCAAGAACTACCTCAAAAACTGCTCAGAGTTCCTAGCAATTAGAGAGATGAAAATAAAACAATTTTGACATTTCAAGTTACCTCAGTTAGAATGTGAAAGATTAACAAAAACCTGAAATACTGAAACTGCTAAAACAAAATTTAAATGAAATTGGTGCAGGTTTACCCAACTGTCTATGTGATATGTTCTCAGCATTCAGAGGTTTGTTCATCAAGAGTAGCTCAGAATTTCTAGATAAGAGGGCTTAGAAATGGTTCAACAAGAGCATTGTTACCACATTGTCTCTACTTTGAATATGTGTTACACATGTGTAAGAATTCAAAGTTCTCTAAAGTTACAATATTTTATAAAGTTGAGGGAAATATTTAATATGAATTTTAATTATAGTTGGCTATAAGTGTTTAGAGGCCTTCTGCTTCAGAGGATAGCACTACAAGGCATGCCCTGTTATACACATGAACAGATCATTTCACTAGTTTATAATCTCTGGATTGATGTTTCTTAACTCCTAGTCCAACAAGATCCTTAAGAGGCCAGTTCTTCTAAGAGGACTGCAAGTGACAGGAATAGAATGCAGTAAAGGATAAGCAACGAGCTCACCACAGTCCCTATGACAACCAGAGTAACTTCACATTGGTCTGTTTGGCAATTTTGACTTTTCTGGATGGCTTTCCTTAAAACAAAGAGTATTATACTATTGTGGATAAGAAAAAAAATATTTGAAAGCAATTAGTGTAGAAAACTTTGTCTATACATTGTCCAGGTGTTAAAACAGTTATAACTGCAGGAACATAGCTTTGTTACAAGAACTTCCCACAGTCCTAGTTTTCACCCCATTTACAGCCATCATAAATATTTACAAGTAGTTTTGGTGTGTGTTTTGGGGTTTGTGTGTGTGTGTGTGTGTGTGTGTGTGTGTGTGTGTACATGCACAGGCCAGAGGAGAATGTCATGTGTCCTGCTCTATCCCTGTCCACCTTATTCCTTTGAGACAGAGTTTCTCACGGAACCTGCAGCCAGACTGGCAGCCAGTGAGTTCCCAATGATTCTCTTTTTTGACAACCCCTATGTCTCCCCAACACACAGACAAGGGGCACAATCACACATGGTTGTGCACAGCTTTTTACATGAGTGCTAGTGATTTGAACTTAGAATATCATGCTCTTAGTGAATGAATCATTTACATAATTGTTGTGATTCCTCATGTAGAGAGCCAAGGCAAAGGAGGCTGCTGCTAGCTTTGAAGGCTTCTCTTGGATATAGTCATATTCCTGCAGGGTCATCTCACAGATGAAGCGGGACAAAGTCAGTGTCTTCATGCTAGCATGGACACACTAAAGGAAATAAAAAAAACTAGTTTAGCAATTAAGTCAGAAAAACAGCACCAGGCAAAAGAATCCCTTTCAGGTTATCTCATCCCCAGTCTCATAGCACTCTGCTTGAACAATGTATTTCTCCTGCTACCATGACTCCCTTTGTAGATTCTTGCCTATAAAAATGCAGATACTCTAAGAGATTATGATACTATCATGAAGAACTGTCATCTTTAGGGCTCTCAAATTGCCAAGTGTGTACCCTTTGACTCTCCATGCTGTAGGAGTCATCCTTTTAAGGGTCAACGTCTCCCAACTGTGACTCTACACATAGTTCTACTCTGGGAGCTATTTCATCTCCAAAACATTCCATTCCTTCTAATGTTTGAAAAAAAAAACTTATAACACACCTAAAAAATATATAAAACAATTGTATAATACAAGGAATAACGATAAGATGATATCCCCCATAACCAATATTCAACTTAAAAGGACATCTCCCCATAACAGATGCATGCTCTCTTGATCAAAATATATTTTACCTAATCCCCTGCTTTGCCCTTATCTCAAAACCTTGTAGGTACATCACAGAAATCTACAACTTGCCCCACCCCAAGTATCTGATAAACAACCTTTCACCAAGGAGTCTGTCAGCCACTCTGAATATAGAAAAAATTAATACAGAAGTCAAAATAACTAAGCTGTGTATCTCCTCCCCGTTACCGAAGCATATCTACGTAGAAAATTATAGGCAGTGGGAATATTGATGTCATAGTTGAGGGTTTTCAGGATGTTGACTTCCATGGAAACCATCTCAGACTTCTGATAAAGGTCTTCACAAATGTAAAGGAACTCTGGCAGAGAAGGTGGATAAGATTCCTGTGGATAGAAAGGAAATAAAGTCATCCATGTAGAAATCCTTTTGTCTCTAATTATGGTAAAAGGAGAGAGAAGTGAAGAATAAGTAGGATTCTACCATATTTCCAGATATAGACTTTCAGGACAGCTCTAAAAGCCAGTTTTAGTTTATTTAAATGGCTCAACAGAAAGAAAGAAAAAAACAAAACAGAAAAATGAGAACAGTGGCCTGTCCCTAAACTGTACCAGCATCAGGGTTAAATGTTAAGGTCTCTTACAATGTTAAAAGCAGTCTAACATAGTACAGCATTTGAGAGCAGGAATGTGCCCTCCTGATGGGTAAGAATCAGAAATCAGACTAGAAATATCTAAAGCCTGCTATGGGAAAGAACAACAGGAAGCAAAAGAAAGATGAGCTAGATAAAGAAAATATGCATGGTAAGATGGAGAGGAGCTGAGAGTTCAAGTACCACTGGGCTTAGAACACCTTACCATCCCCTGGTCTCTGAAGAGTGAATGTAAGTTTGGGGAGATCATGAAGATATAAAAAGACCCTTGATGTTTTTCCTGACTTAGAGCTCACTGTTACTGCAGCCTTACTTTCATTATCTGCTTACTGTCCTTCTCTCTTCATTCTCTTCCTCCTCTCCATTCCTCCTCCCCTCATGGCTTCTTCAGGTTCACATGTCCCCATATCACTCCTTACTTTCTTCCACAAACACCTCATTTTCATACCTCCCTTAAAAACTCTTTCAGGTCACCTGCAGAGGGGTCACCCCACTTTAACTCCATGCCCCCATGGTCCATTTTTACTTTCCTGCTTTTTGCAGTTACTCCAGGATATACTCACAGCTGAAGATTTGGAGCGAAAACCCATGTATCAGAGAAGATGTGGCATTTATCTTTTGTTGTCTTGGTTACTTACTCAATATGCTATTTTCTAGTCCCATCATTTACCTGCAAATTTCACGATTTCATTTTTCTTTACAGTTGAATATATTCCATTGTGTATACATACCATATTTTCATTATCCATTCATCTATTGAAAGACATTTACGTTGTTTCCATTTCCTAGCTATTGTGAATAGAGACACAATATAGATTGCTGAACACATTATTTTTGAAGTAGGAATGTCAAGTCTTTTGGATATATGCCAAGGAATGGTTTAGTGAGTCATATAGTGAGTCATTTATTTTTAGCTTTTTGAGGATTTTCCAGGCTGAACTCATTCTCACCAATAGTGAACTAGGGCTCCCCTCCCCCACATTCTCACTAACATTTATTGTCAGTTGTCTCGTAATGCTCTCCCAAAATCCACACACTATTTAACAAATCTCCTAGAACCAGACATGAAAAATCTCCTTTCAAGTTGTTCATGGGGTTAGGCCAAGAGACTCCCAGAACAATATAGGCTACTGCTGTTACACTTGGCTGCTTCCCAAAGGTTGAAGTTAAGTTCCTATTGCTGAAGACACCACATGCCTTGGATACAAGATTTGAAAGATTCAAACTGGATCTGACCTGAAAGCTTCCTCCTTGAGGTTTAGCTTTCACAGTACCAGAAGGTGCCATGGAAGCTGCCAAAGGAGGGAAGCAATCAGCAGTCTTATCCAGCTATGATACCTATAAACCACAACAATGAGCAGCATGGCAAGATATCCCTAAAGGTGCAATAATGACTCTCTTATCTTGGTGATAACCAATAGCTGTCTAATTAGACTCAAGGCCTCCTCAACAGGAAGAACATCATACCTGCTACTGGAAACCTAGCCAACTTCCCAGGGATAGTGAGGTTATTGATCTGAGAGAAGAACCCACTACTGCTGCTTCATTACACCAGCATAATTCCTAAATGTGTTCTAAAACATATCTTTACATCCACAGACAAGTTATTTCTCACCTTTCATCAAAGAAGCGTCTCTTTTCAGCAGGTGGAGACCATTGCAGAAACCATGAATGGTCAAGTTGCAGAAATCAAATGATCATGGATACCCACCCCCAGTTGATATATCTACTACACAATACCTGCACCTAAGGCTTAGGGATCATTGCAGGAATGGAAGCATAAAGATTGTAAGAGACAGAGGACCAGGAAAGCTGCTGTGAGATGTGTCTCCTAGAAATGACAGGAAAGCTATACCCATGAAATTTCAACAATACGGCTGCCTAAACCAAACCTGAACAATGACAACACCAACAGACACGCTAATGCATAAGGGGAAATTTCACAGGCCCCACTTACACACAAAGAAATATAGGCAATTAATATAGGCAACTGCTGAGAGAGGGAGAATTAGTCTTTCTCAGAGATGAGTCCCTTATTTGGTTATCCTATACCACATGGCTAATCCTGAGATCATGTACATACAAGCAATATTAAATAGATTCAGGTTATATTTTTATATTTATGTGGGTATGTACATAAAAAATAATAACCAAAGAAAAAGAGGCCATGAATTGGGGATGGAATAAGGAGGTTTAGGGGGATGGAGGAAGGAAATGGATTAAATTTTTGTATTTTAGAAACTTTTTCAGGAGCTAGAAAAAAATAGTTCAGAAGTTAAAAGTTCCTACTGCTATTTCAGAGGACCCGAGTTTGGTTCCTAGTATCTACATAATTGGCTGACAGATGGCTGGCTGTAAATCCAGCTCCAGAGACATGTGACACCATTGACTCCGTGAACAGCTGCACTCACATGTGCACAGACTCCCACATAGACATATACACCTTATTAGGAAATAAAAATTAATCATTTTAAAAAGTCTACCAGTACTTTCAAATCCTATAAGGGGAAGAAATCCTCCACAGGCCTTAGCAGAGGTTATCTGTTCTGACCACAAGAGGTGTACCTCTGGTTCCAAAGTCTGCTAAACGTGCCCCATTCTCCTCTTTGCCTTTCTTCTTACTCTATAAAGTATAGGACATTATCTCTAACGATAAGTTCAGAGGGACACATGATCAGGGAAGCAATGAGATAGAGAGGAAGAGGAAAATAAGGCAGAAAAAGAAATAGGTAGCAAGGAAAAGGGAGGAGATGGAGCAGACACACAAAAAGAAAAAGAAAAAGAAAAAGGAGGGAAGAAAGGAAGGAAGAAAAAGAAAAGAATGCCAGCAGATACATCAAAAGGAAAAAAAATGTTCTGAAGTGTTTTGAACCTTTTAATAGAAATTGATACCTCCAAAAAAGCTAATAGAGTTGCTATATTTTTCTCCTAAACACTAGTTAGATACTATTCACATAACTGAAGGAAAGCTTAAAGAGTTGAAGAACATTAATTAGGTAATTAATGGAAAGTATTAGCGAGGTTAACTAGATGGATTGTGGATTACTTGTCTTTATACTGTTGCTTCAAAAATAACTATTTTACCTAGACCATTTTAGACTCACTATAATCTATACCAAACCATTTTCTATTGATTGTCTTCAGCACTCTACTTTGTTTTATTATAGGTGCAGATAAAGATTCCCATAGACAGGAAAGCTTGGGGAGAGGGCAGGAACTCATGAATGAGCAGGAAGTTCTTAATAGAACTATCCTTATCAAATTAGGCACTTGTGCCCATAACATATCTTCAAAGACCAAACAAGTGAACCTTGCTGCTGCCAGGAAAAATATACCACAATATCAACCAACAACTTTCCAAATTTGAGAAAATAGACAAAAATCTGATAAGAAAAATATATGTATGTGTGTGTGTGTGTATATATATATACACACATACATATATATATATATATATATATATATATAATTTTATATACACATATTGATAAATATATAGAGGTGAGTATATAATTTCATATTTATATATACAAACATATACATATTCATTATCTGTTTAGGATGGGTACTTGATAAGTTCTCAGACCTTAAGGATTTAAACTCACCACAAATTTGGCTGCAATCATGTAGATAGTAGAACCAAGGAGTTGTAGGTGATCCTTTTTACATTGTGCCTTCATTAGAAAGTGATCCATTAACTTCACTGTCAAATACAGAGTCTCGTTACTCATCTGAAAGGACGTCTAGAGGAACAAACAAGATAGGAATCTGCATACTTTTCAAATAAATAGCCATCTCCAGACAAATCTAGAAACCTTGACTGTCTGCAGCATCAAGGACAGCACTAGCCAGTTTTTTATACTCTAAGAATGTATACCCTTCACAATAGCCATAAATAACATAAAATATCTTGGGGCAACTCTAACCAAGAAATGAAAGACTTGTACGACAAAAACTTCAAGTCTTTGAAGAAGGAAATTTAAAATCTCAGAAGATGGAAAGATCTTCCATGTCCTGGACTGGTAGGATCAACATAGTAAAAATGACCATATCTTACCAAAATCAATCTACAGATTCAATACCATCCCTTTCAAAATCCCAACACAATTCTTTACAGACTTTGAAAGGACAGTATTCAACTTCACAGGGAAAAACAAAAAACCCAGGATAGCCAAAATAATCCTGGAAAATGAAGGAACATCCTGAGGTATCACCATCCCTGATCTCAAGTTGTACTACAGAACTATAGTAATAAAAACTGCATGATATTGGCATAAAAACAGACACATTGATCAATGGAACCAAATCAAAGATCCAGATATAAATCCGCACACTTATAGACATTTAATCTTTGATAAAGAAGCTAGAAATATGCAATGGAAAAAAGAAAGCATATTTAACAAATGGTGTTGGTCTAATTGGATGTCCGCATGTAGAAGAATGCAAATTTATCACCCTGCACAAGCCCAAGTAAATCAAAAACCTCAACATGAAATCAAATGCACTTAACCTGATAGAAAAGAAAGAGGGGAGTAGCCTTTAATGCATTGGCACAGGAGACAATTTTCTGAACAGAACACTAATAGCATAGGCATTGAGATCAACAATTAGTAAATGAGACCTCATGAAACTGAAAAGCTTCTGTCAGGCAAAACCCACTGTCAATAAGACAAAACAGCAGCCTACAGAATGGGAAAAGATTTTTTACAAACTCTATTTCTGATAGAGGGCTAATATCCAAAATATATAAACAACTCAACAAACTAGACATCAATAAATAATCCAATTTTAAAATGGGGTATGGATCTAAACAGAATTCTCAATAGAATAAATTCAAATGGCTGAGAAACACTTCTTTAAGTGTTTAAATGTTCAACATCCTTAGCCATCCGGGAAATAGATATCAAAACCACTCTAAGATTCCATCTTACACCTGTCAGAATGACTAAGACCAATAACACAAGTGTCAGCTCATGCTGGCGAGGACGTGGAGCAAGAGGAACACTCCTGCATTGCTAGTGGGGGTGCAAACTTGTACAGCTGCTATGGAAATTAATATGGCAACTCCTCAGAAAATTGGAAATCAACCTACCTCAAGACCTAGTTATACTATTCCTGAGCATGTACCCAAAGGATGCTCCATCCTACCACAAGGACACTTGCTCACCTATGTTTATAGCAGCTTTATTCATAATAGCTAGAAATTGGAAACAACCTAGATGCCCCTCATCTAAATAATGGATAAAGAAATTGTGGTACATTTATACAATGGAGTATTACTTAACCATTAATAATGACTTCATGAACTTTGCAGGCAAATGAATGGAATTAGAAAAAAAAATCATCTTGAGTGAGGTAACCCAGTCCCAGAAAGACAAACATGGTATGCACTCACTTATATGTGGATATTAACTGTTAAGCAAAGGATAAAAGGGCTGCAATCCACATACCCAGAGAGACTTATGAAGCAAGAAAAGCATCAGTGGAGACACAGGGATCATCTCCCTGGTAAAGAGGAAACAGAACAGAAGTATAGTATAGGTTGGCTAGGGGAAGATGAGGGACCAGGTAAGGGGAGAGGGATGGAGGGAAAGAATATATAGAGAGATGTCTGGAATTGGAGGACATTTTGGAGGGTGATTGAAAGACCTAGGGCAGTGGAAACTCACTTGTAATCTATGAGGGACACTCTGGCAAGGACCTCTAGTAATGGGGGATAGGGAGCCTGAACAGGCCATCTCCTGTAACGAGGCAAGGCTTCCAGTGGTGGGACTAGGACACCATCCCAGCCACAAAACCTTGGGCCTATAACTTATTCTCCCTATAGGGCCTACTGGGAAAATGGAAGGTCAGAAGTCCATGCCCCAAAGGAGGGAACCCATGCCTGATTCTTCAGGGTAGTCCAGGAACTGGCTAGCCATGAGATGATTTCTAATGATACCCTGCTCTGTACCTATAGTCCATTCTTCATCAGAGGCTTTTTCCAGCAAATGATGGGGAAAGACACAGGGAACCACATTGAAGAAGGGGAGGAAGGATTCTGAGGACCAAAGGAGTCAAGGACACTAGGAGTAAAATCAGCAGGGAGTCAACTGACCAGCTCTCACGGGAGCCCACAGAGCCTGAAGCGGCAGACTTGGAACATGTAGGGTCTCCTAGATATGCCCTGTGGTTCTCTAGCTTGGTGTTCTTTTGGAGCTCCTACAGACTGGAGTGTGTATGAGGGGGTGGGGCTCTCTGATCCTTTTGCCTGCCCTTGGGGCCCTTTTTCTCCTGCTGGGTTGCCTATTCCACCCTTGATGCAGGGATTAGTGCCAGGCCTTATTCCACCTTATTGTGCCCTGTTTGAGCAGTAACTCTGGGAGGACTGCTATTATCTGGGGAGAGGTGTGGGGTAGGTTGGGATGGGGAAGGTAGATCTGGGGGAGAAAGGAGATTGGGGAAGATGAGAGGAGTGGAAGGAGGGAAGGAGGGGGAGTCAGGATGTATTATACAAGAGAAGAAAAATAAAAAATAAAACAAAAAACCAAAACAACAAAACAAAATAACAGTTCTGGGTGAATTAATAGGATATTTATATTTATGATAATATTTTATATACTTCTATAGCATGACTTTATTTATAACTAAAATAAAGTTCATAAACTTCCTTTAAAGAAAAAAGAAAAGAAGGTAGAAAAAAGGTAGAATGTTATATAGGAAAAACTGTAAAAATTTCTTGGAGCCAAAGACTAAACATTTAGATAAAAGGCCTCACAATATACCATACATAAAAAAATCAGAGCCACGCTTAGAGATTTTTTTTAATTCAAAGATAATATAATGTACTAGACAAGACTAATCTAGACCTAAAAACCTTAGATTTTTTGAAGACTAAAAGCAGAAAAAGAAATGAATTGAAATATGCAAACTATTTTATCATCTTAGGGGAAGCTACTAGATCAGTTCTATCCAATGGGCTGGTTAACTGATTATTTTACAGGTATAAGGAATCATGGAGCTATTAGAAAGAGCACAATAGATCTATACTTATAGGAAAAGATTAGATTTTTTTTTATTGTTTGTTTTGAGATGAGGTCTCATGTAATCCAGACTGACTTCAAACTTGCTGTGAAGCTGAGGATGACATTGATCTCTTGATTTCCTACCTCCACCTCCCAAGTATAAGGATTTCATCTCAGGATTTGCTTGTTTTTAAGAAACCATATTTATATTTTAGCACAGGTCTGAAATCCCAGTACTCAAAAAGCTGAGGCAGAAAGCTCACAAGTTTGAGGCCAGTCTGGGTTACACAATGCCTACTGAGTTGAGTGTGTGAGTATATAAGTTCACTGTAAGGGAGGGAGAGAGGGGAAGAGAGGGGGGAGAGGGAGGGAGAGAAGATTGCAGAGCAATATCATACCACAACTTATCATATTGCATACTCTATTCCCATTTTAATAGCTGTCTTTCTATACCTGCATACAATGCATGTACACATGCTTATGTATTATTGACATAGACAAGAAACAGCAGAACCTTAACAACAAAATGTACAGAAAATTATCCGAAAGGATACACTTCACTCTTAGAGAATAAAGAACATTAAAACAAAAGTAATTATTTGCTTTAATCCAGCCTCTGTACTTGAACAAGTTTGGCCCAAAGTAGATTCTCTGTATAGAGAACTACAACCTATAAAAGCTATAACCTCACCTTGTAACCAAACGAGAAACAGTCAAAGAAACTGAGTTTACAGGCAATCAGAAGCTGAAATATACCAAATAATGAACATGTAAGACCAATGCCAGTAGTGGCCATCAGGTTTTATATTATATTTGTCTTCATGTCTTATTTTACCATCTAAATAATAAATTCTTAGAAATCAGGAACCCTAGCTTCTTCAGTTCTATAGATCCAGAATGTTTTTATCATGTTTGATTTGAGCTGAAAAAGAGAACAGCAGCTCCTTGAGACAGCAGGTGCCAGACTTACCTGTACCTCTACCAACCAGTCCACAAGAATGGCCCTCATACTGCTGGTAAGCTCCATCTGCCTGTCCATGTATTTCACAAGTATGAACTTCTCCTGTTATTATTGAAAAATAAATGTTAATAAACTCTTCTTGTACTTCAAAATTTTAGTAATTACCTTCTTTTTTCATGGTTCTAACTCATTATGTTCAACTGGCATCAGATATGAACATATCAGAGTATTCTTTTCTAAACAAGTTCTAGCTATCTTCCATAATCCAGCTATGAACACGTAAGATATTTAGGTGTCAGAGGAGAAATTGGGGAACCCATCTATGGCTGTTGAATACCAGAAGCATTACAACCCTTCTTTGCAATTCAGTCTGAAACACAATACCATGCTGTATAGACCAATGCTTTTTTTTTTCACTTTGACATACATATGTAGTATTCAACCGTCTTGTAAAGCTTTACATTTTGATTCAGAAAACTAAGCTTAGTTTCTACATTTATATCAAGATTTCCAATGAGACCCACCAAATCCAATCTACCCACCTGCCTGACCCCTCAGCCACCCCACTGACCACTCTGTGGACCATGTGGCACCCATGAGCACAATCTCAAACATACAGGCATGGACAACAGAAGCAGCCAATGATCCACCCCACCCACTGTGCTACCCAGAGGTCTCCTGTGAGTACAAGTCTAGGTACAGACTTTCAGCCCAGTCTACACCCCACCTATCTCTCCCTGAGGATGGTAGAATCCTGTGCCCTATCTCCAGGGAGCACCTTCTGCTCCCACTGAGATCTCAGCTTCTGCTACCCAAGGACCATCTGTAGAACTAGGTGAGTGAGCCCTCACAGGCTTCTGAAGATCAGCTGTAAGAACCTTCTAGCTACAGATGGTTTGCTCCTGGGCTCAGAAATTTCACCTATTCCTAGCTTAACCAGGACTACTTAAGACACTTCATTTGAACATCAACACAGAGTTGATTCAATACTGAGCTCCAGCTGGCCCACAACCTGATAAGCTGGAATAGCAGCCAACAGAGATTCAAATACCCACTCAATAAAGGTAAGAGCAGATATCAATACAAAAACAAAAAACCATCAATGTTCTAACTACAGATGTTTAGGTCACATTACAAAGACACACACACAATGAAGTCATAGAATATGAAAAAAAAAATCATGACCTTAAAGCTTCATCCCCACTGGCTAGCTTTCCTAGTTCTGGAAGGTGCTGTGCATGTTATCAGGGAAGAAAATTAATCATCAGTTACCCAGATGTGAGTCCTGCAAGTTATAACAACTGGTCTAGAAGGATGTTCCTCTGGGACAATAGTTGAATGAATGCTATGAAAGTATCCAAAGCTGGGCAGTGGTGGTAAATGTCTTTAATGCCAGCACTAGGGAGGCAGAGGCAGGTGGATCTCTGTGAGTTCTAGGCCAGCCTGGTCTACAGAGTGAGTTCCAGTATAGTCAGAGTTACAACAGAGAAACCCTGTCTCAAAAAAAACCTAATTAATTAAACAAATAATTAATTAATTAAAAAATAAAATAAATAAAATTAAAAAAGAAAGTAACCAAACATGTTCTGGTTGAATTTAAAGCCTGCTCCACAAGATGTAAGCCATATCTGGTACCATTATTGGAGCCAATAATCAGGGCCTACACAAACCTAAGGGAGAACCTAGTTGCTATTTTGCTGAAAGGACATAGTATTAAATCAACTCGTGTATCTTTCAATTCTCATCAGAGAAGCTTCTCCTTTTAGTAGTAGGCAATTAACTGAGACTCACAAATTGTCAATATGTCAAAAATAAGACACTGTGGAATGCTCAGCCCCAAATGAGGTATCTATATCATACCTCTCTCCTCAAGGCTCAGGGATGCTTTTGTAAGAGGGGGTATAAAGACTGTAAGAGTCAGAGATGATGAATTGAAACTGTTTTCCAGGAATAATACATATAAATTCATATTGGTTGTGACAGCATGCACAAGACCTTCACAAGCTCTACCCAGACAAAATCCCAGCATGGAGGGGGAAAGTAGGCATGAATTCCTATCTCTAACTGAGGAGTTATTGGCAACTGATGGCTTCTAGGAGAGAAAAGTCAATTTTCTTTAAGGATATGATTCTTGGTATATCAAACATGTTCCAGGGGTGGCTCCATATCCCAAAAATGTTAGGGCCATACATACTGAACTTGATGGGCTTAGAAAAAGAAGACACAAAGCTGGGTGCATATGGAGGTAGGGACAGCTGTAGGAAGGAGGGTGAATATGATCAAAAGGCATTAATTGAAACTCTCAAAAGAATTAGTAAAATATCTTTAAAAATAAGATTTCAGAGAAAGAAGGTATAGATTTGGTTGGATGGGCAGGAAGGAGGGGAGGATCTGGGAGGAGATGAGTTAGGGGAAAATATCAGAGTATACTGTGTGAAAAAAAATCTACTTTCAATAAAAAATAAAAACTTGGAAATATGAAAAAAATCAGATTTCATCTGATACTGCAATTTTAAAAAAGAGAGCTGTCTCCTGGTTTTTCTAAGGTTGGTCCTGAATTATAATATTTCAACTTACCTTTTGTACTTTATGATAGATAAAAAGGAATACACATTCAGTAGAAACATAATCACTGGTTTTAAATTTTGATCTTTTTCAGGGCTAAAAATATGTGGTACAATCCTCTCTATCAATGCTGGGTAGCTTCAACAATCTACATTTTACAGTGAACATTGTGGCTGAGACTGGATATTTCAATTTTAGTGAGTTTATCTAGATTTTTATCCTCTTCATGCACCAGGAAGTATATGTATATTAAAAAGGCATGGACTCTAAAATTGGGTAATCAATTCTCTCTAGAGAGAGTGTGAGATATTCATTCACCATCTTACATAGAATCTGCTAAAACTTCTAATTGGTTGATAGTCTTTTTCTATCTGTTTCATTGAAAAAGAGAAGAAAATTTGGAACTAGTGAACATTTAAAGCAGACTTTCATTTTCAAAGGCAAAGAATACTGCACCAAATTGGAAAGTTGAATCAATGGGTGTGATTATTACATACAATAACAGAAACATGGGAAAACAAGGAAAAAGATCTCTAATAGAAGTTACTCAGAAACAAGCTACTTATAATTTTTATGTCTTATACTGTCTGGTTAGCAGCTGGATGTTGCAAGGCCATGGTCTTTATGGTAATCAGACTTTTGTTTCTATTTTAATTCTACCATGTAATATTATGACTCTGGTAGGTTCCTTTAATCTCCACCACCAAGAAAGTATTGGAAAAATTAAGATAGTATCTACCAATCCCTTAAACATCATGGTCAACTCACAATGAGCTACCACTAGATGTTATTCTCGGATATTGTTATTTTCTAAATAAGAAGGACATGAGAACTAGAAATCACTATGTCCAGTGAACACATAACTACCTCTCTCTTCTTCAAGTAACTGAAGATTTCCTGGACATACGGAGAGTTGAGTAATGGATCATGATCTTCTTTTTCAATACTTTCCAGTGTGTCACTGTCTTCCAGTATGATTATCTGCTTAGAAATCATCAAAAAGACATAGAAAAGGAAGAGTTAAAAGAAAGTTTAGTCCAGACGTACCCATTTTATTCCACTGTTTTCTACTAGGGTTCCATGAGTTTCAAGTATTCTAGCTACCACTGATTATGTCTTGGCCCTGCAATCCTCATACTGTCCAGCAATCAATATTTGCCTAGTTTATGCATGTTGCCCCAGGAACAAGGCACTCTTTTAACATGAAACTTCAAGCCTCTCTTTTTATAAGTATGGGTGTTTTACCTAAATGCCATGTATGTGTACCATGTGCATGCAGTACCTTTGGAGGCCAGAAGACATTAGATCACCTGGAGTGACAGTTCTAAGCCATATAGTTTCTGGGAACTGAACCTGAGTCTTCTGTAAAAAACAGCAAGTACTAGTACCCGCTGAGCCATCTTTCAAACCCCAATTCAAGCCTCTTATGATGACATTTTTACTTCATTATTTCAGCTATGTCACCTGCCTTCTAACATCCCATGTTATGCCTCAATACTTCGATATGCTCTGATTCATCTTAGCCTTTTCCTGCATCTGAACCTTTATTCAGGTTGTTTTGTTTCTAAATAGGGGCTATTTCTCCTTCAACTTGCTAAACATCATTCCTTTATTTTATTCTTGTAATTTACAACTTAAATACTTTCCTCCTTGGCATATATATCTCAATATTCTTGGCTTTAATAAGCATAAATACTTTCTGATTGCTAAGCTTCATTATTATAAAATCAGAAATTAAAGATATTCCACAATATTAACTTGATATAAGAGAAAAATGTCAAAGAGCCTAGTAATTTTTTTCCCATTTAATGGGTAACCTCAGGGTATGAAAGATGAGAAAGAAGGAGAGATTATGCATCACCTCTCGTTAAATAAAATCAGAAGGTATCAAAGAAATATCATGTTCTCACTGAGTGGAGGCTCCTTCCACAACATAGTATACATTGCTCAGTTGCTTAAGAAGCACATAAAATGAACACTCTGGAGGTACTGGAGTGATGGATCAGTGGTTAAGAGTACCCACTGCTCTTGCAGAGAACCTGAGTTCAGTTCACCATAACCATTCTAGGCAGCTCACAACTGATTATAACTCTAGCTCCAGGAGTTTTCAATGCCTCTGGCTTCTACAAGTACCTGAACTTACATGCATACACACAGAGACAGACAGACAGGCAGGCAGGCAGATAGGCAGGCATACATGTGCGCACACACACGCACGCACACACACACACATATTAAAATATTTAAGTAATCTCTTTGCGGGTTAGGGTTGTGAACTTATGGTAGAGCATGTGCTTTGTCCTGGTTTCAATATCCAAAACCAAATTTTAAAAAAAACTATCTTTGCTAACAGCTACATTCAAGACAACAGAACACCTTATCTGATTTAAAAGAGGGGCAGGGAGAGAAACAAATACCTCAGTTTGCTTTTTGCCCCGAGGTGACTCAAGGTTTTTAGAACCAGATTCATATGGACCGGACTTCCTAGTAAGGCTGAACTTGCCTACACTGGGCCTGACAGCACTGGAATTGCCTGTTTTGGATTCAGAACCATTGCTGGATACATAAGGGTTATTCTCAGGTTGAAAGACAAGAAATGATTTGAAAAAAGCCTCTTTGTCAACAATAGGAGTCTCTTCCGAAGCTTCTGGCTCTGCAAAGGACAACTGGTCTGCAGCAGTGAGTCCCTCATCCAATGCTAATGTCCTCTTAAAGAAAGTATCTGTGTCAGACTCCTCAAGAGTTAATGGATTACTGATTATATCATCCTTCTCAATATCAGGCTTATGATGAAAGGTCAAAGACTCCTTGGGGCTTGCCCTCTCAATGCTGGGATTCTCTTTCAAGGCCAACATCAGGGTAGCCTCTATTTTAGAGCTAGGTTCCTCCTGCAAAGCCAAGAGCTCCTTCAGAGTAGATTCTTTCTCATTTCTAGGCTTCTCCATCAATGTCAATACTTCCTTCAAGAGAGTCTCTACCTTATTGGGATCCCCCTGTGAGGTCAAGGCCACCTTCTTGATACAGGGCTTCTTCACTAAGACCATTAGCTCTTTCAGGACAGTCACCATCTCAGGTTTGGGTTTCTCCTGCAAAGCTAAGGGCTCCTTCAGAGTTACCTCCTCCTCCTTGATGCTGGTTGTCTCTTGCACGGTCATGCATTTCTTGTAGAGATCTTCTGTGTCAGTGGTGTGTTTCTTGTGGAAATCCTCCTCAATAGAATTATCTTGTGTAATCAATGGCTTAAGGACAGCCATATTCTCAGTGCTGAGTTTCTTCTCCTGAATGTTTAAAGGTTCCTCAGAGGCCTCCTTCTTAGTGTTGAAATAGTTTTGAGAGAGCAGTGAATGATGACCAAGAGATTCATCAACATCACCACTGCTATTCTCATCCATCTCCAATATTTTTCTTAAGAGGAATTCCTGCTCTAGAGCAACAGGCCTCTCTTGGCTTAATTCCTCAGAAGAGAAATCTCTGTCCTTACTAAAGAGCTTTCTTAAAAAGGACTCTTCTTCAGAAACACTCTCCTGTGAGTCCAACAATTTTTTGGGGGAGTCTCTTTTTCTAACAATTGTCTCTTGCAAGTTCAAAGACTTCTGGAATTTAAATGTATCTTCATCAGCCGAACTATAAGGAGAAAATAGCTCTGGAGAGAATGCGTTGTCATCATTTAAAGTCTCTGATTCCTTACTACACGCTCCTTCTTGACTGCTGGTCTTCTCCTGTGAGGCCAATGGTATTGAAGAGGATAGTTTCTGTGGGATGGAGTACTTTTCCTTCAGTGAAGATGGATCCTGTAGGAACTCAGTTCTAGCTTCCTTCCTAAGTGATCCAGCCTTTATAGAGAACAAATTCCTATCTTCATCGATTATTTCCTGCCACTCTGACTGTGCTGGACAGAGGGTGGCTGTCTGAGTAGCACGCTTTCTTTTTGGTAAAGATGTATTTTCTTTCTTAAAGGAGAATGGTTCCTTAGTCAGTGATTCTGCTTCTGAAGTGGCTGTCTGTAATACTAGTGGATTTTGCCAATGGAACGCTGTCCCTTGAGTAGTCTGCTGCATCTCTAAAGTTAAAGGCTTCTGGGTGGAGACTGGCTCCTTCATAATAAGTCGTTTCTTAAAAGCTGAAGCTAACTGAAAATGTGACTCCTCTTCAATGGGCCGCTTTTGTGGGGCACCAAGCTTTTTCACCTTGGATGACATCCTAGAAGTGATGCGTTTCTTTTGTGATGCAAATGGACCCTGGAAAGAGGGATCTTTCTCAGTGGTAGACTTCTGAAGGAACAATGGCTTGCTAGTACCTGGTTCTTGTACTACAGGATCATTGAGGAAACTTCTTCTTTTGGTGAGATGCCTCTGCTTCTTTAAAGCTGAAGGCTTCTTCAAGCGAGGGGCCTCCTCCAAGCTGCGCCGCTTCTTTGCAACTGGAGCTACCTGAAAACATAACACCTCCTCCTCTGTGGTAGGCTTTTGTAGAGCCAAAGATTTTTCCACAGCGGACACCTCCACTTGAGTGACGTACTTGTCTGGCAATGCAGATGTTCCTTGGAAGTGGGAATCTTTCTTTGCGGTAGATTTCTTAAAGGACAATGACTCACGTTCATGGGCGACTGACTGAACTTCTAGTGGCCCAAAATTAGTGTCCTTCCTCTTAGTGTCACGGTTGTTTTTAAAAGAGGACAGCTTCTTTGTGTGGGTTGCTTCAGTGGTTCTATGTTTCCCCTTAAAAGCAACTGACTCTATTAAAGTGTCATCTTCGTTATCTGTATTCTCTTGTAAAACCCATGACTTTTTCAAGATGCTTGCCTCACCTTGAGGGTTATGTTTCTCTTGCAGTGACGATGGCTCCTGTAACAAAGACTTCATCTCAGTGGTAGGATTTTTTTTCATAAAAAATGGCTTTCTATTTAGTGACTTCTCTTTAGTAGTCACCACCTTTGATGCTGATGACTTCTTCCTGAATAAACTCTTCTCCTGAATACTATACTTCTGTTCTTGAATAGAGCATTTATTCTTTAAAGATATTGGACTTAAGGTGAGAGTCGCGTTCCCAGTGACAGGCTTCTTCAAATCAGTCATCTGTGGATGGAAAGAATCAGTAAGATTTTGGTCTTCCATAAACAATAGCTTCTGATGAAGCTGCAGATCTGAAAATAGCCACCTCTTACTCCCTACAGATATTACCTCCTCAATGACGATGTCTGCCTTTTCAGGTTCATCCTTCCTTTCAATAGCCATTGGCTCTGTATCAAACTCACTGTAATCTTCAGTCTCCTCCAGCAAGGTTAGTGGCTTCTCTGATGGAAATGTCTCCAGATGATATGTATAACTCTTTAATGTCTTCTTGATGAGGCTTATCTCTTCAGTAGTAGATTCCTCATTTAAAACTAATGTCTTTTGGAAGAGTGATGATTCCTCAGTAGTTAATGTTGTAGACTTGGTGGGCATATCCAGAATAAACTGTTTCGCCGTATTTGACAGTGAAGTGAAAAGTTCCAACTTAGAACTGTAAATGAAACAAAGTCTGGGTAAGAAGAATGTAACTTCTAGAGTCCTCCCCCACCATTTCATTCTGTTGCTACATGAACTAAAAGAAAGGGGGGAAGCTTCAACTCAAGAGAGTACAGAGGGTTAAAAAAGATGTAAATCACACCAAATCAAATTAGTAGCACAGTATAGTTTCTATGTTTACATCCTTATGCTTCTCTACTTTCCCCATGAAATCCATGTTATACTTTCTCACATATGGTTTGTTACCATTATTTATATACAAAGTTTCTATTATAATGCTAATTGGATGAGTTATCTGCTTATGTATTGGTCTCTCTCACTAGAAGCAGTTATTTATCTTTGTCTATACTATGCCACTGATAAAATTCAGGTTGAAATTATTGTTTGAAAGGTAATGAGAGATGAAGGCTAATTAACATCAATGGTATCTAACAATATCCATTCTCTGTACCAAGGAGTATTAAAATGTTTTCTCAAAGAAGGAAATAGAAAGATCAAAATAAAAATGTGTCACATATGTCAGATCTATAGTTGCACTTTGAATAGGATTTCATGATTAATGAGCGTGATTAGCTTACTAAATAAAATCATTTGAAGAACACAAGTCAAAATAAGAACTAAAGGGAACTAAAACCACCATCCTGAATACCAGGTATAAATGCCTCCCAAGATTACATATTATATGAGTCAATTCATATGAAATATACAGGATTCTAGGGTGTAGACAGAATTGGAAAGTAAACTCCTAGACAGTTTGTTTTGAATGTGTTGCTATTTTTCTAAAGTTACATTGTGGTGATGGCTCTAGAAATTTTTTAAACCACTGTGTTACAAAATGATTAATTAAAACAAAATTCCTTATAAAATTCTAATTGACAAAACAAGCCCCCAGCCCCTCCTGATGAAGACATTTAGAAGTCAATCTCCAGGTCTCCAGATAGTCTAGGCATAATAAGAAATACATTCTCTAGAGGTAGCTTGTTGAGATTTTATGTCCTCATTTGGGACCTAGGTAACCTCGGGCAAATTAATTCAGTGCTTCACATTTTCTACCTATAAAATGGGGTAAGAGTAGTATCTCTTTAATAAGCTTGTTATGAAAAATATTATTTGAGAAAATAATATGATAAAGACATTTAAAGGAATGTTAAGAACAGTTGAGTGGCAATAAATTAGATAATTTAGACAAAATGAACATATTTTTAGAAAGCTACAAACTACTAAAGCTCATTAAAGAAGAAAATAAAAACTTAATTAGACTTGTATCATGTAAAGGAATTGAATTAGCAACTAAAAAAACTAACCACAAAGAAACTAATTCAGGTTCAGGAGGCTTCACTGGTGAATCCTACCACTACCACCACCACTACCACCACCACCACCACCACCACCAACAACAACAAAAAAAAAAAAAAAAACTTAAAGAGAAACTAAAATCAGTCTCTCATAAACTCTCTTATGAAATAGAAAAGGTAGAAACAGTTTCCAACTCACACAGAGCAGTGTTATTATGATGCCAAAAGAATAGTTTCACAGGACAAGAAAACTATAAAACACTACTGCTTGTGGATATAGGTGTAACACCCCCCCTCCAAATACTAGCATATCGAATACAGAAATGCATTTTAAAAGATGATCCACCATAACCAAGTAGCTACCCTATTAGTGCAAAGTTATTTTAACCCACTACTGCTGCTTCATTAGACCACCATAATTCCTAAATGCATTCTAAAACTTATCTTTATATCCACAGACAAGTTATTTCTTACCTTTCATCAAAGAAGCGTCTCTTTGCAGCAGGTGGAGACCATTGCAGAAACCATGAATGGTCAAGTTGTAGAAATCAAATGATCATGGATACCCACCCCCAGTTGATATATCTACTACACAATACCTGCACCTAAGGCTTAGGGATCATTGCAGGAATGGAATGTATTGCAGCATAAAGATTGTAAGAGACAGAGGACCAGGAAAGCTGCTGTGAGATGTGTCTCCTAGAAATGACAGGAAAGCTATACCCATGAAATTTCAACAATACGGCTGCCTAAACCAAACCTGAACAATGACAACACCAACAGACATGCTAATGTGGAAGCAGAAAATCTCAGAAGCCCCATTCCTATACAAAGAACTACAGGCAACTAATGGCTATTGAGAAATGGAGAATTACTCTTCCCCAGTGAAAAGCTTTCTAATTGGTTATCTAATCCCAAGTGACCAACCCTGAAATCCTATACACATTAGCAACACTAAATGAACTCAGCATATATGTAATAATAGTAATCAAAGAAATATAGGATATGAATTTGAGAGGGGATGGGGTGTGAGAAGGGTTGGAGGAAGAAAAGAGAAGGAGGGAAATGATGTAATTATATTTTACTTAAAATTTAAAAATTTAAAAGACAGAATGGTATGTGATTATTGCAAAGTCTCACTAAATGGCAGGTTTACTCATTCTAGTATCATTATTAGGGACTATTCTATTAAACCTTGGTTAAAGAGAAGAATGTTTGTTTCCTGCTAAACTCAGAATACTAAAAGATATTCAAGAGAAAATACCGTAACTTATTAAGGTCAAATATGTATGCACAGCTCAGGAATTCTATTTAGGATACAAACTTGGTAAGAATAAATGTTAATCTTCTAGTTTGATTCCTCTCAGCTGGCTGAATGGCAACATGCCCTGTGGGTCATGCTTGTTAATTTCTGGAATTACCAACTTTTTACCTTACTCATCAGAGGCCATGCTTAGCTCTGTTACAGTCATCTGTCTAATTTATTAAGTACAGATTGGTCAGCACCTAAATAAGTATTTAGAATAAAGAGAAACCCTTAAAGGAAAGAAGAGGAAAGAAAGGATAATGAAATTCATGGGACATGAAAGCAGAGGGAGACTGACTTTCTTAGTGAGGGAAATAAGGGAATCAGCCTGAAAGACTTGTGGGGCACAAAGACTCATGGGGCACAAAGGAGGGTAATGGATGAGGCTGATGAATTAGAAAATATAGCTACACACAGGCACGAAGAAGTCATAGTAAATCTCATTACTTTGTATGTTTACTTAAAAAAATAAAACTTAAAAACAGTAATTTAAATGACCTAGCACACCTGAAGATTTAGAAGACTACAAGAAGCCAGGCAGTGGTGGCACACACCTTTAACCCCAGTACTCTGGAGGCAGAGGCAGGCAGTTCTCTGTGAGTTTGGGGCCAGCCTGATCTACAGAGTGAGTTCCAATACAACCAGAGTTACAACAGAGAAACCCTGTCTCGAAAAAATAAATAGAAGAGCACAAGAACAAATAATTCTGATAGTGAGGAGTCAGCACTTTTTCTGTAGAATAACAGACAGTAAGTATGTACCAGGCATGATGGCACAATTGCAATCCCAACATATGGGAGGCTGAGGCAGGAGGATCATGAGTTCAAGGCCAGTGTGGGCTACCTAGTAAAACTGAATCTCAAAGAAAAGGTTTTATATCAACTTTTTGCTGGCAGAGCAAATGCAATGACAGACATTGTGAAAAGAAGTGAGTGTAATTGTATATGTTTAATAAAATTTTATTGCTAGTCAAAACAAGGAGGATTAAGGAGAGAATGCAGAAAGGCTTCACAGTAGTTCTTAAGTTTTCTTCTAGTAAAAGTTTTCCTAAGGGTAAATTATCTTTTCTAATCAACTTGTAGAACCCTAACAGCTGGAAAGCATATGTTTGGGGTGTAAGGAGATGGTAATCTCCCTCTAGTTGCAAGAGGACTCTCCCAAAGCTTCTAATTATATAATTATATATATAATTATAACTTGTGTGTTTTTAGCTTGCAGCTGAGAGTTCATGAAAAGTTAGGTTGACTCCATGCTCCCCAACATAGACTAGTTCAAACAGGGGCTTAATTAAATATATGATCATGTACAATTCTGCAACGATGATCACATTTTCAATACGCCCAAACACACACAATCCATGGAAAAAGAGAGAAGAGGCCTATAACTCCAGCAACCACAGATGGTCTTCCATCAGCATCCTGAGCAATGTGGCAATCACCACAATAAAAATATTCTTAATGGAGACAAAATGATGTCAGTCTCTACTTTATCATATGAGACAATGCCGGCTGAGTCTTCCCTTACCTTTTTGTTTTCATCTGAGTAACTTCAACAACTCTCTTGCTCGGCCCCTTGGAAACATGGCTTCTAAGCTCTATATTGTTTTCATTCTTTGACTGGACCAATTGAGTTTGAGAAGCCTACAAAAAGAAAAAAGAAAAAAATGAAGACAACAAATGAAGAGAATCATATATCATCTAATAAGTGGTTCTTATAAGAAAGTCATGGCATGTACTCCATCTTAGAGGGTTCCTTGGATCTTCCTAGGAATCACAATCTAAAAAATTCATAACTGATATGGCACTGGGACAACCAACCACAGTTGGAGCTACACTAAGCAATCAGTATAAGAATATTGGTACACACGAACAAAATAGCAGCCGTAAGTGTTTCCAAGAAATGTAGGACACAGTTCTGATCTCCATGCCAGGCATGCTAGTTCATTAATATCTGACAAAATAGTTTGTCTTACATTTTGACTTAAAGTGTACAGAGGTGGCAGAAAGTATGACTAATTTCATTGTCTAGTTATGCCAAGAACAACTAGCTACTCAGGGTAGACCTCTAACACAAATCTACTTATGATACTATTCCATTTAGTTGACTGTTATTTATATAATGTGTGTCTCTCAAGAATATACCCTACACCAATCCTGACTACTCTATTAAACAGTAGGAGAAATCATGAATCTGACTGATGTCAGTAAAAAATCATTTCTGAAGAGTTGCTTTGAAACTGCTGTATTACAGTGATGAGTAAATGTGTCAATGTTCTGACCTTATGACTGGGATTCTTGCCCTTATACAAGAGGCATAAGTGAATTTGCTTGCCTTTCTGCCATATGGGGTCACAGATAGGCATCTTCATTTTGGATTTCCTAGCTTCAAAATCTGTGAGTGATGTATTTCTAATTTGGAGGCTGGAGAGAGATGGATCAGTGAGTAAAAGCACTAGCTGCTCTTCCACTGGGTTAGACTCCCAGTACATACATGGCAGCTCATAACTATCTATAACTCCAGATCCAGGGCAAGTGACAACCTCTTCTGGTTCCTACAGGTACCACATAAGCATGAAAGTAAAACACCTATAGATATAAAAATAAATACAACTAAACAAAATTATATTGTTTTTATAAGTTATTCATGGTTTCTTGTAGCAGCACAGGATATCTTATCCCATTCCACACACTCCTGTCAAGGATTCTGCATGAGGAGAACCAAAAGAAGTTACACTAAGACAGACTTTTTCTGATTTGTCTATCTACCTTATTACAGCCAAGTTCCTAAATCCATTATTAAACAGAATAGGAAAGTATACAGGTCTGTGTGTGTGTAAAGTTGAAATTATGCAAGAATCAAAATATATGTTATAATATGCACAAAAAGGAAGTATTAACAGGAATTTAAAGTCAAGAACTTTGCTTATACAATCATTTCCCATGGGGTCAAACATTGTCAAATAGTATTTTGACAGTCACAAAATACTTTACAGTAGAGGACAAGAACAGTTCACCAAGTTTTGCTGTAGTCTAAGTGAAAAAGACTTAAGAACTAACACTGGCTCTCATCTGTTAATTAGAGATGATTGTCATATCTATTCTATAGGGTTATATCAAGAGTTAAGTGGGTCAATATAAGGAAAACTCCTTAGACCAGTGGTTGTCAACATTCCCAGTGCTGCAAATCTTTAAAACAGTTCCTCATGTTGTGATGACTCCAACCATAAAATTATTTTCATTGCTACCTCATAACTGCAATTTTGCTACTGTTATGAATCGTAATATAAATATTTGATATGCAGATAGTCTTAAGTAACCCCTATGAAAGAGTTGTTTGACCCTCAAAGGGGTTGTGACCCACAGGTTGAGAACTGCTGCCTTAAACTACTATTTAAGACATCATAAGCCCTCATTATGCATCAATTATTATGATTAACTAATAAAAACGACTATCTTTGTCCAACTTTTACATTAAATTACCATCATTCTATTATTTTCTGATTTTTTTCTTACACCTTAACCTTATTCAAAAGTAGGTGACTGTTTTTGGCATATCTTCACAGTGAACTCACGAATTGTGGTTAGGTTCAAAGCAGGTCCCTAAAATGGCAGTGTTTCTAACAATGTCCTAAACAACAGCTTGGGCTCAGCTCAGGCTGAACTTTCCTGGGTACAGATCATTTACCTCTGCTAGCTTTTGCTATCCACCACATTTGACACCAAAATTTATAGTCTATCTCTTTGGCTGTTTTTCTCCTTTGCCTCCTCAACCCACTTGTCTCTCCTCACCTAGTCAGTATCCTCTCAGATGCCTGCTCTATTGCTCTCACTCACTCAAAAAGTCTTACTGGTACAACACAGAAGGGAGGAATGCTATGGGGTAAACAAAAAACCTAAACCCAGCGTTCCTCAGAAATCTTGTGAAGTGGGTTTCTCTTTGTCAGGAAACACCATTACTTCCCTTATCCTCCCACAATGGTCAACTATTGAGGGCAAAGGGCATCTAGTTCCTGATTAACATAAGCAGTCTGCAACTGATCAAAGTCCCCATGCCAAATCCTAGGCTTTCCTGGCCTGTACCTTTCCTCTCGCCACTACTTTGTTCCCATAAAGCTGACAAAGTTTTCCCTACTGCTTGCTGTTCTGTTTTCTGCTCCCCAGAGACAATCTGAACATTTGGTTTTCTAAATAAACTGACTTTTTACCCATGGAGTGGTCTAGTTCAGTAGTTTCAGTGTGCCATTACTTACATATGGTGCTAAAAACTGGGAGTGACACCCAAGGCCCAAAAGCCTGGTTCCTCCTATAACTGAATCAAAGTGCCAAGTTGTCCCCCTGGGTATAGCTCAATTGCCTCTGCTGGCTTCTGCAACCCACCACATTTGACTCCAAAATTTAGAGTTCATCTCTTCAGCTGTTTTTCTCCTCTTATCTGATCAACCCTTGTCTTTCCTCACCTACTCAGTATCCTCTCAAAACTGCCTGCTCTGTCTCTCTTGCTCACTCAACAAATCTTACTAGTATGTCACACAGCCTCCCTATACCCTTTTGGGTGCCCCATCACATGAACAAAAGACACTGATCTACATGACCATGGGCATCTCTCTGACAAGTCTCAGTCCCCTGGGGTTACCCTAAGATTGAGAATTTGTCCTATGGCACTTAACCTTTACCATGCCATCCTTCCTAGGTCTCCATTCCTATGATATTGGCATCCTCTTTCTGGTGGGACTCCTATTTATGGGCCGTTTCCTAAGTCTTTATCTACCTCCTCTTTGTTCTGCTTCTGAGAAGTTTTTACTGCTACCCATTCTTCAAGGGTGTCTCCCTTCCTCCAACCATCCATGGGCTCTTCCCATTCAAAATTAGACTCATCAATTCCTCTTGCCTGCCTTCTCAAATTTCTTTCCCTCCTTAGACTCAGAAATACCATTAAACCCTGCCACCTTATTTTCTTACTGTAAATACGGCATAGGCCTCAATACAAGCTTGACAATTAGTCTCAATGCAAGAAATATGCAAGAAAATGGCATATTCAATTTCCAAAATCTCATGGTCTGTGACGATTTTCTGCCACTGCACATGCAGGTGGTCTGAAATACCTTATTTCTAAGTCTTCTTTGTTCCCCTCTCTCATTACTGAGTTCACTCTTACAGAGATTCAAATGTCTTTTGGGCATGGATAATATTGGAAAATTGTCACATGGTGTTTTACTTTCCTGAAAAGCTGTCCCTGGGGATGGGATTAGGCCTGCACACTTAGACCAGTGGTTCTCAACCTGTGGGTCATAAACCACTTTGGGAGCTGAATGCCCCTTTCACAGTGGTCAGCTAAGACTATATGCATATCGAATATTTATATTACAATTCATAACAGTAGCAAAATTACAGTTATGAAGTAGCAATGAAAATAATATTATGGTTGGGGTCATTAAACATGAAGAACTGTATTAAAGGGTCACAGTATTAGGAAGGTTGAGAACCACTGCCTTAGACCTAAGCATGTTTGTCTCCAAAGTCTCTGTCCTGGCTCAGGCTGCCCTCTGACACTGTGACACGGAGAAGGAGAACAACAGGATACCCCAGGAAAAAGACACTGTACTAGAGAATAGCTAAGAGGTAAACTATTTCCAATATCTCATAGTATTTAAATATTTTAATCAAAAGAAATCTATGTATAAAGTTAATATGACTAAATGTGATTCCATATGTTTAGCTCTCTGAATATCAACCCTCTTTTCTTGGTTTTGTTTACTAAAATGTTCTGCCATTCAAAGTTATCAATATCTTTGAAATTTCTGCAGAAATGCAAATTTTCATTATCTCTGGATTTTTAAGACCATTGGGAGCACTGTTTAAAGAAAAATCTGTAAAATCTGAAACAGAAAATAGGGTAGTGTAAAACTTGTAACAAAAAAGGGTTAATAGTTTAAAAATCTATGTATAGGTAACTTTAATTTGCTACAACATAAGACATATGTAACTTGTATTCAACTCTCATTTAGAAAAACAGATTTTTTTTTATTAGACTAAGGAGGCAACACCAGACCTCTAAGGTATTTTGTGTAAGGATAAATTTTTGTACGATGAATTATGCACTAAGAGTGAAAAACAAGAGGTAAGAACAAAACCATGAATGAGGTTTATAGAAAATAAGATTTAGGAACACATGTTTGATGATTAATGTTTATAAATTCCTAAGATTATAATGGTCTATTCAGTCTAACAGAAACTGACTTAGGCCTTTACTAACTTTGTTAGGCTTCAGCTATCTGGAAAATATTTGTCATAAAAAAACTGCGACATTTTGTAAAAGTACAGTATAAAAGGATCAGAAAAATGAGGTTTCCAGTCTCTCCATGGACTGTATTTATAGTTTAAAGTTTATTTTCTTACTAAAGGATCTTCAATTTAAAAAGTTATAAATTTTAAGGTTCAAACTTAAGAGGAATTATGAAACCTAATCTTTTAAAAATTACTAACTTACTGTAAACTGTGAAAAATAATTAAGACATAAGAGTTAACAGTCAATCATCTTCTAAATGATCAAATTCTTTAATGTGCTCAAAGCCATGTCTGTAGTCATGCTAAGTACAAATGTAATTGAATTAAAAGTTCAAGCTTCGAGGGAGAAACCATTTTTTTTTTTGTTTCATTCAACACAGGGTTTCTCTGTTGCAACTCTGCCTGTGCTGGACTCACTCTGTAGACCAGGCTGGCCTCGAACTCACAGAGATCCACCTGCCTCTGCCTCCCAAGTGCTGGGACTAAAGGCTTGCACCACCACCACCTGGTGAGAAACCAATTTTTATCTCCCATTATACTCTTCGGTATATGTTTTCAAAATAAAGATTGAAGCAAGTAACTGAAAACAAGTTCTAAGTAAATTTGAAGTTTGTTTAATGTAGATTATGGCCCTCAAACCCCTCAGAGACCTGCTGACTATGGCATTTAAGGTGTTTAATAAAATTTAGGAGCACAAAAGGCTCCCAAAGCTTCCCATGATAAAAATACTGGCTTCTGGCAGCAGTCTTAAGGCCAACGCCAAAGAATATGGGGAACCAATGGACTCCACCCCAAATCAGCTTCCTATGTGGTAACACTGCTCACCTCACCTCACCTGCCACCAGGACCCTGCCCAACTGGACAGGCACTGTTCCTCTTTGCCTCACCAAAATAGGTCAGTCCTCCAAGTTCCTCCTCCACAGGAAAATCTCTCAGGTTTTCTGGGCTTGGTGGCTAAAGACTGATGATGCCCTGGGACCTTGGCCCTCCAATAAAACTATCAAGATTACCATAGAGGAGCCTAGGGTATCTGTCTAGATAGTGGACAAGACTGTCACTTTTAATTTATATGGAGGCCACTTGGTCCAAACTTACCATTTACCAAGAGGGAGAGAGAAAGGGAAAGGGAGAGGGAGAGGAAAGGAGAAGGAGGAGGAGGAGGAGAAGGAGGAGGAGGAGGAGGAGGAGGAGGAGGAGGAGGAGGAGGAGGAGGAGAAGGAGGAGGAGGAGGAGGAGGAGAAGGAGGAGGAGGAGGAGGAGAAAGGAGAGAGAAATAATATTAAGGATGTTTAGGAAAAAAACATAGGGAAACATTATTTTATAAGCTTACTTAAAGATGCGTGTGTGTGTGTGTGTGTGTGTGTGTGTGTGAGAGAGAGAGAGAGAGAGAGAGAGAGAGATGTATATGTGTGAGAGAGAGATGGAGAGAGAGAGAGAGAGAGAGATGGAGAGACAGAGGAGGAAGGAGTGAGAGAAGGAGAGAGGGAGAGGGAGAGAGGGAGAGAGAGGGAGAGGAGGAGAGAGAGGGGGAAAGAGAGGGGGGAGAGAGGGAGAGAGAGAGAGAGAGGGAGAGGGGGAGAGAGGGAGGGAGGGAGAGAGAGAGATGACTGTGTATGTGAGAGAGAGATGGAGAGAGAGAGAGAGGGAGAAAGAGACAGGGAGAGAGAGATGGAAAGAGAGAGGGAGGCAGAGGGGGGAGAGGTGGAGAGAGAGGTAGAGGGGGAGAGAGAGGGAGAGAGAGATGGAGAGAGAGAGGGAGAAGGACAGAGGGGGG